>NC_069407.1:40723928-40766428 GCF_026875155.1 Cherax quadricarinatus | reverse complement strand
GTTATCATTCTCCCCTGCCCCCCTGTCCCCATTCGCGGGCCGATTTCTCTAAACCCTTTCTTCTAGGAAAATCCCCTATTTGGGGACTAGTCTTGTTGCAACCTTTGACTTTCTTAATTTTTTGAGTGTTGACTAGGTGGGGATTCCAAACTGGTGCTGCATACTCCATTTGGGGGCCTGAGTAGATGGATACAGAGTCTTAAACGAACCCTTATGAGGTATCGAAAAGCTATCCGTAGGTTTGCCCGGGGCCCGTATGTCAGCATTTTTCTGATTGATGTCGCCTCAGGGATATGCTCGGTTTTTACCACCCCAGATCTTTTTTTGAGTGAGGTTTGCAGTCTTTGGCCATCTAAACTTATTTGCTGCGGTCTTCTTTGCCCTTCCCAATCTTTAGACTTTGCATTTGGGAGGGTTAAAATTTAAGGGCCATTGCTGGACCGGTTGTAGCCTGTCCCGGTCTCTTTGTATCCTGCCTGTCCCCATCCCATTGATTTTCTCATTAACTTTACATCATCTGAAAAAAGGGAAATTCTGAGTCTATCCCTTTCCGTTATGTCGTTCACATATACCAAGAACAGCACAGGTCCTAGGACTGACCCCTGTGGAACCCCGCTTGTCACAGGCGCCCACTCTGACACCTCGTCGCGTACCATGACTCGTTGTTGCCTCCCTGTCAGATATTCTCTGATCCATTGCAGTGCCTTTCCTGTTATGTGTGCCGGGTCCTCTAGCTTTTGCAGTAACCTCTTGTGAGGAACTGTGTCGAAGGCCTTCTTGCAGTCCAAAAATATGCAGTCGATCCACCCCTCTCTCTCTTGTCTTACTTCTGTCACCTTGTCATAAAACTCTAGTAGGTTTGTGACACAGGATTTTCCTTCCCTGAAACCGTGCTGGTTGTCAATTATACACTTGTTTCTTTCCAGGTGCCCCACCACTCTCCTCCTGATGATCTTCTCCATGACCTTGCATACTATACACGTTAGTGATACAGGTCTGTAGTTTAGTGCCTCATGTCTGTCTCCCTTTTAAAAATTGGGACTACATTTGCCATTTTCTATACCTCAGGGAGTTGCCCAGTTTCAAATGATGTGTTGAAGATCTTTGTTAATGGCTCACACAATATTTCTGCTCCCTCTTTAAGGACCCATGGAAAAATTTGTGTCTGGTCCCAAACCGCCTTTGAGGTGTCAAGTTCGCATAGCAGCTTCTTCACCTCCTCCTTGGTTATATGTACCTCATCCAGCACTTGCTGGTGTGCCCCCCTGTTTCTGATTTCTTGGAGTCCTACTGGTTTCCACTGTAAATACCTCTTTAAATCTTGTGTTGAGCTCCTGACAAACCTCTCGGTCGTTTCTTGTGAATTCCCCATCACCCTTCTCAGTCTGATTACCTGGTCCTTGACTGTTGTTTTCCTCCTGATGTGGCTGTACAACAGCTTCGGGTCATCTTTACTTTTGATGCTATGTCATATTCATATTGTCTCTGAGCCTCCCTTCTTATCTGTGCATATTCGTTTTTTTGGCTCTTCAGCTGATTTCTTTATTTTCCTGAGTTCTCTGTCTTCTGTACCTTTTCCATTCTTTAGTACACCTAGTTTTTGCCTCCCAACACCTTTGGGTGAACCAAGGACTCATTCTGTTCTTCCCATTATTTCTGTTTCCCTTGGGAACAAACCTCTCCTCTGCCTCCTTGCATTTTGTTGCTACATAGTCCATCATTTCTTGTACTGGTTTTCCTGTCAGTTCCCTCTCCCACTGAATGTCTTGAAGGAAGTTCCTCATGCCTGAGTAGTTCCCCTTTTGTAGTTTGGTTTTTTCCCAGCCTATTCCTGCTACTCTCTCCACTTGGAGCTCAACTATGTAGTCGAAGCACAGAACCACATGATCACTAGCTCCCAGGGGCCTTTCATACATGATACCCTCGATATCCGAACTACTCATGGTGAATAAAAGGGTCCAACCTTGCTGGTTCATCCTCTCCTCTCTCTCTGGTAGTGTCTCTAACATGTTGATGCATGAGGTTTTCCAGTACCACATCCATCATCTTGGCTCTCCATGTTTCGGGACCCCATGGGGCTCCAGGTTTTCCCAGTCAATCTCCTTGTGATTGAAATCACCCATAACTAGTAACTTTGCTCCCCCATGTGTGCTCTCCTGGCCACCTCGGCTAGTGTGTCGATCATTGCTCTGTTGCTCTCATCATATTCTTCTCTTGGCCTCCTGCAGTTCTGTGGTGGGTTGTACATTACTGCAATTATCACCTTATGTCCCTCAGACTGGATTGTTCCTATAAAGTAGTCCCTTTCACCCGTGCCATCCATTCCTTCCATTTTCTCAAAACCCCACTGGTTTTTAATGAGCAGTGCAACTCCTCCTCCCCCTCTCCTCCCTCTGTCTTTCCCGAGGATTTGATATCCGGATGGAAAGATTGAATCTGTTATTATTCTGGTGAGTTTTGTTTCTGTGAGTGCTATTATGTCTGGGGATGTCTCTTTGATTCTTTCGTGCCACTCCTCATACTTGTTGGTTATTCCATCTGCATTTGTGTGTGTGTGTGTGTGTGTGTGTGTGTGTGTGTGTGTGTGTGTGTGTGTGTGTGTGTGTGTGTGTTTGTGTGTGTGTGTGTGTGTGTGTGTGTGTGTGTGTGTGTGTGTGTGTGTGTGTGTGTGTGTGTGTGTGTGTGTATGTGTGGGTGTGTGGGTGTGTGGGTGCGTGTGTGTGTGTGTAATATGCTGAGCAACAAGGTCCGTCCATTAGCGTATTAGAAGCGTCCCTAAGCAAGTTATATCCTCAGCACAGTAAGAATTTATTCTGTCAAGTATATTGCTCCGGGGCCCACAAGGTGTACCGAGTCAGAAGGATCATAGTTCATCACAGATTAAGAAATACAGCGTAAACGAAGGCTGTTATTTTTTTAGCATATTTCTTCACTCAGCTTCACGAACGAGGCTTTCTCCTTTTGCCTTAAAACTTCCGTATTTATTGTTAATTTACTAAGTGGTAAGACAGGCGGGGGTCTTTCTTTTAATAACGTGGGTCAACACTGGGCAATCTCCAGTCGAGGGATGCTGAGGTGTTCATCTCCGGGGTCTCATCCTCGTAATGCACCGCTGCAAATATGTTGCAAGAGATTTATTGTTAATGCTATGGGGCAATGTTGCAAGCTGCTGCTGCTGCTGCTGCTGCTGCTGCTGCTGCTGCTGCTGCTACCACTTCAGCTCCTGCTGCCACTTCAACTGCTGCTTCTGCTACTTCTGTATTTCATCTCCTGCTCTTGCTGTTATTGGTGCTTTTGCTGGTGCCTTTGCTGCTGTTTCCGCTAATACTTTTTATTCTGCTGTTGGTGTTGACTCCTCAACTTGTCTTATCCCTAGCATTTGATTTTCGTTATGTCTGTCAGGGGGTATATTCCTTCCATGTTTCTCAACCAGTTTTATGGGGTGTACTCCTCTCCCCTTTGCTCTCTTTTCTTTCCAGGAGTTGGTTTGTTTCCGGATGAAAGGTTGTATTATGTCGGTAGTCGTTTTGTTGAGCATTAGTACACTGGCAAGTTATCTTGTCCACTCCAACTGTTGGTTATTCCATTGCGTGGTCCGTTGTCATCAGTGTCATTGTTCTCCTGATTGTTGCGTGAGTGTTTGTTATGTAGGGCGTTGCAACTGCTTCCGCTGTTGTCCTCTGTCTTTGGTTTGTTTCCTGTGAAAGTATTTTGTGATATTATTGGTGAGGTTTGCTTTTGTGAGTGCAATTTCATTACTGGATGCTCCCTCAGTTATTCTGAGTGATTTATATCTGTGTATATTGCAATAGTGTGGTATTATGTCTGATGTTGTGTGTTGTGAGTGGTGTTTTGTCTGTGTGTGTCTTTGTTTCGTTCGTGCCTCTCATTGTTGTATCGATTGATGTGTTGTGTGTGTGTGGTGTGTTTTGTGTGTGTTGTGTGTTGTGTGGTTGTGTGTGTGTGGGTGTGTGGTGCATTGTGGTTGTGTATATGCTGAGCAATGTTGCAGTGCTGTGCGTTTGCTGCATGAGTGCTGTCTAGTGTGTGCTGAGTCAGTCTGCTGCCACTAATGCTGCTGCGGGCGATTGATCACTGATGGTGCGTGTTGTCTGGTACATATGCTGAGCTAGCGAGGTACCTACCACTTGTGTATCAGGGAGTACTGGTCACCTACAATTGTATCGCTGCAGGGCCAGAAGAATATTCTTTAATTTGCTGCGGACCCAGGTGTCACCACTATGAGCTGCAGGCAGCATCCTAGACTACCACTAATGACGCTGCACGGCAGCTGGTATACATATGTCGCATGCAGTGCAGACTGGGATCCACCACTAATGACTGATCGTGACTGTATCACTAATGAGCTGCAGGCAGCTGGACCACCACTAATGAACGTGCAAGGCAGACTGGATCACCACTAATGACGCTGCAGGGCAGACTGGACTACCACTAATGACGCTGCAGGCAGACTGGACTACACTAATGACGCTGCAGGGCAGACTGGACTACCACTAATGACGCTGCAGGGCGACTGGACACCACTAATGACGCTGCAGGCAGACTGGATCACCACTAATGACGCTGCAGGGCAGACTGGACTACCACTAATGACGCTGCAGGCAGACTGGATCACTAATGACGCTGCAGGGCAGACTGGATACACTAATGACGCTGCAGGGCAGACTGGACTACCACTAATGACGCTGCAGGGCAGACTGGACCACCACTAATGACGCTGCAGGGCAGACTGGATCACCACTAATGACGCTGCAGGGCAGACTGGACACCACTAATGACGCTGCAGGCAGACTGGACACCACTAATGACGCTGCAGGGCAGACTGGACTACCACTAATGACGCTGCAGGGCAGACTGGACCACCACTAATGACGCTGCAGGGCAGACTGGACACCACTAATGACGCTGCAGGGCAGACTGGACCACCACTAATGACGCTGCAAGGCAGACTGGATCACCACTAATGACGCTGCAGGGCAGACTGGACTACCACTAATGACGCTGCAGGGCAGACTGGACTACCACTAATGACGCTGCAGGGCAGACTGGACTACCACTAATGACGCTGCAGGGCAGACTGGACACCACTAATGACGCTGCAGGGCAGACTGGACACCACTAATGACGCTGCAGGGCAGACTGGACACCACTAATGACGCTGCAGGGCAGACTGGACTACCACTAATGACGCTGCAGGGCAGACTGGATCACCACTAATGACGCTGCAGGGCAGACTGGACCACCACTAATGACGCTGCAGGGCAGACTGGACCACCACTAATGACGCTGCAGGGCAGACTGGACCACCACTAATGACGCTGCAGGGCAGACTGGACTACCACTAATGACGCTGCAGGGCAGACTGGACTACCACTAATGACGCTGCAGGGCAGACTGGACCACCACTAATGACGCTGCAGGGCAGACTGGACCACCACTAATGACGCTGCAGGGCAGACTGGACTACCACTAATGACGCTGGCAGGGCAGACTGGATCCACCACTAATGACGCTGCAGGGCAGACTGGACTACCACTAATGACGCTGCAGGGCAGACTGGACCACCACTAATGACGCTGCAGGGCAGACTGGACACCACTAATGACGCTGCAGGGCAGACTGGACTACCACTAATGACGCTGCAGGCAGACTGGACTACCACTAATGACGCTGCAGGGCAGACTGGACTACCACTAATGACGCTGCAGGGCAGACTGGATCACCACTAATGACGCTGCAGGGCAGACTGGACCACCACTAATGACGCTGCAAGGCAGACTGGATCACCACTAATGACGCTGCAGGGCAGACTGGATCACCACTAATGACGCTGCAGGGCAGACTGGACCACCACTAATGACGCTGCAGGGCAGACTGGACACCACTAATGACGCTGCAGGGCAGACTGGATACCACTAATGACGCTGCAGGCAGACTGGACACCACTAATGACGCTGCAGGGCAGACTGGACTACCACTAATGACGCTGCAGGGCAGACTGGACTACCACTAATGACGCTGCAGGGCAGACTGGACTACCACTAATGACGCTGCAGGGCAGACTGGACACCACTAATGACGCTGCAGGGCAGACTGGACTACCACTAATGACGCTGCAGGGCAGACTGGACTACCACTAAGGGGGGGACGCTGCATGGGCAGACTGGACTACCACTAATGACGCTGCAGGGCAGACTGGACACCACTAATGACGCTGCAGGGCAGACTGGACTACCACTAATGACGCTGCAGGCAGACTGGACTACCACTAATGACGCTGCAGGGCAGACTGGACCACCACTAATGACGCTGCAGGCAGACTGGACTACCATAATGACGCTGCAGGGCAGACTGGACCACCACTAATGACGCTGCAGGGCAGACTGGACTACCACTAATGACGCTGCAGGGCAGACTGGACTACCACTAATGACGCTGCAGGGCAGACTGGACCACCACTAATGACGCTGCAGGGCAGACTGGACTACCACTAATGACGCTGCAGGGCAGACTGGATCACCACTAATGACGCTGCAGGGCAGACTGGACCACCACTAATGACGCTGCAGGGCAGACTGGACTACCACTAATGACGCTGCAGGGCAGACTGGATCACCACTAATGACGCTGCAGGGCAGACTGGACCACCACTAATGACGCTGCAGGGCAGACTGGACTACCACTAATGACGCTGCAGGGCAGACTGGATCACCACTAATGACGCTGCAGGGCAGACTGGACCACCACTAATGACGCTGCAGGGCAGACTGGATCACCACTAATGACGCTGCAGGGCAGACTGGACTACCACTAATGACGCTGCAGGGCAGACTGGACTACCACTAATGACGCTGCAGGGCAGACTGGACCACCACTAATGACGCTGCAGGGCAGACTGGACTACCACTAATGACGCTGCAGGGCAGACTGGATCACCACTAATGACGCTGCAGGGCAGACTGGACTACCACTAATGACGCTGTAGGGCAGACTGGACTACCACTAATGACGCTGCAGGGCAGACTGGACTACCACTAATGACGCTGCAGGGCAGACTGGACTACCATAATGATGCTCAGGGCAGACTGGATCACCACTAATGACGCTGCAGGGCAGACTGGACTACCACTAATGACGCTGCAGGGCAGACTGGACTACCACTAATGACGCTGCAGGGCAGACTGGACTACCATTAATGATGCTGCAGGGCAGACTGGATCACCACTAATGACGCTGTAGGGCAGATTGGACCACCACTAATGACGCTGCAGGGCAGACTGGACCACCACTAATGATGCTGCAGGGCAGACTGGACCACCACTAATGATGCTGCAGGGCAGACTGGACTACCACTAATGACGCTGCAGGGCAGACTGGACCACCACTAATGATGCTGCAGGGCAGACTGGACTACCACTAATGACGCTGCAGGGCAGACTGGACTACCACTAATGACGCTGCAGGGCAGACTGGACTACCACTAATGACGCTGCAGGGCAGACTGCACTACCACTAATGACGCTGCAGGGCAGACTGGACTACCACTAATGACGCTGCAGGGCAGACTGGACTACCACTAATGACACTGCAGGGCAGACTGGACCACCACTAATGACGCTGCAGGGCAGACTGGACTGCCACTAATGATGCTGCAGGGCAGACTGGACCACCACTAATGACGCTGCAGGGCAGACTGGACTATCACTAATGACGCTGCAGGGCAGACTGGACTACCACTAATGACGCTGCAGGGCAGACTGGACCACCACTAATGACGCTGCAGGGCAGACTGGACCACCACTAATGACGCTGCAGGCAAACCGGACGCTATGAGCTGACTGGAACACAGCTTCTGACTATGCAGGACAGATTGGACCACCTCTGCCGACACTGTTACCCACAAGTGCTCTCCTAACACAGTCCCTGGACAACGCACATTATTCACAGTGTATAATCATATGAAAAAAAATCGTTATTCTACTGTAATAACATCGATTTTTGAATTTTGTTTTTATCACAACTCCGTCTCCACTCTAAGGTAGGCTGTCCCAAAGAAAGGAATACATTCACCATCAGTCATTCAACTGCTGTTTTGGCAGATATGTGCAGGACATCAACAATCAGTGACCCTACATGCGGTAGTAACTACACATATTCTTGAGAGTGCAGGCTCCTACTCTCTAGATTCATATCCAGATTTCATAATAACCTTTGAATAAGTCGAGAATTGGTTCGAATCTTGTTTGTGAGAACATTATTGAACTGGAACCAGTGGTTCAACTTCAGTTCCTGTAGTGGGTGTTGAGAACTGAACACAGGCATGGAGTGTCTTCTTTTTTATATATTCATTTCCAAGATTGATGGTTGGAAGGTAAAATGCAGACACGAGGATCATTGCATAGATACTTACAGCGGAGTCAGCCATTATTAGACGACGTTCCGTTCAAAGGTGAGTTCACCTTTGAACGAAATGTTGTGTACTAAAGTCTTTCAATGCCATAAGTGCCTTTGTATTATTGAAATTCTTTAAGGTGATGCTTCATTACAAAACAAATATGTACTTTAAATATCTTAACACATTTTCCTCCAACCATCAACAACCTCCGTCTGTCCAGGACAGACCGAAACATCGTTCAAGCTTCATTTCCAATATGTGGATTTGTTCCTAATCAAGCACACATATTGAGTATACGTGCCTCGGGTACGGGAAATCCTCTTTTACAAACTGGTTTCCAGTATGTCTCATGTAATTCGTTGTCGGGAGGTAAGAAGAGTATTTTGGGCTGAACATTGAAATCATGAAATACTAAAAAAAAAAAAAATTGTGAATTATGACTATATCAATGTTATCAAAATAACTTATGATGTCGCCCTGTTACTATTACGCATTATTATAAATGAGAATAGATATAAAACCAGAAAGAACCATTACTTGTATTACAAATGTCGGAAGTCGCTCACGAACCGATGATACCCTTTGGAAAAGGACACTCGTGTACAGTTCACGACATTTATTAAAGGAGACGTTTCACCACTGATGAAGTCACTCGTGGCAAAGCGTTTCCTTTAATAAATGTCCTGAACTGTACACAAGTGTCCTTTTTCCACAGTTTCTCGGCATAACCATACCATTAACAACTTATCTATCACACAGAGAAATTCATTCAGATTCAAGGTAAGAAATACATTTACTTTGTTGCTGACTTACAGCCATTTAAAGTAACCTTGCAAGTGAAATGGTATTCCCCTTTCCATCGGAAAATACTTACGATCAAACTTGGTGAGATGCGTACGCTCATGTCCTGGTAGAGAAAAGAATATTAATGTCTGATACTGCCTAGAAGAAATTCTTTGAACGGCTTTTATAGGTGTAAAGTTGAAGAATCAAAAGAGATTGTAACCCTCTTCCTTATGACAGTCACGAATTGTTTGTCTAATAATCCAAGTGATGAAATCTGACAAATCTGTCAGAGCAAAAAGAGAAGGAAATTGGTTGCTACATCTCAGTACATTAAAAATATTTTGCCATATTTTTCTTTCCACTTGAACTATGCCGATGCATCACACGGGATGATGCTACTAAAGTGGAGAAGGATTTACATGAAGTCAAAGTATCTTTGAGCCAGAACATATGTGTCGTTGCCAACAAGGAAAGTTCATCGGAGCTTGAGCCAATCAGTCTGATGAACAAACTTATATAAGATATGGTAAAGCAAGGCTTGAGCTTGTTAAACTCTCGCTGAACACTGACCAGGCTGAATATTGTGTTCTCTATAACCAGCTATGTACTACCCCAACAATGCAATGGATGCAATGTTTGATCAGGAAATTGAAGATGACTATGCAGGCCTGCTACATAAACACGAGGAGGAGGGAGAACACAGAAAAAGGTTTGACACAGTTGATTGCAAGAGACTTGATGTAATCGTTCCTCGTTCCTCATTCTTCGAATCAATGGGAGAAAAACTATTCAAGAAACGGTGTGAGTAATGCAGTTATCTTTTCTTTTCTTTTTTTTTTGATAAAATGACAGCAACATTTATTTCCAGAATTCCAGAATTCCAGGAAGCTTCTGCAAACCACAAAAGAGTTTAATTATTACAATGAGGACCATGAAGAAAAGTGTTGAAGTGGGAGGAGATGGGGATAAGTCATTGTATGACATGAAGTTCAGTAGTTTCATTATCATTGTAGATAAAAAATAAGCATATGAGCTATGTGCTTGAATTTGAAATGTCCCGAGGCCCACTCTATTTTTAATTACCATAGTCTCATCATGAAAATTTCGAAGTTTCATACGATCAAAAAAAAAAAATTCACTCTCCACACTGGACCTTCCTGGCCTGTTGATGATACAGTTATTGATGGAAATGAGCAACTATCATGTCACCTACGAAGGTTGAAATTTTCATCCAAACTTTTGCATGCACAATGAAGATGAAGGAAGTAGAGTCTAGAGATGAAGGAAGTAGAGTCTAGAGATGAAGGAAGCAGAATCTAGAAATGAAGGAAGTAGAATCTGGAGATGAGGGAAGTAGAGTCTGAATATGAAGGAAGTAGACTCTGATGGTGAAGAAAGTAAAGTCTGGAGATCATCAGTTATTGGTAGTTTTCGATCAGTTTTTTGTAGCTCTCAGTCTCTCCATCCAAACCTCTGAGCGTTATCGTAGAGAGAAAAAATATTGCACATGCGCATCACAAATTAGCTATGAAAACACTGTTACCACATTTTTGGTAATGGATAGAGATGCAGCTAGTGTGATATTTTATTGTTGCAAGATTTCGCTTTTCAGGAGCCTACCACATACTCATATCATGATGGGAACGCAAATAACAAAAGATCGAATTATGCTACGATATAGACTCAAACAATATATCTATGACTGGAGAACAGTGATCATTGTTAAGACATGAGGAGGCAGATGTGTAACCATTATAACCTGGCAGATCAAGGCCAGAAGTGGAAGTGACAAAATCCCGAGGAGTTTATCCAAATGAAAAATTTAGTGGTTAGCTGATTGATATAAAAATATCACCAACAAGAGATAACTCGTTACTTCGTGGGAACACAGAGTCACTGTGACTCCTTTCAAGAAACACAAAGCTTCTACAATAAACCCTTATATGAAAACACGAAAATCTTCACACTAGTGTTTGGAGAACCTTGTGTTGCCATCACAGATGTCATGTGTTAAGGCGAAACATTTACATGTTTCGTGTTTCCTTTATGGTATCTTAGAGGTGGTCCCCGTGAAATATTTGTCATACTAACTATTCAGCAGGAAACCATCTAGGTCTCCATCAAGGTCTCTTCCCCACACTGAGGCAGTCTTGAGCGCCCATAGTCGAGTACATCAGACAGCCTTGAGCGCCCATAGTATCAGAGTACATCAGACAGTCTTGAGTGCCCATAATCTCAGAGTACATCCCACAGTCTTGAGTGCCCATTGTCTCAGAGTACATCAGACAGCCTTGAGTGCCCATAGTCTCAGAGTACATCAGATAACCTGAGTGCCCATTGTCTCAGAGTATATCAGACAGCCTTGAATGCCCATAGTCTCAGAGTACATCAGGCAGCCTTGAGTGCCCATAGTCTCAGAGTACATCACACAGCCTTGAGTGCCCATAGTCTCAGAGTACATCAGGCAGCCTTGAGTGCCCATTGTCTCAGAGTATATCAGACAGCCTTGAATGCCCATAGTCTCAGAGTACATCAGGCAGCCTTGAGTGCCCATAGTCTCAGAGTACATCACACAGCCTTGAGTGCCCATAGTCTCAGAGTACATCACACAGCCTTGAGTGCCCATTGTCTCAGAGTACATCACACAGCCTTGAGTGCCCATAGTCTCAGAGTACATCAGGCAGCCTTGAGTGCCCATAGTCTCAGAGTACATCACACAGCCTTGAGTGCCCATAGTCTCAGAGTACATCACACAGCCTTGAGTGCTCATAGTCTCAGAGTACATCACACAGCCTTGAGTGCCCATAGTCTCAGAGTACATCACACAGCCTTGAGTGCCCATAGTCTCAGAGTACATCAGGCAGCCTTGAGTGCCCATAGTCTCAGAGTACATCACACAGCCTTGAGTGCCCATAGTCTCAGAGTACATCACACAGCCTTGAGTGCCCATAGTCTCAGAGTACATCCCACAGCCTTGAGTGCCCATAGTCTCAGAGTATATCAGACAGCCTTGAATGCCCATAGTCTCAGAGTATATCAGCAGTGCATCTAGCGCCAAACAAGAAAAGATATACACTTCATTTGTTACTGATACGAATCCTCGGCTGGAAATATCAAAATGATCCTCCAGTCTGTAACAAGAATTAAAATCCCGTGTGCAGCAGAACTGATGAAAGTTATTACTTATGGATGTGCTTCAAAAAAAAAATGCTCAAAGGGTTCGTGTAGCTGCTAAACAACTGGACTGTCATACACAAGCTGGTGCAGATGTTTGAGTGATGCAGCTTAACATTTTACACGAATGACTATATTGAAATTATTGCTAATGAAAACTCATCTGATGATGAAGTGTACTGTAGATGACATTTAGATGGTTCAGGCTGAAGAAAACACATCTGTTCGTCAGGAATGCAAGGAAGCGATATATGTGGACATAATACAGCTGTGTTTGATTATTATGCTGATAACAGCAGTCATCTGGTGTGAACACCTGTAGTCCACCAGACTACTGAGAACGCTCTCAAGAAAATGCTTTCTCGTGAACGGTTAAATATCCGGATCTAATTCGATATTTTATATGTCCAACCAGTCATGTTTTCTTTTTTTTTTTGACCAATTATTTCTTGTACACCGTTAGTCACAAACCATAATCATTAACAACAGGTAAATAATGCAAACATATTCACTCCTTTAGCACAGTTATCTAAAGAGACATTCTTGAAAGAAATATATATTAAGTTTTTCCAAGCGATTTATTTCCCTCTGAAAGAATTTTTTTTCTTTCATTTCACTCAGAAAAGATAAATGTTTCCAGCCGCTGTTACAGACTTGTAAATACACAAGATACTGTATTTTTAACAAAGTTTCTACCAGATAAGAAGCTAAACATTTACAGTGTTGAAAACACTGGTAAACATTAACAATGTTTAATATTGCTCTAAACTTTGTAAATATTTACAAGATTTAAAAAAAAAAAAAAAAAGTATTCATAATATGGGTTTCACGAATTTCCTTCTATACATGGATCTAAGACACAACAACAACAATACTATTCATGTTATTAGAATTTAAAGGGATGCCTTAAATCCGCAAGGGTAAAAGAGCTCCTAAACAAGGGAATATGAAAGATATCGGGTTTGATCCAAAGAAGGAGAGAGAGGCAGCTCCAATTTCTTGGAACAACTCATAATGAATTAGACACGTGTGCTACATCTTGATTTGAAGACGTTTCACCAACCAGCGGCTTTATCAGTACGATTCAAGGACATTATGTGAAGAATATAGAAATATATACAAATGATGAGGTAATTAGTCCCTTAGACTAATTACTTCATCTTAGACCTGCCTCGCATGGGCCAGTACGCCTTCTGCAGTGTTCCTCCATTCTTATGTTCTTATGGAACTGGTGAAGAATACCGTGTGTTGCATGATGTACAGTGACTACACGAGTGTTGCATGATGTACAGTGACTACACGAGTGTTGCATGATGTACAATGACTACACGAGTGTTGATTGATGTACAATGACTACACGAGTGTTGCATGATGTACAGTGACTACACGAGTGTTGCATGATGTACAATGACTACACGAGTGTTGCATGATGTACAATGACTACACGAGTGTTGATGATGTACAATGACTACACGAGTGTTGCATGATGTACAGTGACTACACGAGTGTTTGCATGATGTACATGACTACACGAGGTTGATTGATGTACAATGACTACACGAGTGGTGATTGATGTACAGTGACTACAGGAGTGTTGCATGATGTACAATGACTACACGAGTGTTGCATGATGTACAATGACTACACGAGTGTTGATTGATGTACAGTGACTACACGAGTGTTGCATGATGTACAGTGACTACACGAGTGTTGCATGATGTACAATGACTACACGAGTGTTGATTGATGTACAATGACTACACGAGTGGTGATTGATGTACAGTGACTACAGGAGTGTTGCATGATGTACAATGACTACACGAGTGTTGCATGATGTACAGTGACTACAGAGTGTTTGCATTGATGTACAATGACTACACGAGTGTTGCATGATGTACAGTGACTACACGAGTGTTGCCGAGTACAATGACTGACACAGTGTGCATGATGCACAGTGACTACACGATGTTGCATGATGTACATGACTACACGAGTGTTGCATGATGTACAGTGACTACACGAGTGTTGCATGATGTACAATGACTACACGAGTGTTGCATGATGTACAGTGACTACACGAGTGTTGCATGATGTACAATGACTACACGAGTGTTGCATGATGTACAGTGACTACACGAGTGTTGCATGATGTACAATGACTACACGAGTGTTGCATGATGTACAATGACTACACGAGTGTTGCATGATGTACAATGACTACACGAGTGTTGCATGATGTACAGTGACTACACGAGTGTTGCATGATGCACAGTGACTACACGAGTGAATGATGTACAGTGACTACACGAGTGTTGCATGATGTACAGTGACTACACGAGTGTTGCATGATGTACAGTGACTACACGAGTGTTGCATGATGTACAGTGACTACACGAGTGTTGCATGATGTACAGTGACTACACGAGTGAATGATGTACAGTGACTACACGAGTGTTGCATGATGTACAGTGACTACACGAGTGTTGCATGATGTACAGTGACTACACGAGTGTTGCATGATGTACAGTGACTACACGAGTGTTGCATGATGTACAGTGACTACACGAGTGTTGCATGATGTACAGTGACTACACGAGTGAATGATGTACAGTGACTACACGAGTGAATGATGTACAGTGACTACACGAGTGTTGCATGATGTACAGTGACTACACGAGTGAATGATGTACAGTGACTACACGAGTGTTGCATGATGTACAGTGACTACACGAGTGTTGCATGATGTACAGTGACTACACGAGTGAATGGATGTACAGTGACTACACGAGTGTTGCATGATGTACAGTGACTACACGAGTGTTGCATGATGTACAGTGACTACACGAGTGTTGCATGATGTACAGTGACTACACGAGTGAATGATGTACAGTGACTACACGAGTGTTGCATGATGTACAGTGACTACACGAATGTTGCATGATGTACAGTGACTACACGATGTTGCATGATGTACAGTGACTACACGAGTGTTCATGATGTACAGTGACTACAACGAGTGTTGCATGATGTACAGTGACTACACGATGAGATGTAGTGACTACTACGATTGATACAGTGACTACACGATGTTGCATGATGTACAGTGACTACACGAAGTTGCATGATGTACAGTGACTACACGAGTGAATGATGTACAGTGACTACACGAATGTTGCATGATGTACAGTGACTACACGAGTGAATGATGTACAGTGACTACACGAATGTTGCATGATGTACAGTGACTACACGAGAGTTGCATGATGTACAGTGACTACACGAGTGTTGCATGATGCACAGTGACTACACGAGTGTTGCATGATGTACAGTGACTACACGAGTGTTGCATGATGTACAGTGACTACACGAGTGTTGCATGATGTACAGTGACTACACGAGTGTTGCATGATGTACAGTGACTACACGAGTGTTGCATGATGTACAGTGACTACACGAGTGAATGATGTACAGTGACTACACGAGTGTTGCATGATGTACAGTGACTACACGAGTGTTGCATGATGTACAGTGACTACACGAGTGTTGCATGATGTACAGTGACTACACGAGTGTTGCATGATGTACAGTGACTACACGAGTGTTGCATGATGTACAGTGACTACACGAGTGTTGCATGATGTACAGTGACTACCGAATGTTGCATGATGTACAGTGACTACACGAGTGTTGCATGATGTACAGTGACTACACGAATGTTGCATGATGTACAGTGACTACACGATTGTTGTATGATGTACAGTGACTACACGATGTTGCATGATGTACAGTGACTACACGAGTGTTGCATGATGTACAGTGACTACACGAGTGTTGCATGATGTACAGTGACTACACGAGTGTTGCATGATGTACAGTGACTACACGAGTGTTGCATGATGCACAGTGACTACACGAGTGTTGCATGATGTACAGTGAACTACACGAGTGTTGCATGATGTACAGTGACTACACGAGTGTTGCATGATGTACAGTGACTACACGAGTGTTGCATGATGTACAGTGACTACACGAGTAGTTGCATGATGTACAGTGACTACACGAGTGTTGCATGATGTTACAGTGACTACACGAGTGTTGCATGATGTACAGTGACTACACGAGAGTTGCATGATGTACAGTGACTACACGAGTGTTGCATGAATGTACAGTGACTACACGAGTGTTGCATGATGTACAGTGACTACACGAGTGTTGCATGATGTACAGGACTACACGAGTGTTGCATGATGTACAATGACTACACGAGTGTTGCATGATGACAGTGACTACACGAGTGTTGCATGATGTACAGTGACTACACGAGTAGTTGCATGATGTACATGACTACACGAGTGTTGCATGATGTACAGTGACTACACGAGTGTTGCATGATGTACAGTGACTACACGAGTAGTTGCATGATGTACAATGACTACAGAGTGTTGCATGATGTCACAGTGACTACACGAGTGTTGCATGATGTACAGCGACTACACGAGTGTTGCATGATGTACAGTGACTACACGAGAGTTGCATGATGTACAGTGACTACACGAGTGTTGCATGATGTACAGTGACTACACGAGAGTTGCATGATGTACAGTGACTACACGAGTGTTGCATGATGTACAGTGACTACACGAGTGTTGCATGATGTACAATGACTACACGAGTATTGCATGATGTACAATGACTACACGAATGTTGCATGATGTACAGTGACTACACGATTGTTGTATGATGTACAGTGACTACACGAGTGCTGGATGATGTACAGTGACTGTACAAGTGCTGGATGATGTACAGTGACTGTACAAGTGCTGGATGATGTACAGTGACTGTACAAGTGTTGGATGATGTACAGAGACTGTACAAGTGCTGGATGACTTTCAGTGACTGTACAAGTCGTGGATGATGTACAGAGACTGTACAAGTGCTGGATGATGTACAGTGACTGTACAAGTGCTGGATGATGTACAGTGACTGTACAAGTGCCATATGATGTACAGTGACTGTACAAGTGCTGGACGATGTACAGTGACTGTACAAGTGCCGGATGATGTACAGTGACTGTACAAGTGCTGGACGATGTACAGTGACTGTACAAGTGCTGGATGATGTACAGTGACTTACAAGTACCGTATGATGTACAGTGACTGTACAAGTACCGGATATGTACAGTGACTGTACAAGTGCCGGATGATGTACAGTGACTGTACAAGTGACGGATAATGTACAGTGACTGTACAAGTGCCTGGATGATTTTACAGTGACTGTACAAGTGCCATATGATGTACAGTGACTGTACAAGTGCCGGATGATGTACAGTGACTGTACAAGTGCTGGATGATGTACAGTGACTGTACAAGTGCCGGATGATGTACAGTGACTGTACAAGTGCCGGATGATGTACAGTGACTGTACAAGTGCTGGACGATGTACAGTGACTGTACAAGTGCCGGATGATGTACAGTGACTGTACAAGTGCTGGATGATGTACAGTGACTGTACAAGTGCCGGATGATGTACAGTGACTGTACAAGTGCGGAGATGTATAGTGACTGTACAAGTGCTGGATGATGTACAGTGACTGTACAAGTGCCATATGATGTACAGTGACTGTACAAGTGCCGGATGATGTACAGTGACTGTACAAGTGCCGGATGATGTACAGTGACTGTACAAGTGCCTGCTGATGTACAGTGATGTACAGTGTCATATGATGTACAGTGACTGTCAAGCCCGGATGATGTACAGTGACTGTACAAGTGCCTGATGATGTACAGTGACTGTACAAGTGCCGGATGATGTTCAGTGACTGTACAAGTGCTGGATGATGTACAGTGACTGTACAAGTGCCGGATGATGTACAGTGACTGTACAAGTGCCGGTTGATGTACAGTGACTGTACAAGTGCCGGATGATGTACAGTGGCTGTACAAGTGCCGGATGATGTACAGTTACTGTACAAGTGCCGGATGATGTACAGTGACTGTACAAGTGCCGGATGATGTACAGTGACTGTACAAGTGCTGGATGATGTACAGTGACTGTACAAGTGCCATATGATGTACAGTGACTGTACAAGTGCTGGACGATGTACAGTGACTGTACAAGTGCCGGATGATGTACAGTGACTGTACAAGTGCTGGACGATGTACAGTGACTGTACAAGTGCCGGATGATGTACA
Organism: Cherax quadricarinatus; assembly: GCF_026875155.1. Classification (NCBI taxonomy): domain Eukaryota; kingdom Metazoa; phylum Arthropoda; class Malacostraca; order Decapoda; family Parastacidae; genus Cherax; species Cherax quadricarinatus. The sequence goes on along the minus strand of NC_069407.1, from coordinate 40,747,861 downwards.
GTGACTTTACAAGTACCATATGATGTACAGTGACTGTACAAGTACCGGATTATGTACAGTGACTGTACAAGTGCCGGATGATGTACAGTGACTGTACAAGTGACGGATAATGTACAGTGACTGTACAAGTGCCGGATGATGTACAGTGACTGTACAAGTGCCATATGATGTACAGTGACTGTACAAGTGCCGGATGATGTACAGTGACTGTACAAGTGCTGGATGATGTATAGTGACTGTACACGTGCCGGATGATGTACAGTGACTGTACAAGTGCCGGATGATGTACAGTGACTGTACAAGTGCTGGACGATGTACAGTGACTGTACAAGTGCCGGATGATGTTCAGTGACTGTACAAGTGCTGGATGATGTACAGTGACTGTACAAGTGCCGGATGATGTACAGTGACTGTACAAGTGCCGGATGATGTATAGTGACTGTACAAGTGCTGGATGATGTTCAGTGACTGTACAAGTTCCATATGATGTACAGTGACTGTACAAGTGCCGGATGATGTACAGTGACTGTACAAGTGCCGGATGATGTACAGTGACTGTACAAGTGCCTGATGATGTACAGTGACTGTACAAGTGTCATATGATGTACAGTGACTGTTCAAGCGCCGGATGATGTACAGTGACTGTACAAGTGCCTGATGATGTACAGTGACTGTACAAGTGCCGGATGATGTACAGTGACTGTACAATTGCCTGATGTACAGTGACTGTACAACTGCCGGATGATGTACAGTGACTGTACAAGTGCCGGATGATGTTCAGTGACTGTACAAGTGCTGGACGATGTACAGTGACTGTACAAGTGCTGGACGATGTACAGTGACTGTACAAGTGCTGGACGATGTACAGTGACTGTACAAGTGCCGGATGATGTACAGTGACTGTACAAGTTCTAGACGATGTACATTGACTGTACAAGTGCTGGACGATGTACAGTGACTGTACAAGTGCTGGACGATGTACAGTGACTGTACAAGTGCCGGATGATGTACAGTGACTGTACAAGTGCCGGATGATGTACAGTGACTGTACAAGTGCTGGACGATGTACAGTGACTGTACAAGTGCTGGACGATGTACAGTGACTGTTCAAGTGCTGGACGATGTACAGTGACTGTACAAGTGCCGGATGATGTACAGTGACTGTACAAGTGCCGGATGATGTACAGTGACTGTACAAGTGCCGGATGATGTACAGTGACTATGCAAGTGCCGGATGATGTGCAGTGACTGTACAAGTGCCGGATGATGTACAGTGACTGTACAAGTGCCGGATGATGTACAGTGACTCAAGTTGTTTGCTCAGTAATATCTTTCTCTTCTTCTTTGAATGTATTTGTTGATATTGCTTCTTGTTTATCAAAATTTTTAAATTATTTTGTATTTTTTTTTTTAAATTAACATCACAATATTTCTCTTTGGTGATTTCATATATTTTTTTCCTTTTGAAGTTTAGATATTCCTTATTTTTTATGAAATTCGTTTTGTTCTTTAGCTATTTTGTGTTTCATGTGTAGTGGGAAGATCCCGTCATCCAAAATGTTTTAGTTAGCGAAGGTTGGGTTTTATGGTATCAAGATCATACTTGAAGATGGTCCTTGATCTGTCATGATGAACAAAACAGTGGATTATATAATCATGTATTGTATCTTGAACATTGCAATGAGCGCAGTTGTCGTTTTTATCAGTCGTGTATCTGTGGCCTCGGCCACCAAGGTTACTGATTCATCGTTAGTGTGGCCAGTGTTGTGTCTCTTACTTTAACATTATGCTTTCTACTTGCACCCGCTGATTATCTTTATATAATGAACATGACCTAAGATCATACACTGAATGCAGTCTCGTAATAATGAATCAGTCAGCTTCGTTATAAAGAGCCTTTAACTTCATAAGTAATTAGACGGAAGAACAGACAACAAACATAGTCTTCACAGTGAACTAAATGCTAGACTATTCAATGAACGCAGTTTCCCAGTAACGAACCAAACAGTAGACCATGCAAAAAATAAAAAAAAAGCGCAGCGTCTTAATAACTAATGAGATGATAGAGCAGACAACTAACGCAGCACCTTCATAAGCAACCTGGCGGCGGCGGCGGCGGCGTTGTTGTGAAGACGCTTTGTCTTGCTAACAAAGCCAAGGGCTTGTACCACAACATCGCCGCGGTACATATCATAATTCCGTCAAGGTTCGCTGATTCCGTCAAGAAGTTTGATCCTTTGCTGCTTGAGCAACTTGTGGCGGTGAGTGGCGTGGAGAGTTGGAGGCAGCAAGTTGACTCTCTTGTATATATTGCAGCATATTAGACTCGACACTGCTTGATCTTAATGTATTATTAGGATTAGAAGATCACCGTCTTCTCTAATCCTAATAATTTATTAAATACGAATAGAGTAAGAACTGTTTAATCGGATGTAGATGTAGTTGTCAACAGTATTACATGTGTAGTATATTGTATAGTATGTGTAACTCATAGTACCATTTATAGTCATGCTCTCTAAGCCATGACGTCACGTGCTTCCCCGCACATGGGTCGTAGCCCATAGTCCTCTCTCTCTCTTACTTCAGGAAACTGGACAAGTATTTCCTGACGCGGGTTCTGGTCGGATGATAACCCGCCATTGGAGCTTTTGACTCACGTAATGACACAATTTTAAGACTCCCTAGCCACGAGTTCAGTCTCCATCTGTACCTTGGTTTATTGGAGCTTTTAGCCATGTGACCGATGCCTTCCGTTGGCACACCGGTCCACCAGTTTAAAAATTATGGTCATAGTTATAACCATTCTCTTTTTGACGGGCGGACGCGGGCAAGTGTTCACAAATATAAGTATTCTCATTATAAGGCCTCCCATAACAGCCATCGGTGTTTCCTTCGCCACTTGCATTTTCAAAAATGTATTTCCTCAGGTGTGGTAGGGTTATCCACACATACGAAATCGTGATAATGCGACTGCGAACAAACCAGGGTACGGGTGGGGAGTTAAACCTATGGGGAGTGAGTGGTAAACTCCAGGCCAGTGCATAAGTGTCTGGGCCACCTACGTATATTTATACACTATAGAGAGGTTCATCTGCAAAAACTTGCATTTGTGGCAACCGTGGTGGCCCATGCTAACCTCCCTATGGTGTACAAATATATCTAGTTGGATGAATCTTATTTAGCCAGTCCAGTAGCTTAAATGGCCTGGAGTTTCACGACTCACTCACAGTGGTTTGAAACCCCACCCGTACCGTGGCTTGTAAATTATCCATAACTTCGCTTGGATGATGGATTGTAATCAGTCATCATAACATCAATGGTATATAGTACCGACAAGTTGAAGAATCCATCATAGTTGCAGTAACTGCTTATCTTTCTTATGACTGATGTGTCAGTTTCTACGTCTTCAGTCTTTTGTGTGTGTCCCTGAATTGCATTGATAAAGCTATTGGTGGGCGAAACATCTGTACAATAAAGATACGCAGTTGTTGCACACGTGTCTAACTCTTAAATCAGGTGTAAGAGAAGTATACCGCACTTGAAGGACGGATTTAGTCAGATGTGGAAGATAATCTTCCACTTGAAGGATGGATTTAGTCACGTGTGGGTGGATAATCCTCCACTTGAAGGATGGATATAGTCAGGTGTAAGAGGATAATTCTCCACTTGAAGGATGGATTTAGTCAGGTGTGGAGGATAATCTTACACTTGAAGAATGGATATAGTCACGTGTGGGTGGATAATCCTCCACTTGAAGGATGGATATAGTCAGGTGTAGTAAGATAATAGTATACTTGAAAGATGGATAAAGTCAGGTGTAGAAGAAGGTTTGAGATCTAACTAGAACGTTATGCAGGCAATTAAGTCTGTAGCCGGTAGAGTGCTCAGTCTTAAAGCTCCACAACGTGTAGAACATCACAATGACAGAGAATCAAATTATAAAGTCTGACAACCTTTTAAGCACCGCACCATAAAGCTTGACAGGACAGCTTGTAGAGAGTCACATAAAGTTTGACAGCCTATAGAGAGTCACATCATAAAGTTTGACAATATGTAGAGCGTCACATCTTAAAGTTTGACAGCGTGTAGAGCGTCACATCATAAAGCTTGACATCCTGTAGAGCGTCACATCATAAAGCTTGACAGCGTGTACAGCGTCATAGCATATATTCAAGCATTGGTCTGATGTGTACGACAGTGTCACTTATTCTTGGTTTAGATTCCTTAGGGTTCTTCAAGCGTTATCCAGTCGTGCATTTGTCATCTCTGTCCATTTTCATTTTCATCAGCTCTGCACCATCTTCAAACAACAACAACACGAAGGGGAAGATTGCCTCCGGAAGTTTGTGTATACCAGAAATAGCCGGAGTCTCAGGACTGAGCCTTGAGGAAAAATGCTTCTTCTTGGCCATTTCCAGCAGTGAAGGCAGTAGCTTCGTTAGCAACTTATACTCGTCATAAAATAATAAATGAGAAACTACAGTTGAGGGGAAAAAAAAGTGTAAACAGGGAGAAAATGAAAATTACCAGAAATGGAGCTAAAAGATCAATAATTAGCTTTTTTAATTTGTTGAATATGGGCATCGGCTTAACTGTCGATGAGACATAAGTACAAACAATAAGAAAGTTCCAAAGCTACGGCTTAACAGCTGTCAGCGCGGCCAACTTGGCAACAGCTGTCAGCAAGGCCAGCTACTAGGAGACAGCGCTGGATGCCAAATAGAATTCATAGGAAACTAATTGAAATATGCTCACACACAGGTATTATTTAGCCTGTGTAATGTAGCTAATGTTGATACAGGACTGTATCACCGATAAATTTGAAGACAGCGAACAAGTGCAAAACTTTTTGTGTAAAACTCTTGCAAGTCATTGACTTGATGAAATTCTACACAGAGCGATGCGTTGTCATAGAGTAAACTTGATCTACACTTGTCTTTTCTTCAAGCACCAGGTGTGCGTAATGAAATCCAAGATGGAAGATGTTACTGAGCATGTAAGACAGAGGTTGGGTAATGAATTCTAAAGCCTATCAACTTCACGAGTGTTATAATGCATCGTACCACCTTTGTCATCAGTAGTCTACCATAATCCCTGCGGTGAGTATTAAATAAACTCTCAATGTATACTAAATATACTAAGAGTCATATACATATATATATATATATATATATATATATATATATATATATATATATATATATATATATATATATACATGTATATAGGTAGTAGGTTGGTAGACAGCAGCCGCCCAGGGAGGTACTACCGTCCTGCCAAGTGAGTGTAAAATGGAAGCCTATAATTGTTTTACATGATGGTAGGATTGCTGGTGTCTTTTTTCTGTTTCATAAACATGCAAGATTTCAGATACGTCTTGCTACTTCTACTTACACTTAGGTCACACTACACATACATGTACAAGCATATATATACACACCCCTCTGGGTTTTCTTCTATTTTCTTTCTAGTTCTTGCTCTTGTCTATTTCCTCTTATCTCCATGGGGAAGTGGAACAGAATTCTTCCTCCGTAAGCCATGCGTGTTGTAAGAGGCGACTAAAATGCCAGGAGCAAGAGGCTGGTAACCCCTTCTCCTGTATATATTACTAAATGTAAAAGGAGAAACTTTCGTTTTTCCTTTTAGGCCACCCTGCCTCGGTGGGATACGGCCGGTGTGTTGAAAGAAAAAAAGATGTATATATATATATATATATATATATATATATATATATATATATATATATATATATATATATATATATATATATATATATATATATACATGTATATGTATATACCTCGTTGTGTATATATATCCTGTGAAGCGAAGCAGATTTGCATAGATATACCGTAATAAATTGACTGAAAAGTAATAACACGTCATTCCAGGAGATCTTGACAACAGTTTACGATAGAAATGAAAATGAAGTTAAATGCAGATTGCAGAGTTAGTAAAGAACAAAAAGTCACAACACCTTGACTGAGACAATACACAAATAACCCGCACATTGGAGAGAGAAGCTTATGACGACGTTTCGCACATTGGAGAGAGAAGCTTATGACGACGTTTCAATCCGACTTGAACTATTTACAAGTCACAGTGTGAGTTGTAAATGATGAAAGTCGGACCGAAACGTTGTCATAAGCTACACTATCCTGTGTGCAGAGTTACATGATCATTATATTATATACAGAAGGGAGCAATAAGTATAGAACAGTAACACACGACAGTGAAACAGCAGAATATGATGGCACAAAATAAGAGAAAGAGAGACAAAAGAATCGGACGACACATGACCAGATAAAACGAAAGAGAGAGGCAATCAGAAAAACACAAAAGCCTGAATATAATGTAAACACAGTGTCAAAGGATATGTTAATGTGGAACCTAGTGTAAACATCCACATCCCGGAAATGCATTAATATAGTGAGGGTGTCATTTATACATTAAAAAAGCAATTGCCTTCACCCTGTAATGTGGAAAACATTGCTAGAAATAAGAGCAAGTTATGATCTAATTTGCTGAAAGCTCCAGGTGAATGGAACATAATGCTACAAAATTGCAAATGGGAAAATGGAAATAAAAATTACTTCTTTTTTTTTTAGGGACAGAGCAAAGCGTATTAAAAGGAACGCGAAGGCATAATCTGGAAAAAGTAGGTGGCACAGGAACATAGGTAAACTACTACTACCACTCTCTCTCTCTCTCTCTCTCTCATATATATATATATATATATATATATATATATATATATATATATATATATATATATATATATATATATACATATATATATATATATATATATATATATATATATATATATATATATATATATATATATATATATATATATATGTGTGTCGTGCCGAATAGGCAGAACTTGCGATCTTGGCTTAAATAGCAACGCTCATCTTGCCATATAGGACAAGTGAAAATTTGTGTATGCAATAATTTCACCAAAATCATTCTGAACCTAACGAAAAAAATATATTCCACTGTGTTTGTTTAGTATTAAATTATTGTAAACAAATATAAAATGTATTTAGTTGAGTTAGGCTAAAATAAATTGCGCTTGTTATAATAAGGTTAGGTAAGTTTTCTAAGTTCCTTTTGGTGCAAAATTATAAATTTTTACATCAACATTAATGAAAAAAATATATCTTTAAACGTATAAGAGAAAATTTTAGAAAGGACTTAATTTTAAATGAGTTCTTGCTAATTGACCAGTTTTACATATTCGGCACGACATATATATATATATATATATATATATATATATATATATATATATATATATATATATATATATATATATATATACTCCAGGTATGTCGTGCCGAATAGGCAGAACTTGCGATCTTGGCTTAAATAGCAACGCTCATCTTGCCATATAGGACAAGTGAAAATTTGTGTATGCAATAATTTCACCAAAATCATTCTGGACCTAACGAAAAAAAATATATTTCACTGTATTTGTTTAGTATTAAATTATTGTAAACAAATCTAAAATACATTTTGTTGGGTTACGCTAAAATAAATTGTTCTTGTTGTAATAAGGTTAGGTAAGTTTTCTAAGTTCCTTTTGGTGCAAAATTAAAATTTTTTACATCAACATTAATGGAAAAAATATATCTTTAAACGTATAAGAGAAAATTTTAGAAAGGACTTAATTTTAAATGAGTTCTTGCTAATTGACCAGTTTTACATATTCGGCACGACATATATATATATATATATATAAAATATATATATATTATATATATATATATATATATATATATATATATAATATACACATATATATATATATATATATATATATATATATATATATATATAATATATATAAAATATATATTATATATATATATATATATATATATATATATACATATAAAATATATATATATAATATAATATATATATATATATATATATATATATATATATATATATATATATATATAATTTGCTGGCTCTTAGAAACTGTTGTTAAGTGCATTGTAACAATTACCATTGAGCTGTGCATTTATTTATGTTGACATTAAATTGCCCTTCAGACAAATTAAGGTTTGGAGCTGATGCAGTAAAACTTAATTCAAAAATACTCCTTTTTATGTTAATTGAATTAAAATCAATATGATAGCGTCAAAATCTACACTGCTGTCACATTTACTATATGAGAGAATACTGCGCTGCTATCGTTGCCCATTCTAACATACCTTTTGTGTTCATATGTTTGTTTATTAAAACTTCTTGTTTCACCTACGTATGCTTTTTTTTAAACAGTGATTGCAATCGAAAAAATCCAGACCTTTATCAGCATTGTCATTAGGTTCAGTTTTGTCTACTAATCTGCTGGTGGTGTTATTTTATCTTGAGATCGAAGGTAAATTATACCCACAAATTGATGAATAATTCCCCTGTGCAACCCCTGGATAACGTAATTTGTATCGTACCTGTATGCTACATTAATTCCCACCCAGTAACACAGGTTTGTGTTTTTTCCGTAACTCAACGCCATTTCCCAATGTCATTTAGAGGCGTACGGATGACAACCCTATAAAGCACTATGATGGATTTTCGCGGTGCAGAATTAAGTCAGTCTTTTTTGCTATTTCGATATTGTCGATTAATTATATGTAAACATAGGTTAATATACGTTAACGAAAAGTTATCTAATACAACCTAACAGGGAATAAAAAAAATATTTAAATTTACTGTAGTAGTACATAAATTGTTGAAATAAGGGAGAGATAATTCTGAGGAAATTGTTCTCTCTAGCTCTAGGACAGGTTGGGTTATATAGTAACAATATTTAATAAACTCTTCAAAAGTGGGATCCATCTGTCAGAAAATCTTTTTAATAAAGTTCAAAATCCCATACCTAAAGACTTTGGTAAATCTTTATCCCCTTTATGCAAAATCTTGGAATATTCTCGATCTTTAAGCTGTTATTCTCAATGATTACTTAATGTTAAGTATCAAAAATGGTCAATAATTTCAAATTACTTGAAAGATAAAACACCTGACGAAGTAATGTTTTGAACTTACAATTATAAATGGTCGAAATTTTCTCTAGCACATTGCAGTGAATTCCCTTCCTTGGTACATTATTATTAGTAGTAATACATTCATGAAAAGCGCTAAACCCCTGGGCTTAATTGAGCGCTGCTCTCCGACACAGCCTGTTAAGCCAGCACTGCATTATTTTCCTTTGCAAACCAGCTGTTATATAGTTATTTTTATTAGTTATCTTTCATTGATCATATGTAGTATTTTTGGCAGTTTCTTTGATATGGTATCTTGGGAAATTTCTCGTTGTTGCGTTCAGAAAGTTTACTCTCTCTGCATATATTTGGCTCCCCGTGGGAGTGCAAGTTCTTACACGTGACTTAGTGGTGGCAAAAGTTGCCCTGAATCACCGGTCTTCCACCTGTTTTAAATGTTCCTCGTGCTGCCCTTCTCTCTCGTTAATGAATCGCTACATGTAATGCATATTACTGTAATTATTACTTTGGTTGTTGGCATGCCCACTCTATAATCTGTGAATCCCTTAGTGTTGTTAACATGCCCACTCTATAATCTGTGAATCCCTTAGTGTTGTTAGAATGCCCACTCTATAAACTGTGAATCCCTTTGCGTTGTTAACATGCCCACTCTATAATCTGTGAATCCCTTAGTGTTGTTAACATGCCCACTCTATAATCTGTGAATCCCTTTGTGTTGTTAGAATACCCACTCTATAAACTGTGAATCCCTTTGCGTTGTTAACATGCCCACTCTTTAATCTGTGAATCCCTTAGTGTTGTTGTGAATCCCTTTGTGTTGTTAACATGCCCACTCTATAATCTGTGAATCCCTTTGTGTTGTTAACATGCCCACTCTATAATCTGTGAATCTCTTTGTGTTGTTATTATCTGTGAATCCCTTTGTGTTGTTAACATGCCCACTCTATAATCTGTGAATCCCTTTGTGTTGTTAACATGCCCACTCTATAATCTGTGAATCCCTTTGTGTTGTTAGAATGCCCACTCTATAATCTGTGAATCCCTTCGTGTTGTTAACATGCCCACTCTGTAATCTGTGAATCCCTTTGTGTTGTAAACATGCCCACTCTATAATCTGTGAATCCCTTTGTGTTGTTAACATGCCCACTCTATAATCTGTGAATCCCTTTGTGTTGTTAACATGCCCACTCTATAATCTGTGAATCCCTTTGTGTTGTTAACATGCCCACTCTATAATCTGTGAATCTCTTTGTGTTGTTAACATGCCTACTCTATAATCTGTGAATCCCTTTGTGTTGTTAACATGCCCACTCTATAATCTGTGAATCCCTTTGTGTTGTTAACATGCCCACTCTAATCTCTGAATCCTTTAGTATTCTGAGTTTTTATTTCTTACAAAAAAAAAAAGAGTTGTGACCAGAACCGTGGCTTCTCCTCCTCCTTCGTCCAGATTCTCTTTCCCCAGTATAAGGTATTTTTTTAGTAAAAACCCCATTAGTTATTTCTCCTGAAACATGATGTCACTTATTATTGCTGAAAGATGACATCGTTTATAGAACCTCAAAAACAACATTAATTATTCCTACTGAAAGATGGCATTAATTATTACTGCTGCAACATGATATCAGTTATTACCGTTGAAATTTTGGTTTCTGGAAGTGCCACTATATCAGATGTGTCTCCAGTTACTTGTTACTAATTTCGCTGGTCTTGTTTATGATCCATTCGACTCTTCCTCATTTTTTTCTCCTTTTTGTCAATTAGTAATTCCTCTGTAAGGTGATGACTTTCCCTTTGTGAATGCTGATGGGGCTGGAGGACTGCCATGCTGGTGGTTGGCTCATCTGTGTGCCATCTCTGATAGTATGGCATGAGATATCTTAAAGGAGCAGTGTCAGAGAGCTGAATGAAGGGCGGATGGGGTGGGAATGGTAAGAGATAGTGTGGTTTGAGGAGCACTTGTTTTAAGATAGATAACTTGAGGATGGGGAGACGGTATGAAGTTTGTGAATAAATGGTTTAAAAAGCCGGCAAGTTGATAAATAAGATACCTGTGTAACATCAGAATGAAGATACCCAAATGTTGCACATTTATTTGTAATGTTCTTATGAGCTGCAATTATTTTGTTTGTCTTATCGTGGTATATTATGCATTCCTCATTTATCTTGTCGAATTCTTTTCATTATCGAATGTTATTATGCAGAAGAATATACGAATTTACGTTCATAATATACGTTTATCATGTAAATTTGCGACTTCAAATATTTTTTGTATGTATTTTATTTAAATTTACTTAGTTATTTGTGTTTAATTTACTAATACGTAATTGTCTTTCTACTTTCTCTCATATTTTCTTACTTCTCCATGCTATTTTCTGTCCTTTGAACATTATTTTATGGAATATTGATATTCTGTTTTCAGTTAGAATCACTAAAACAAATGTCTCGTATTAATGTTGGTGGAATTACCGACAATATATTAGGTAAAAGGACACAAGTGCAACTAATGTGACGTTTTATTGTGGCAACGTTTCGCTCTCCAGAAGCTTTGTCAAGCTGTTACAAGCAATGCATGGACACAGAGGGTATATATAGGTTTCAAGAGGAAGAACACTAAAACAGACCTTCTCAAATCCAACCAGAAATATTTGCCCAACCTTCTTTTATGCTACCCAAGCAATAGCTATAATAACCATTTCACTCAGGTACAAGTCGACTTTACCACCATGTATCACTACCACTACTAGTACCTCCACTAGTATTGCAACTACTACACCTCACTCTAAGCCTATATATACCTCCTGTGTCCATGTACTGTTTGTAATGGCTTGATAAAGCTCCTGGAGAGCGAAACGTTGCCGCAATAAAACGTCACATTAGTTGTACTTGTGTCCTTTACCTTATGTTTTCTTGCTTATATTGCCTTAAAATAGTTTTTTTTAGTTCAGTTCAGAGATGATATTTGATGACAGCGGAAGATTAGGCTATTAGTTCTTATGCCTTGCAGAACTATACACGGAAGACAGTGCAAGATGCGGTAATAGGTCCCTTAGCCTGGAATTCGGTGTTCAGTTCCTAAGACACTTAGCACAAGCTACCAACCTGAGTGACTGATTACCTCATCTTCCTCTGTCTACTGTGTCTAGTTCTACAAGTCTGTGGGACTGATTACTTCATATTCTACTGTCACTGTATATCATCGCTGCCTTAAAATGAAAATGTTACCGCCTGCTGAAACATACCCGGGTGTTGTTTATGTGTCCAATTTCTCGGTATTGTATTTCAGTATTGTAAAGAATTTATGATTAATTACATTTGAGAGTTTTCAAAACAAGTTTCGTCTATACTGTCTGTGCAGCAGCGTCAAGATGACGAGAGAAAGACAACTCTAACTCGAGTAAAGAACTTCAGAATTATGTTCTGGACGGATCCCCACATAGGCGATATTAAACGTATATACACAGAAATACACTGTAATAATCAACAGTATCTGAGTAGCCGCATTTTATGCGTTTATTACGGCAATTAAACCAGAGTTTTCTCTATTTTATAATGCAGTATTGAATATCATTATTTACAATCGAATGCGCTTGGATATATGAAATTTACTGTGTATCCCTGAATATACATACAACATCAGTAACAACCTAGGTAGTAGGTTGTTAGACAGCAACCACCCAGGGAGGTACTACCGTCCTGTGGTAGTAGGTTGTTAGACAGCAACCACCCAGGAGGTACTACCGTCCTGTGTATAGGTTGTTAGACAGCAACCACCCAGGGAGGTACTACTGTCCCTGGGTAGTAGGTTGTTAGACAGCAACCACCCAGGGAGGTACTACCGTCCTGTGGTAGTAGGTTGTTAGACAGCAACCACCCAGGGAGGTACTACTGTCCTGTGGTAGTAGGTTGTTAGACAGCAACCACCCAGGGAGGTACTACTGTCCTGTGGTAGTAGGTTGTTAGACAGCAACCACCCAGGGAGGTACTACCGTCCTGTGGTAGTAGGTTTGGTAGACAGCAACCACCCAGGGAGGTACTCACCTCCTGTGGTAGTAGGTTTGGTAGACAGCAACCACCCATGAAGTACTACCGTCCTGTGGTATAGGTTGGTAGACAGCAACCACCCAGGGAGGTACTACCGTCCTGTGGTAGTAGGTTGTAGTACAGCAATCCACAGGGAGGTACTAACGTCCGTGGTATAGGTTGTAGACAGCACCACCCAGGAAGGTACTACCGTCCTGTGTAAGTAGGTTGGTAGACAGCAACCACCACAAGAGGTACTACCGTCCTGTGGTAGTAGGTTGGTAGACAGCAACCACCCAGGAGGTACTGCCGTCCTGTGTAGTAGGTTTTAGACAGCAACCACCCAGGAGGTACTACCGTCCTGTGGTAGTAGTTGTTAGACAACAACCACCCAGGGAGGTACTACCGTCCTGTGGTAGTAGGTTGATAGACAGCAACCACCCAGGAAGGTACTACCGTCCTGTGGTAGTAGGTTGATAGACAGCAACCACCCAGAGAGGTACTACCGTCCTGTGGTAGTAGGTTGTTAGACAGCAACCATCCAGGGAGGTACTACCGTCCTGTGGTAGTAGGTTGTTAGACAGCAACCACCCAGGGAGGTACTACCGTCCTGTGGTAGTAGGTTGTTAGACAGCAACCACCCAGGGAGGTACTACCGTCCTGTGGTAGTAGGTTGTTAGACAGCAACCACCCAGGGAGGTGCTACCGTCCTGTGGTAGTAGGTTGTTAGACAGCAACCACCCAGAGAGGTACTACCGTCCTGTGGTAGTAGGTTGTTAGACAGCAACCACCCAGGAGGTACTACCGTCCCTGTGGTAGTAGGTTGTTAGACAGCAACCACCCAGGGAGGTACTACCGTCCTGTGGTAGTAGGTTGTTAGACAGCAACCACCCAGGGAGGTACTACCGTCCTGTGGTAGTAGGTTGGTAGACAGCAACCATCCAGGAGGTACTACCGTCCTGTGGTAGTAGGTTGGTAGACAGCAACCACCCAGGGAGGTACTACCGTCCTGTGGTAGTAGGTTGGTAGACAGCAACCACCCAGGGAGGTACTACCGTCCTGTGGTAGTAGGTTGTTAGACAGCAACCATCCAGGAGGTACTACCGTCCTGTGGTAGTAGGTTGGTAGACAGCAACCACACAGGGAGGTACTACCGTCCTGTGGTAGTAGGTTGGTAGACAGCAACCACCCAGGAAGGTACTACCGTCCTGTGGTAGTAGGTTGGTAGACAGCAACCACCCAGGAGGTACTACCGTCCTGTGGTAGTAGGTTGGTTAGACAGCAACCACCCAGGGAGGTACTACCGTCCTGTGGTAGTAGGTTGTTAGACAGCAACCACCCAGGGAGGTACTACCGTCCTGTGGTAGTAGGTTGTTAGACAGCAACCATCCAGGAGGTACTACCGTCCTGTGGTAGTAGGTTGGTAGACAGCAACCACCCAGGGAGGTACTACCGTCCTGTGGTAGTAGGTTGGTAGACAGCAACCACCCAGGGAGGTACTACCGTCCTGTGGTAGTAGGTTGTTAGACAGCAACCATCCAGGGAGGTACTACCGTCCTGTGGTAGTAGGTTGGTAGACAGCAACCACACAGGGAGGTACTACCGTCCTGTGGTAGTAGGTTGGTAGACAGCAACCACCCAGGGAGGTACTACCGTCCTGTGGTAGTAGGTTGTTAGACAGCAACCACCCAGGGAGGTACTACCGTCCTGTGGTAGTAGGTTGTTAGACAGCAACCATCCAGGGAGGTACTACCGTCCTGTGGTAGTAGGTTGTTAGACAGCAACCACCCAGGGAGGTACTACCGTCCTGTGGTAGTAGGTTGGTAGACAGCAACCACCCAGGAAGGTACTACCGTCCTGTGGTAGTAGGTTGGTAGACAGCAACCACCCAGGGAGGTACTACCGTCCTGTGGTAGTAGGTTGTTAGACAGCAACCACCCAGGGAGGTGCTACCGTCCTGTGGTAGTAGGTTGGTAGACAGCAACCACCCAGGGAGGTACTACCGTCCTGTGGTAGTAGGTTGGTAGACAGCAACCACCCAGGGAGGTACTACCGTCCTGTGGTAGTAGGTTGTTAGACAGCAACCACCCAGGGAGGTACTACCGTCCTGTGGTAGTAGGTTGGTAGACAGCAACCACCCAGGGAGGTACTACCGTCCTGTGGTAGTAGGTTGGTAGACAGCAACCACCCAGGGAGGTACTACCGTCCTGTGGTAGTAGGTTGTTAGACAGCAACCACCCAGGGAGGTACTACCGTCCTGTGGTAGTAGGTTGGTAGACAGCAACCGCCCAGGGAGGTACTACCGTCCTGTGGTAGTAGGTTGTAGACAGCAACCACCCAGGGAGGTACTACCGTCCTGTGGTAGTAGGTTGGTAGACAGCAACCACCCAGGGAGGTACTACCGTCCTGTGGTAGTAGGTTGTTAGACAGCAACCACCCAGGGAGGTACTACCGTCCTGTGGTAGTAGGTTGGTAGACAGCAACCACCCAGGGAGGTACTACCGTCCTGTGGTAGTAGGTTGGTAGACAGCAACCACCCAGGGAGGTACTACCGTCCTGTGGTAGTAGGTTGTTAGACAGCAACCACCCAGGGAGGTACTACCGTCCTGTGGTAGTAGGTTGTTAGACAGCAACCCCCAGGGAGGTACTACCGTCCTGTGGTAGTAGGTTGTTAGACAGCAACCACCCAGGGAGGTACTACCGTCCTGTGGTAGTAGGTTGGTAGACACCAACCACCCAGGGAGGTACTACCGTCCTGTGGTAGTAGGTTGGTAGACAGCAACAACCCCGAGATGTACTACCGTCCTGTGGTAGTAGGTTTGTTAGACAGCAACCACCCAGGGAGGTACTACCGTCCTGTGGTAGTAGGTTGGTAGACAGCACCCACCCAGGGAGGTACTACCGTCCTGTGGTAGTAGGTTGTTAGACAGCAACCACCCAGGGAGGTACTACCGTCCTGTGGTAGTAGGTTGGTAGACAGCAACCACCCAGGGAGGTACTACCGTCCTGTGGTAGTAGGTTGGTAGACAGCAACCACCCAGGGAGGTACTACCGTCCTGTGGTAGTAGGTTGGTAGACAGCAACCACCCAGGGAGGTACTACCGTCCTGTGGTAGTAGGTTGGTAGACAGCAACCACCCAGGAAGGTACTACCGTCCTGTGGTAGTAGGTTGGTAGACAGCAACCACCCAGGGAGGTACTACCGTCCTGTGGTAGTAGGTTGTTAGACAGCAACCACCCAGGGAGGTGCTACCGTCCTGTGGTAGTAGGTTGGTAGACAGCAACCACCCAGGGAGGTACTACCGTCCTGTGGTAGTAGGTTGGTAGACAGCAACCACCCAGGGAGGTACTACCGTCCTGTGGTAGTAGGTTGGTAGACAGCAACCACCCAGGGAGGTACTACCGTCCTGTGGTAGTAGGTTGGTAGACAGCAACCACCCAGGGAGGTACTACCGTCCTGTGGTAGTAGGTTGGTAGACAGCAACCACCCAGGGAGGTACTACCGTCCTGTGGTAGTAGGTTGGTAGACAGCAACCACCCAGGGAGGTACTACCGTCCTCTGGTTGTAGGTTGGTAGACAGCAACCACACAGGGAGGTACTACCGTCCTCTGGTAGTAGGTTGGTAGACAGCAACCACCCAGGGAGGTACTACCGTCCTGTGGTAGTAGGTTGGTAGACAGCAACCACCCAGGGAGGTACTACCGTCCTCTGGTAGTAGGTTGGTAGACAGCAACCACACAGGGAGGTACTACCGTCCTGTGGTAGTAGGTTGGTAGACAGCAACCACCCAGGGAGGTACTACCGTCCTGTGGTAGTAGGTTGGTAGACAGCAACCACCCAGAGAGGTACTACCGTCCTGTGGTAGTAGGTTGTTAGACAGCAACCACCCAGGGAGGTACTACCGTTCTGTGGTAGTAGGTTGGTAGACAGCAACCACCCAGGGAGGTACTACCGTCCTGTGGTAGTAGGTTGGTAGACAGCAACCGCCCAGGGAGGTACTACCGTTCTGTGGTAGTAGGTTGGTAGACAGCAACCGCCCAGGGAGGTACTACCGTCCTGTGGTAGTAGGTTGGTAGACAGCAACCACCCAGGGAGGTACTACCGTCCTGTGGTAGTACGTTGGTAGACAGCAACCACCCAGGGAGGTACTACCGTCCTGTGGTAGTAGGTTGGTAGACAGCAACCACCCAGGGAGGTACTACCGTCCTGTGGTAGTAGGTTGGTAGACAGCAACCACCCAGGGAGGTACTACCGTCCTGTGGTAGTAGGTTGGTAGACAGCAACCACCCAGGGAGGTACTACCGTCCTGTGGTAGTAGGTTGGTAGACAGCAACCACCCAGGAGGTACTACCGTCCTGTGGTAGTAGGTTGGTAGACAGCAACCACCCAGGAAGGTACTACCGTCCTGTGGTAGTAGGTTGGTAGACAGCAACCACCCAGGGAGGTACTACCGTCCTGTGGTAGTAGGTTGGTAGACAGCAACCACCCAGGGAGGTACTACCGTCCTGTGGTAGTAGGTTGGTAGACAGCAACCACCCAGGAAGGTACTACCGTCCTGTGGTAGTAGGTTGGTAGACAGCAACCACCCAGGGAGGTACTACCGTCCTGTGGTAGTAGGTTGGTAGACAGCAACCACCCAGGGAGGTACTACCGTCCTGTGGTAGTAGGTTGGTAGACAGCAACCACCCAGGGGGTACTACCGTTCTGTGGTAGTAGGTTGGTAGACAGCAACCACCCAGGGAGGTACAACCGTCCTGTGGTAGTGGGTTGGTAGACAGCAACCACCCAGGGAGGTACTACCGTCCTGTGGTAGTAGGTTGGTAGACAGCAACCACACAGGGAGGTACTAACCGTCCTGTGGTAGTAGGTTGGTAGACAGCAACCACCCAGGGAGGTACTACCGTCCTGTGGTAGTAGGTTGGTAGACAGCAACCACCCAGGGAGGTACTACCGTCCTGTGGTAGTAGGTTGGTAGACAGCAACCATCCAGGGAGGTACTACCGTCCTGTGGTAGTAGGTTGGTAGACAGCAACCACCCAGGGAGGTACTACCGTCCTGTGGTAGTAGGTTGGTAGACAGCAACCACCCAGGGAGGTACTACCGTCCTGTGGTAGTAGGTTGGTAGACAGCACCCACCCAGGGAGGTACTACCGTCCTGTGGTAGTAGGTTGGTAGACAGCACCCACCCAGGGAGGTACTACCGTCCTGTGGTAGTAGGTTGGTAGACAGCAACCACCCAGGGAGGTACTACCGTCCTGTGGTAGTAGGTTGGTAGACAGCAACCACCCAGGGAGGTACTACCGTCCTGTGGTAGTAGGTTGGTAGACAGCAACCACCCAGGGAGGTACTACCGTCCTGTGGTAGTAGGTTGGTAGACAGCAACCACCCAGGGAGGTGCTACCGTCCTGTGGTAGTAGGTTGGTAGACAGCAACCACCCAGGGAGGTACTACCGTCCTGTGGTAGTAGGTTGGTAGACAGCAACCACCCAGGGAGGTACTACCGTCCTGTGGTAGTAGGTTGGTAGACAGCAACCACCCAGGGAGGTACTACCGTCCTGTGGTAGTAGGTTGGTAGACAGCAACCACCCAAAGGGGTTCTACCGTTCTGTGGTAGTAGGTTGGTAGACAGCAACCACCCAGGGAGGTACAACCGTCCTGTGGTAGTGGATTGGTAGACAGCAACCACCCAGGGAGGTACTACCGTCCTGTGGTAGTAGGTTGGTAGACAGCAACCACACAGGGAGGTACTACCGTCCTGTGGTAGTAGGTTGGTAGACAGCAACCACCCAGGGAGGTACTACAGTCCTGTGGTAGTAGGTTGGTAGACAGCACCCACCCAGGGAGGTACTACCCTCCTGTGGTAGTAGGTTGGTAGACAGCACCCACCCAGGGAGGTACTACCGTCCTGTGGTAGTAGGTTGGTAGACAGCAACCACCCAGGGAGGTACTACCGTCCTGTGGTAGTAGGTTGGTAGACAACAACCACGCAGGGAGGTACTACCGTCCTGTGGTAGTAGGTTGGTAGACAGCAACCACCCAGGGAGGTACTACCGTCCTGTGGTAGTAGGTTGTTAGACAGCAACCACCCAGGGAGGTACTGCCGTCCTGTGGTAGTAGGTTGTTAGACAGCAACCACCCAGGGAGGTACTACCGTCATGTGGTAGTAGGTTGGTAGACAGCAACCACCCAGGGAGGTACTACCATCCTGTGGTAGTAGGTTGGTAGACAGCAACCACCCAGGGAGGTACTACCGTCCTGTGGTAGTAGGTTGGTAAACAGCAACCACCCAGGTAGGTACTACCGTCCTGTGGTAGTAGGTTGTTTAGACAGCAACCACCCAGGGAGATACTTCCGTCCTGTGGTAGTAGGTTGGTAGACAGCAACCACCCAGGGAGGTACTACCGTCCTGTGGTAGTAGGTTGGTAGACAGCAACCACCCAGGGAGGTACTACCGTCCTGTGGTAGTAGGTTGTTAGACAGCAACCACCCAGGGAGGTACTACCGTCCTGTGGTAGTAGGTTGCTAGACAGCAACCACCCAGGGAGGTACTACCGTCCTGTGGTAGTAGGTTGTTAG
Organism: Cherax quadricarinatus; assembly: GCF_026875155.1. NCBI lineage: Eukaryota > Metazoa > Arthropoda > Malacostraca > Decapoda > Parastacidae > Cherax > Cherax quadricarinatus. Next base: position 40,728,245 of record NC_069407.1, on the reverse strand, counting down.
AGAGCAACCACCCAGGGAGGTACTACCGTCCTGTGGAAGTAGGTTGGTAGACAGCAACCACCCAGGGAGGTACTACCGTCCTGTGGTAGTAGGTTGGTATACAGCAACCGCCCAGGGAGGTCCTACCGTCCTGTGGTAGTAGGTTGGTAGACAGCAACTGCCCAGGGAGGTCATACCGTCCTGTGGTAGTAGGTTGGTAGACAGCAACCGCCCAGGGAGGTACTACCGTCCTGTCATAGTAGGCTGTCAGACAGCAACCGCCCAGGGAGGTACTACCGTCCTATGGTAGCAGGTTGGTAGACAGCAACCACCCAGGGAGGTACTACCGTCCTGTCGTAGTAGGTTGGTAAACATCAGCCGCCCAGGGAGGTACTACCGTCCTGTGGTAGTAGGTTGGTAGACAGCAACCACCCAGGGAGGTACTACCGTCCTGTGGTAGTAGGTTGGTAGAAGTAGGCTGGTATACAGCAACCGCCCAGGGAGGTACTACCGTCCTGTGGTAATAGGTTGGTAGACAGCAATCGCCTAGGGGTGTACTACCGTCCTGTGGTAGTAGGTTGGTAGACAGCAACCACCCAGGCAGGTACTACCGTCCTGTGGTAGTAGGTTGGTAGACAGCAACCGCCCAGGGAGGTACTACCGTCCTGTGGTAGTAGGTTGATAGACAGCAACCGCCCAGGTGTGTACTACCGTTCTGTGGTAGTAGGTTGGTAGACAGCATAAACATGCAAGATTTCAGGTATGTCTTGCTACTTGTACTTACACTTAGGTCACACTACACATACATGTACAAGCATATACATACACAACCCTCTGGGTTTTCTTCTATTTTCTTACTAATTCTTGTTCTTGTTTATTTCCTCTTATATCCATGGGGAAGTGGAAAAGAATTCTTCCTCAGTAAGCCATGCGTGTCGTAAGAGGCGACTAAAATGCCGGGAGCAAAGGGGTAGTAACCCCTGTCCCAGCCTGCCTCGGTGGATACTGCCAGGTTGTTGAAAGTAGAAAAGTAACAAGCAAAACAACAACAAAATACACCATGATTACAGCCCTCAAAACATTGTTCCGTCTTTGAAATTAGATTTTTCTTTTTTTTCAGCAACTTTCAAAATATGGACAAGTTGGAGAAGGGGCCCAAGGAGATCTTCACTCAGGAGATACAAAAGGTGAGTCGACCTGTTTATTACATTTTCTCTGGTGGCAGGTAAAATAATCTCCCTTAATAATGATGATGATGATGATAATAGTAACAACAACAGCAATAAAAATAATATTCATACTACTTATATTACTACTACTACTACTACTACTACTACTAATAATAATAATAATAATAATAACAATAATAATAATAATAATAATAATAACAATCATACTACTTATACTACTACTACTACTACTACTACTATTATTACTATCATTAATAATAATAATAATAATAATAATAATAATAATAATAATAATAATAATAATAATAATAATAATATATAATTATAATAATAATAACAACAGCTAGACAGACACGATATCATTCAACTTTCTGGTATTCGTAAGAAAGAGACAAAGCCGGTTAATGTGCTTATCCAGGCTAGACAACCCAGCCTCGCGAGGTAGATTGTCCGGAGGGTTAATTAAAGACAGTCCCTCTGGTGATTTAGAATTTTGTTCCGAAAAATTAAGCCTTCATCTACCTTAGCAGTTGGTTCATCTACCCGAGCAGTTGATTCATCTACCCCAGCAGTTGATTCATCTACCCCAACAGTTGGTCCATCTACCCTAGCAGTTTGTTAATCTACCCCAGTAGTTGCTTCATCTACCCCAGCAGTTGATTCATCTACCCCAGCAGTTGATTCATCTACCCCAACAGTTGGTCCATCTACCCTAGCAGTTTGTTAATCTACCCCAGTAGTTGGCTCATCTACCCCAGCAGTTGATTCATCTACCCCAGCAGTTCGTTCATCTACCCCGGCAGTTGAATCATCTGCCCCAGAAGTTAGTTCATCTGCTCTCAGAAGTTGGTTCATCTACTCCAGGAGTTGGTTCACCTACCCCAAGAGTTTTTCATCTACCCTAAGAGTTGGTTCATCTACCACAAGAGTTGTTTCATCTACCCCAAGAGTTGGTTCATCTACCCCAAGAGTTGGTTCATCTTCCCCAACAGTTGGTTCATCTACCCCAAGAGTTGGTTCATCTTCCCCAAGAGTTGGTTCATCTACCCCAAGAATTGGTTCATCTACCCCAAGAGTTGGTTCATCTTCCCCAAGAGTTGGTTCATCTACCCAAAGAGTTGGTTCATCTTCCCCAAGAGTTGGTTCATCTACCCCAAGAATTGGTTCATCTACCCCAAGAGTTGGTTCATCTTCCCCAAGAGTTGGTTCATCTACCCCAAGAGTTGGTTCATCTACCCCAAGAGTTTGTTCAACTTCCCCAAGAGTTGGTTTATCTTCCCCATGAGTTGGTTCATCTACCCCAAGAGTTGGTTCATCTACCCCAAGAGTTGGTTCATCTACCCCAAGAGTTGGTTTATTTACCCCAAGAGTTGGTTCATCTACCCCAAGAGTTGGTTCAACTTCCCCAAGAGTTGGTTTATCTTCCCCATGAGTTGGTTCATCTACCCCAAGAGTTGGTTCATCTACCCCAAGAGTTGGTTCATCTAATAACCCCAAGAGTTGGTTCATCTACCCCAAGAGTTGGTTTATTTACCCCAAGAGTTGGTTCATCTACCCCAAGAGTTGGTTCATCTACCCAAAGAGTTGGTTCATCTTCCCCAAGAGTTGGTTCATCTACCCCAAGAGTTGGTTCATCTACCCCAAGAGTTGGTTCATCTACCCCAAGAGTTAGTTCATCTACCCAAGAGTTGGTTTATCCTGGCGTCTTCATGGTTATCACATTCAAGATTGTTCACCCTACAATGTTCATGGTTGGTTATCTCGTTCAAGGTTATTCAACTGCTGGTTTTCTGTTGAACAGACTGAGGACTCTCCAGAAAAAAAAATATACATTGAATCCTCCTTGTATAAACATTTAATCATCTTAACATTCACTGAATCTTTCTAAATTAAATATTGAATATTCATGAACAATGAATCTTCACCAATTAATTCAGCATTGATTCATCCTAAACCCAATCGTTCCAAACACTGAATCTTCCTAAACACTTAAACATCCTTAAAGCAATCTTTCTTAACACTGAACCTTCCTAAACATTGAATCTCCCTAAATACTGAATTTTCCTGAACGCAGTCTTCTTAAACAGTGGATCTTCCTAAACACTGAATCTTCCTAAACACTGAGACTTTCAAAACAATTAATCTTCCTAAACATCGAATCTTCTTAAACAGTGAATCTTCCTGAACAATGAATCTTACTAAACACTTAATCTTCCTAAATACTGAATCTTCCTAACAGTGACTCTTCCTAAACAATGAATTTCCCTTAACACTGAATCTTCCTAAACACTGAATCCTCTTTTCTGTTCTGTTTCTTTAATCACACTTGTCAGTAATTCTCATTTCTTCAATCAGAATAAGTTTCTCCAATACACAGTTTCGGTTAAACCATACCCCCGGCCGGGATTGAACCCGCGGTCATAGAGTCTCAAAACTCTCATGGGCCAGTAGGCCTGCTGCAGTGTTCTTTCTTTCTTATGTTCATATGTTCATATTGATTTTCCTAAAAAAAACAGTGAAAAAACTTTGAATCTTCTAAACTTGAATCTTTCCAAAAAACTTTAATCTTCCTAAACATTGAACTTCCAAGACCTAACCCTTCTAACATTAAAATCTTCGTAGAATACACTTTTAATTTTTTCAGAGATTGAGTTGTTGTTTTTTTTTTTTTCATATTGTTTGTCATAGAAACAAAATTTAAAATTCTCAAGCAAAATTTAATAGATTTAATGAACGTGGATTTGTTCATGTAAATTGAACTGTTTGCTATTATAGCTAGTAAAGCTAACGTTTGTAGTTTTAAAATAGGTTGGATAAATACATGATGGGTGTGGTGGGTGTGATTAGACTAACTGTTTTGTGTTACTAGTCGGATGCCGTGCTCCCCCTTAAGTCTGACTCATGAGTCATGAGTCATAAAGACCCAAACGTCAGTGAGCTTAAAAGGTCACTAGGTCATGAGCTTAACCGGGTGGGAGAATTGACCTGCCTCGCAAAAGCAGTAGGCTGTTCAGTTTTTCCTTTTTCTCATGTTCTTATGTTTTTCCCATTTTCTCTCTACAAGCTGTTTCTTGCACAGTTTCGCCCGGCTCATCATCGTAGTCAATTTCTGCTCGTGAAATCTTCAGTGACTTTTTATTTTTTTTTA
>NC_069407.1:40711428-40718928 GCF_026875155.1 Cherax quadricarinatus | reverse complement strand
TCACTCACCTTCCCTGTCACTCTCACTCAACTTCCCTCTCACTCACTTTCAGTACCACTCACCTTCCGTCTCACTCACCTTCACTCACTCTCCCACAGGACCTGCTACTTCTGGAGGAACAAGAAGGATCCGTCAATTTCAAGTTCGGGATCCTGTACATGAAGAGTGGCCAGACTTCTGACGACGAGATCCTCAGTAATGGTAAGATGCTTCTACGTGAGAAAGAGAGAGAGAGAGAGAGAGGGAGAGAGAGAGAGAGAGAGAGAGAGAGAGAGAGAGTAAACGGAAATTCAAGACGAGTTGCTTAACTCATTACATAAAAATGTGCTGAAGGAAAGTTCCAGCTAGCTACACTGTGTTCTTTTGAGCACTCAGTGGTTTAGACTACGTACGTAGACTTGAACCTGCAAATGCAAGGTACCTGTTTTTTTCCCCTCCTTTTTTTTTTTTTTTTTTTTTTTGCACAACTTGTTACTGGCGCTGTGTGTTGCTGCTCGGAGGGTCTTGAATAAGAGATATATGCTATAGCTGAGTATCTTTATTAGAGAGACATTTCGCCCTCACAAGTGGTGTGTTTTAATATAATTCAGAGACCTGATGACTGTGACATTTACACTGGAGTCAGTGAAAGAGGCGGACAGTTGTGGAAGAAAGAACAAAAATGGCACAATACAGTGACTGGAACAATACTTGTAGATGATCCAAGTCGGACCGTAACGTCGCCATAACCTTCTCTCACCTATGTGCGGGTTATTTGTGTGAGTTGTGGAACTTACAGAGACTTGTGGGCGGGACCTAAATTAGTGGATGCAGGTCATGTCCATATAGTGGGTCAGATGTTAAAAGAAAAAGGGGCGGCAGATGTCCTCTCAATCAAGATTCTGTGACGCGGCTGTCTGACAAGACTCATTTGACCCCAGGGTATAACAGTACTGACAGGAAGAACATAAGAAAGGAGGAACACTGCAGCAGGCCTACTGGCCCATAATAGGGACGTCATTCTCAAACCCAAACCTATTAACACAAATATTTGTCCAACCCATTTTAAATGCTTCTCTAAGTTGGTGAGTGACACGTGTTCAACACCATCATAAAGACGGATGAGCAGGCGAAACGTCTCTCCAATAAAGATAGCCAGGGGTTGCATATGTATCTTATTCATCTGTCATCTGAATTGTAACATATATATTCGCGTTTATGGTGAAACATCTGTTGAACGAATAACCTCAAATATGTTTCTTTTTTGTTGGTACCCTTCATTTCTGCACAAATAGTAAAGCGAATGGGAAGAGACATCCCTGCCTGAAAAAGCAACCATTAAACCGTTACACTGAAGCTGATCAAAAAATGAATTGCACATTCACCTTCCTGAATGTGTCAGGTGAGAAAGTTGTCAGGGAAGCCATGGTTACCAGAGCGACGAGCTTCATCTTTCCTTCCCAGACACTCAATGTTACACAAATAACTCTCACATAGGAGATAAGAACTTACGACGACGTTTCTGTCCGACTTGGGTCATTTACAAGGTCACACTAACAGAAAAGAGAGATGTTAGTGTGACTTTGTGAATGGCCCAAGACAGACCGAAACGTCGTCGTAAGCTCCTCACTCTCATGTGCGGTTATTTGTATATCCAGTCACGGTACTGTGCCTTTATGTTCATCACCATTGTTGCCATCCAGAGAAGTAATACCTTCTGAATTCTAGGGAGTTGGACGAAGAGTACTAATTATAGGTTTCGAGATGTCACAAATATACATGTACTGTTACTCATTCCCAACAAATATTATTTCTCAGTCCACAGCAGAATTAGAACCTGCACACTATCAAAGTACACAGTACTTTCCCTACTCAGCCAGATGTGCTTGAATGGCGATATCGTGTTCAAGGGCAATGTGTGGCGTAAATATTATGCAGAGAACTCGTAGTGTGGAAATTAGAAGGAGGTGCCGAGTTACTAAAAGTATTATTCAGAGCGGTGAGGAGGGGTAGTTGAGTTGGTTTGGTCATTTAGAGAGGATGGAGCACAAGAGGATGAACTGGAGGATGCATAAATCTGTAGTGGTTGGAAAGAGGGGTAAGGGTCGTCCTAGGAAAGGATGGAGGGAGGGGGTAAAATAGGGTTTATGTGCACGAAGTTTGGACATACAGCAGCACGTGTGAAAGTGTTAGATAGGGGTGAGTGGAGACGAATGGTTTCTACGTCCTGACGAGCTTTTGGAGTGTGAAGGGTTTCAGGGAAACTGGTTAGCCGGACTTGAATCCTGGTGGTGGGAAGTACATTGCCTACAGTTTAAAGGAGGGGTTTGGGATATTTACTGTTTGGAGTGACATCTAAACTGTCGTATCTGCGGGCCTCTGCAAAGACAGTGATAGTGTGAATGCTGGTAAAAGTGTTTCTTTTTTTTTGGGTCACCCTGCCTCGGTGGGAGATGGCCATTTGTTAATATATATATATTATATATAATATATATATGATATATATTTTATATATAATATATATATATATATATAATATATATATAAAATATATATATATTAAAATAAATATGAGATTACGTAAGGTGACACGCAGGCTGGGCGGGTGGCGTCAACTGTTGCAATGTGGCTTTAAATTAGGTTGGCTGTTAGGGTACTGGAGGCTCCTGATATTGTTCTATCATACAGAAGCATCAAAGTCTGGCAAGAATAAATTTAACCAGTGTTTTGGAACTTAAGACTGAACCTGATATATGTATAATGACGTTAGTCATAGCAACTTACTGCTCATGTGTGCTTCCTTGATAATTAGTTTGTCAGCGAGGAGGTTCATCAAAAGATTTTCCGTGTTGCAATAAATAGTACAAGTGTTGTTCATGTCATCCCTCTGGCAGGCATTTCTGTGTTCATTGATTTTCGTGTTCAGGTCCCCAGAGGTTTCACCCACTTAAAACTTACCACAAGCTCTGCAAGGTAGAATGTCGACGCCAACAGTGATATTCTTGTCTACGGTTCTCTTTTCAAGAAAGGGATTCATTATGTTGGAGGATTTGTTGGCAACGTTAATGCTGGCTTAAGATCTGGAGAGGTTTTTGCCTGAGTTGTTTATGGGTAGAACTATGCACATCCTGGTGTTTGTAACTTGTCTAGTAATTTGTAGCATCTTCTCTGCTCCTTTCTTGCACCGAAGAAGTGTTGTGGATGGTGAAGTTCAAAGAAGTTTCAGATGTAATCCTGTTCTTCTTCGAGGAATGTAGGTGAGGAACAAATTCTGTAGGCTTTCATGCAGAAACTAATAACAATCCAATGCTTGAGCAGTTGTTGTGACGAGACAGGTAGAGCAGAAAATCATTTTTATTAGTGGATTACCAGAGTAGTCTTCAATCTAGCTTATCGTTTTTTTTTCAGATCATAACATTCAGAAAAAACATCTGTCCATTTTTTTCTTTAGTGGTGAATTTGATCGATGGTTCTACTGAACTTAAAGTGTTAAGAAGGTCCTAGTTGACGAAGCTTTTTGAAGCGATAACCATGATATCGTCGAAGTATCTTAGCCACATTATCTCTCAAGATAAGTGGTCTTTTAACCTTTCCTCCTCCAGAACTTACAGGATTTCCTCCTTATTTACATTCCTCGAAGAAGAATGCTACTATAACTACACCACATCATCAGCGGCAGCAGGAGAGCTGCTGAGTATTACGTTCATCCTCTGTTATTATAATAAAAGCTAACGTTCCATTCTTAATAACTAACCTGTACTAAGGCTGTAATGTATGTCAGTATACAGCTAATTTTGTATAATTTTTTCCACTGTCTGGTAAACCTGAGGCTATGTATCTATCATTCTAGGAATTTAAATAGAACCAGCAGTGTAATCTAAAATGTCCAGGAAGGTATAAACCAAAATACTTGTATTTATGGTAAAGCATTTATTGTAAAAATGGTCTAGGATGCATCTTTTTGTGCATCAATTACATCAATAGGAATATACATAATTAGGCAAAAAAAAAAAAAGCGGTCCGCTCTAACTCGAGTAATCTGATATTAACATTGCATTTATAATACATATTTTTATCAAAATAATGACCCTCTCTACTTTGTACAACATTTGACAATAACATTATTAAATATATTACGTGTTACAAGTAATGCACACATCAAGGCACTCTGAATATCCTATCCAGCACAGAATGATAGCAAGCAATGCTGTCAAGCAGGACTCCAACAATATAACTGTGTGAAACAAAATCCAACATCTTGTTGCACCTGGGCAGCCATGGAATAACAACACAGACCATCAAACTCCTGATGGTGGATTTCCAAATACCCAAATATCAAAATAAAATCTCCACTACTGTGTCAAGGCGCAGAAATTCCATACCCCGACTGTGTCAGTGCACAGATAACATAATGTCAAGATGAAGATGGATAGTTTCTTGACACAAGAAAAAAAAGTAGTTATATAAACCCTAAATATGCAACCAGACAGAAGTGTCTGGTTGCATGTGGGAACAAAAGTCCTCCAGAACAAAGAAGACTGTAAAACAAGACAGATGAGCTGTGATGTGTCGTCCATGAGGTCGAAAGAGGACAAAGAACCATCACGCAGGCGAATTATAGAAACGTCTAAACTTGCTTGGGTGAGCGAAACAATGCACAGACATTGCTCAAAATGCATTAATAATCTTTATCAGTCATATAACTTATCAATAAGAACACTCCATTCATTCTGGCAAGGTCAGTAGAGGGAACAGCTACTAACATCGCCAACAATTTCAGGTAAAGGATAACACATCAACAGTTTTGGTCCTTCCTGTTGGATCAGTTGTATAAGATTTATATAAACACTGAAATTATCAACACTAAGTCGAACAACAATAAATGTGATTTGAAAAAATACAAAATAGTAATGAAAATATATGAGAATAATAATACAGTATACACAATAAATATAATAAGAATGTTATTAAAAATACAGTTAATGAAAGCATGGAAAACTTCACCTTCCTGTTTTATCGCTTTACATTCTTATTGTATTTATTTTGCAGTTTTTTTTTTACACAATTATAAGCATATAACACTTGAGAATATACTGTATATCCACCCAATACGTTAAGGGAGACAAGATTCTAACTCCAGATATCAGAGATTAATAGTGTGCACAGAATTATTTACTACCCGCATCAAATCAGTGAAACATCTTAATTACTTGAAGCGCCTCAAAAGCATATGCAATATATAATATGTGGAAAAGAGAAGATACATACCTGGTATTACGTGCATTAAAGTTCTTGATAATCGGGTCCCTAGTCAGCAATCAGAAAATGAAAACTTTCGGGAGTGAGAGATAAGGAAGTGTAGAATAAACCCAACGGAAAGCTGAGGTAAAAATTGCACAGTTAGAAAAAACTGCCAACATCCCTGACCCAAGACTTTTCAGCTTTCTACTAATACATATATGTGAAGTATTACCAGGACAAACTTAATTTTTATATGTAAATTTTACCAATTACTACAGTGTCTTATCAGCTATTTTATAATTGTCTGACGGTTGTATGTCCTGTGAGAGTACATGGGAGTACTTGTGAAAGACAGTCAACACACAGAACTTGGAAGTCTATAGCGAGGCTGTTTGCTGACATGAACTATCTGTTTCTATCTAGATAAATGACTATCATGTATTTCCTAGGAGAGACTACACCGTACTATACCAAACTGAAATAAAAATAGCATGAAATTTTCATGAGAGATGAAAGTGGATGGAAGGCAAGTGCTCAACCACCTCTGCTTAGTTCTGCTTCTATCGAAACTGCTGTGTTATTTCCCGGCTCCTCTGTGGGCTACCAGTTCTGCTAAGCTACCACCAGTTATGCTACAACTACCACAACCACCACGACTACTACTACTGTTAAATAGGTTGACTCGTTGTCAGCTGATCATCTTGATGTAGTTAGTGAACAAACATCAGGAATCCATTGACTTCAGATTGCCTCAGCGTAATGTATAATTGAATCCTATACTCGCAAAGTGCCAGTCCAGCTGTTTCATAAATGACTAATGTCGTCGTGCTTACAACTTTATTCGGTAGCTTATTCAATTCTAATGCGTTTCTTTTTTCAAAAACAAAATTTAAATAAGTTTGAGTCACATTTTCTGTCTCTCAGTTTCATTCTGTTGACTCGAGTTATGGACTCAAGTCAGCACCTCAAAATGTTCTGTGTTTAAGTACGTATGCCAAAGCCAGTCGGTATCTTAAAGGGGTCACTGAGATATCCTCAATGTGTCCTTTTATTAAGAGAGAAGAAGTTGAGTGCTTTGAATCTGCCCTTATTTGGTAATGGTATGACCTTGGTTACTTTCTTTGTACCATTTCCAGTATATTTTCGCATTTTAGGTAATTTAGAGACAATAACCCGACAGAATATTCAAGATGAGATCTAACAAAGGCATTATAATGAGGGGAAAAATGGTATGGTGATACCGACAAGATGTGGAAAAAGACAGTGTATATAAGTGGCTGTTTCCACATTACAGTAATTCTGTAGCGTATGTGGAGTCTCGTGCTCCAAGGTTCTAGGTATGAAACTCAACATTCTGTTAGTTTTGCTGCTCGGAGATAGACATTTTTGAGGTCATTGCTTTTTTACGTCGAGGTCATTCTCTTGTCTAGTTTCGGTTATGCAAGGAAGGTATACAGTACCGACAAGATGAAAGTTAAGACACTTGTGCAACATCTGGGTATCTTTATTGCAGACGTGTCGCCATCCAGTGGCTTTATCAATACAGATTCTAGGACATAATTAAAAGACAGTAGAACTATGTACAAAAGATGAGGTAATCAGTCCTTCAGCCTTGGAGTTGGTGTGGAGAGCACCTTGGTTGTAGAGATTCTGGAACACAGACAAGAAGACTGGCGCTATCCACTGACGCCTATATAAGCGCCAGTCTCCTTGCCTGTGCTCCAGAATCTATACAACCACGGAGTTTATTTTTCCACACAATATAGTCTTCGAGGTTACCAGTCAGTCTAAATTGCTGATACAGAATGCATTACGTTCTTTGTTGCAGAGCTCAACTAAGATCCTACATGGCTGTATTTATTCTTTTCCACGTTTTCTTTTTCTTGGTGAGCTATTTCCTCTTGACATTTAAAATTTTTGTTTTAAATCTGCTGCATATTTCCTCTACATTATCTGTGTTGAGAAGTCCGATCCAGTTTACTTTATTGATATCTCGGCTCATTAAAGTCGGCTGCTTCGTCTTTAGGAACCATCACTGTGTTATTTTGGGGATCACTATTTGTTAGCTCAGCAGCACCTATTCCTTACTCAAAACACCTATTGTTAGCTGAACACCACCTATTTATTTTGAAATTAATGGTGCAATCACTGTTTCTTAGTCACTCTTCCACCTCTCGTGATTGTATAAGGTCACAGTCTGTGGCAAGGACACGATCCACAATATTGCGAATTCGAGTGGCCAGAGGGAACAGTTTGAGTCAGAATGGTGTTCTCAGTCAT
>NC_069407.1:40706428-40708928 GCF_026875155.1 Cherax quadricarinatus | reverse complement strand
CCTCTAGGATTTTTCCAGGTGTATATAATCATGTATCTCTCCCACCTGCGTTCCAGGGAATACAGTTTAGGAACCTCAAGCGCCCCAATAATTGAGGTGTTTATCTCCGTTATGCGCGCCGTGAAAGTTCTCTGTACATTTTCTAGTCGGCAATTTCACCTGCCTTGAAAGTCTGTTAGTGTGCAGCAATATTCCAGCCTAGATAGAACAAGTGACCTGAAGAGTGTCATCATGGGCTTGGCCCCCCTAGTTTTGAAGGTTCTCATTATCCATCCTGTCATTTTTCTAGCAGATGCGATTGATACAATGTTATGGTCCTTGAAGGTGAGATCCTCCGAATGATCACTCCCAGGTCTTTGACGTTGGTGTTTCGCTCTATTTTGTGGCCAGAATTTGTTTTGTACTATGATAAAGATTTAATTTCCTCATGTTACCATATCTGAGTAATTGAAATTTCTCATCGTTGAACTTCATATTGTTTTCTGCAGCCCACTGAAAGATTTGGTTGATGTCTGCCTGGAGCTTTGCAGTGTCTGCAATGGAAGACACTGTCATGCAGATTCGGTGTCATCTGCAAAGGAAGACACGGTGCTGTGGCTGACATCCTTGTCTATGTGGGAAATATAAGGATAGGAACAAGATGGGAGCGAGTACTGTGCCTTGGGGGAACAGAGTTTTTTCACCGTAGCTGCCTCGGACTTTACTTGTTTAGACTACTCTCTGTGTTCTGTTAGTGAGGAAATTATAGATCCATCGACCGACTTTTCCTGTTATTCCTTAGCACGCATTTTGTGCGCTATTACGCCATGGTCACACTTGTCGAAGGCTTTTGAAAAGTCTGTATATATTACATCTGCTTTCTTTTGTCTTCTAGGGGCATTTAGGACTTGTCGTAGTGGTCCCCAAAAGTTGAGACAAAACAGGGAGCGACCTGTTTTAAACCCATGTTGCCCGGTTGTGTAACTGATGGTTTCTAGATGCGTGGTGATCTTGCTTCTTAGGACCCTTTCAAAAATTTTTATGATATGGGATGTTAGTGCTATTGGTCTGTAGTTCTTTTTCTGTTGCTTTACTGCCCCCTTTGTGGAGTGGGGCTATGTCTGTTTTTTTTTTTAGTAACTGTGGGACGACCCCCGTGTCCATGCTCCCTCTCCATAGGATGAAAAGGCTCGTGATAGGGGCTTCTTTTCAGTTCTTGATGAACACAGAGTTCCATGAGTCTGGCCCTGGGGCCAGAGTGCATGGGCATGTCATTTATCGCCTGTTTCGAAGCATTTGGCGTCAGGATAACATCGGATAGGCTTGTGTTAACTCAAATTTTGTGGCTTCTCATAAAAAATTCATTTTGATCTTCGACTCTCAGTCTGGTTAGCGGCTTGCTAAAAACTGAGTCAATTGGGACTTGAGAGCCTCACTATTTTTCCCTTTTTGTCATCTGTGTAGGGCCCATCTTGTTTAAGTAGGGGGCCCCAATACTGGACGTTGTTCTCGATTTTGATTTGGCATAGGAGAAGAAATACTTTGGGTTTCTTTCGATTTCATTTATGGCTTTTAGTTCTTCCCGCGATTCCCGACTCCTAAAGGATTCTTTTAGCTTAAGTTCGATGCTTGCTATTTCTCTGACCCGTGTCTCCCCTACGCATTTCAGATATATTGACCTCTTTTAGCCGCTCTGTTATTCTTTTTTCCCTCGCCTGTAAAGGGAGCGCCTGTCTCTTTTCTGTTTTTCATCTACTCCCCCTTTTTCTTAGAGGAATAAGCCTTGTGCATACAAACGAGTGCTACCGAGTTAATCTGTTCTAGGCATAAGTTGGGGTCTGTGTTGCTTAGTATATCCTCCCCGCTTATATCGGTTAGGACTTGTTTACTTGGTCCCACTTTATGTTTTTGTTATTGAAGTTGAATTTGGTGAATGCTCCCCTCGTGACTAATCTCATTATGTCGGTCTGGGGCTCCGCGCATACATGACTGAACCTCAATTATGTTGTGATCTGAGTATATTGTTTTTGATATGGTGATATTTCTTATCAGATCATCATTGTTAGTGAAGATGAGGTCTAGTGTATTCTCCAGTCTAGTAGGCTCTATTATTTGCTGGTTTAAATTGAATTTTGTGCAGAGATTTAAAAGCTCGCGTGAGTGTGAGTTTTCATCAGAGCTGCCTCCTGGTGTTATTACTGCAACAATATTATTTGCTATATTCCTCCATTTTAGGTGCCTTAAGTTGAAATCCCCCAGGAGCAAGATGTTGGGTGCAGGAGCTGGAAGGTTTTCCAGACAGTGGTCAATTTTTAACAGCTGTTCCTGGAATTGCTGGGATGTTGCATCCGGAGGCTTGTAGACTATCACAATGACTAGGTTTTGGTTCTCGACCTTTACTGCTAAAACTTCCACTACATCATTTGAGGCATTTAGCAGTTCTGTGCAAACAAGTGACTCTGCAATGTACAGGCCAACCCCCCCCCTTTTGCCTGTTCACTCTGTCACATCTGTATAGGTT
>NC_069407.1:40693928-40698928 GCF_026875155.1 Cherax quadricarinatus | reverse complement strand
TTCCTCACAGTATTTTATATGTCATTATCATATCCCCCCTAACTCTGCTGTCTTCCAATGTCGTCAGGTCGATTTCTCTTAACCTCTCTTCGTAGGACATACCCCTTAGCTCCGGGACTAATATTGTTGCAAACCTTAGCACTTTCTCCGGTTTCCTCACATGCTTGGCTAGGTGAGGGTTCCAAACCGGAGCCACATACTCCAATATGGGCCTAACGTACATAGTGTACAGGGTCCTGAGTGACTCCTTATGTAGATGTCAGAATACTGTTCTTAGGCTTGCTAGGTGCCCATATGGTGCAGCAATTATTTGATTGATGTGCGCCTCAAGAGATGTTCCCGGTGTTATACTCACCCCAAGATCTTTTTCCTTGAGTGAGGTTTGTAGTCTCTGGCTCCCTAGACTGTACTCCGTCTGTGGTCTTCTTTGCCCTTCTGCAATCTTCATGACTTTGCACTTGGTGGGGTTGAACTTCAGGAGCCAATTGCTAGACCAGGCCTACAGCCTGTCTAGATCTCCCCTGTAGTTCTACCTGGTCCTAGCCTGTGTGTGTGTGTTGGTGTGTGTGTGTGTGTGTGTGTGTGTGTGTGTGTTGTGTGTGTGTGTGTGTGTGTGTGTGTGTGTGTGTTGTGCGTGTGTTTCTACGTGTATTCACCTATTTGTACTCACCTATTTGTGGTTGCAGGGGTAGAGTCATAGCGTGTGTCTATGTTTGTGTGTGTCTATGTGTGTTGTGTGTGTGTGTGTGTGTGTGTGTGTGGTGTGTGTGTGTGTGTGTGTGTGTGTGTGTGTGTGTGTGTGTGTGTGTGTGTTTCTACGTGTATTCACCTATTGTACTCACCTATTTGTGGTTGCAGGGGTAGAGTCATAGCGTGTGTCTATGTTTGTGTGTGTTTGTGTGTGTGTGTGTGTGTGTGTGTGTTGTGTGTGTGTGTGTGTGTGTGTGTGTGTGTGTGGGTGTGTGTGTGTGTGTGTGTGTGTGTGTGTGTGTGTGTGTGTGTGTGTGTGTGTGTGTATGTGTGTGTATGTGTGCGTGTGTGTGTATTCATCTATTTGTACTCACATATTTGTAGTTGCAGGGGTCGAGTCACAGCTCCTGACCCCACCTCTTCGCTGGTCGCTACTCTCTCCACTTTTTCCCTGCTCCATGAGCTTTATCGTATCCCTTTTTAAAGGTATGTATATATCCTGCCTCCACTACATCACTCTCCAGATTGTCCCACTTCCTGACAACTCTATGACTGAAGAAATACTTCCTAACATCCCGTTGACTCATCTGAGTCTTCAACTTTCAGTTGTGACCCCTTGTTGCTGTGTCGCATCTCTGAAACATCCTGTCTCTATCCATCGTGTTAAAGCCTCTTAGTTATCATGTCCCACCTATTCCTTCTGTCCTCCAGTGTCTTCAGGTCGATTTCCCTTAATCTCTCCTCGTTGGACATACCCCTTAGTTCCGGTACTAGTCTTGTTACAAATCTTTGCACTTCCTCTAATTTCTTTACGAGCTTGACCAGGTGTGGGTTCCACACTAGTGCTTCATACTCCAATATAGGCCTGACGTACACGGTGGTGTACAGAGTCTTGAACGATTCCTTATTAAGTTGCCGACACGCTATACTTAGGTTTGCCAGGCGCCCATATGCTGCATCCGTTATTTGGTTGATGTGCGATTCAGGAAATGTGCTCGGTATTATAATCACCCTAGGATCCTTTACCTTGAGTGAGGTTTTCATCTTTGGCCCCCTCCCCTAGCCTGTACTCTGTCTACGGTCTTCTTTGACCTTCCGAAATCTTCATGACTTCGAGTTAAACTCCAAGAGCCAGTTTCTGGACCAGACTTGCAGCCTGTCCAGATCCCTTTGTAGTTCCACCTTATCTTCATCCGATTGAACTGTTCGCATTAGCTTTACATCGTTTGTGTGTGTATGTATCCTTCTCTGTCTGTCTGTCTGTGTTTGACTCACTATTTCTGCCTGTGTCTGTACGAATGTATTTGTCTCTTTGTCTGCGAGTGTGGTGTATAGGGAAGTGATAAACAGTGTACTGAGGGAGAGAGAGAGAGGACGTGAGAGTGAGAAAATATGAGTGTGAGGGAGAGAATGAGAACCAGTTGGGGATTAACAGTCAGACAAAGGACGGTTATGGATTAAGAAAGAGAGAGAGAAAGAGAGAGAGAGAGAGAGAGAGAGAGAGAGAGAGAGAGAGAGAGAGAGGAGAGAGAGAGGAGGGAGAGAGAGAGAGAGATGGAGATGAGGTGAGAGAGAGAGAGAGAGAAAGAGGGAGGATTAAGAGTCGAGGGAGGGTGTGAGGGAGTGATTTAGAGTCAGGGAGGTGAAGGGATGAAGGGTGGGATTAAGAGTTAAAAGACAGAAGGAGAGTGGGAGGGAGGAGGAGGAGAAAAGAGGGGAAGAGTGAGGGAGAGAGAGAGAAAAAAAAATAAAAGGAGGGATACAGGGAGGGAAAGAGGGAGGGAGGGAAGGAAGGAAAGAGAGAGAAAGAGAGAGAGAGGGGGGGGAAGTAGATAAAAGTGGCGGTAACGAGGAATTATTTTTACCAAATCTTTGTAACGCGCTAAACCAACGTGGGTTACTGAGCGCAGTTAGTGGTGGGTAGGCTCGATACACCGTTCACTAACACTGAGACAGACTCACTATTGCTGTCTTAAATTATGTTGCTACTGCTATTATTGATGCTGTTGTTACTGCTGTTATTTCTGTTACTTCTGCTGTTATTGATGCTCTTGCTATTGTTGTTACTGATGTTGTTGCTACTACTGTTATTGATGCTGTTGCTACTGCTGTTATTTGCGCTGTTGCTACTGCTGTTATTGATGCTGCTGCAATTGCTGCTATTGATGCTGTTGCTACCACTGTTATTGCTCTTGTTATTGCTGTTATTGATGTTGTTGTTACTGCTGTTACTAATGCTATTGTTACTGCAGTTATTTATGTTACTGCTGTTATTGATGTTACATCTGTTATTGATGCTGTTGTTAATGCTGTTATTACTGTTGTTACCGCTGTTATTGATGCTGCTGCTACTGCTGTTATTGATGCTGTTGCTACTGCTGTTATTGCTCTTGTTATTGCTGCTATTGATGCTGTTGTTACTACTGTAATTACTGTTGTTACTGCTGTCATTGATGCCGTTATTAGTGCTGTTCGTGTTGTTTCTGCTGTTATTGATGCTGTTTTTAATGCTGTTATTAATGCTGTTGTTAATGCTGTTATTGATGCTGTTGTTACTGCTGTTACTGTTGTTGTTATTGCTGTTATTGATGCTGTTGCTACTGCTGTTATTGATGCTGTTGCTACTACTGTTACTGATGCTGTTGCTGCCACTGTTATTGATGTTGTTACTACTGCTGTTATTGATGCTGTTGTTACTGCTGTTATTGATGTTACTGCTGGTACTGATGTTACATCTGTTATTGATGCTGCTGTTAATGATGTTATTACTGTTGTTACTGCTGTTATTGATGCTGCTACTGCTGTTATTGATGCTGTTGCTACTGTTGTTATTGATGTCGGTACCGCTGTTACTGCTCTTACTAGTGCTGTTGCTACTGCTGTTGTTGATGGTGTTATTACTGCTGTTATTGATGCCGATGTTACTGCTGCTATTGATGCTGTTGCTACTGCTGTTATTGATGCTGTTGCTACTGCTGTTATTGATGCTGTTGCTACTGTTATTGGTTTTTATTGCTACCGCTGTTATTGATTCTGTTTCTGGTGTTGTTGCTATTGCGGTGGTAGTGGTATTGTGGTACTGATGTTGTGGTGGTACTGTGGTACTGATGTCGTGGCAGTAGTACTGTGGTACTGATGTTGTGGTAGTAGTACTGTGGTACTGATGTTGTAGTGGTACTGTGGTACTGATGTTGTGGTAGTGGTACTGTGGTACTGATGTTGTGGTTTGTGGGGACTGTGGTATGATGTTGTGGCAGTGGTACTGTGGTACTGATGTTGTAGTGGTACTGTGGTACTGATGTTGTGGTAGTGGTACTGTGGTACTGATGTTGTGGTAGTGGTACTGTGGTGCTGATGTTGTGGTAGTAGTACTGCGGTACTGATGTTGTTGCAGTGGTACTGTGGTACTGATGTTGTTGTGGTGGTACTCTGGTACTGATGTTGTTGTAGTGGTACTGTGGTACTGATGTTGTAGTGGTACTGTGGTACTGATGTTGTGGTAGTGGTACTGTGGTGCTGATTTTGTGGTAGTGATACTGTGGTACTAATGTTGTGGTAGTGGTACTTATGTTGCTGTAGTGGTACTGTGGTACTGATGTTGTGGTAGTGGTACTGTGGTACTGATGTTGTGGTAGTAGTACTGCGGTACTGATGTTGTTGTAGTGGTATTGTGGTACTGATGTTGTTGTAGTGGTACTGTGGTACTGATGTTTTGGTAGTATTGCTGTGGTACTGATGTTGTATTGGTACTGTGGTACTGATGTTGTAGTGGTACTGTGGTACTGATGTTGTGGTAGTGGTACGGTGGTACTGATTTTGTGGTAGTGGTACTGGGGTACTGATGTTGTTGTAGTGGTATTGTGGTACTGATGTTGTTGTAGTGGCACTGTGGTACTGATGTTCTGGTAGTGGTGCTGTGGTACTGATGTTGTATTGGTACTGTGGTACTGATGTTGTGGTAGTGGTACTGTGGTACTGATTTTGTGGTAGTAGTACTGTGGTACTGGGAGTTGTGGTAGTGGTACTGTGGTGCTGGGAGTTGTGATAGTGGTACTGTGGTACTGGGAATTGTGGTAGTGGTACTGGGAGTTGTGGTAGTGGTACTGTGGTACTTGGAGTTGTGGTAGTAGTTGTGGTGGTGAGGTGGTGGGAGTGTTGGTGATTTTGGTGATGGTGGTGTTAGTGGCGGTGGTGGTTGTGGTGGTGGGAGTGGTGGTGGTGGTTGTGTTGCTGCTGTTTGCTGCTGCTGCTGCTGCTGCTGCTGTTGCTGCTGCTGCTGCTGCTGCTGCTGCTGCTGCTGCTGCTGCTGC
>NC_069407.1:40688928-40691428 GCF_026875155.1 Cherax quadricarinatus | reverse complement strand
TGTATGCTTGAATGTATGCTTGAATGTGTGCTTGAATGTATGCTTGAATGTATGCTTGAATGTATGCTTGAATGTATGCTTGAATGTATGCTTGAATGTGTGCTTGATGTTGTTGAAAGTATGCTTGAATGTATGCTTAATGTGTGCTTTTAATGTGTTCTTGAATGTTTGCTTTTATGTTGCTTGAATGTATGCTTTAATGTATGCTTGAATTATGCTTTTTAAAGTTGCTTTATGTATGCTTGATGTATCTTGAATGTTGCTTGAATGTTGTTGAATGTATGCTTGAATGTATCTTGATGTATGCTTGAATGTATGCTTTTCATGTATGCTTGATTTTATGCTTGAATGTTGCTTGATGTGTGCTTGAAGTTTTTTTTGAATGTTGGCTTGAATGTGTGCTTGAATGTAGCTTGAATGTATTTCTTGATGTATGTTGAATGTATGCTTGAATGGTGTTGAATGTATGTTGAATGTATGCTTGCATTTTGTTTCTTGAATGTATGCTTGAATGTTTGCTTGAATGTAATCTTGAATGTATGTTGAATGTATGCTTGAATGTTGCTTGAATGTTTTGCTTGAATGTATGCTTGAATGTAAAGCTTGCATGTATGCTTGAATGTATGCTTGAATGTATCTTGATTGTGTGCTTGAATGTATGTTTTAATGTGTGCTTGAAAAGTTGCTTGAATGTATGCTTGAATGTATGCTTGAATGTATGCTTGAATGTATGCTTGAATGTGTGCTTGAATGTATGCTTGAATGTATGCTTGAATGTGTGCTTGAATGTATGCTTGAATGTATGCTTGAATGTATGCTTGAATGTATGATTGAATGTATGCTTGAATGTGTGCTTGAATGTATGCTTGAATGTATGCTTGAAGTATGCTTGAATGTATGCTTGAATGTATGCTTTAATGTGTGCTTGAATGTATGCTTGAATTGTATGCTTGCTTTTATGTTGAATGTATGCTTGAATGTGTGCTTGAATGTATGCTTGAATGTGTGCTTGAATGTATGCTTGAATGTATGCTTGAATGTGTGCTTGAATGTATGCTTGAATGTATGCTTGAATGTATGCTTGAATTTTATGCTTGCATGTATGCTTGATGTATGCTTGAATGTATGCTTGAATGTGTTCTTGAATGTATGCTTGAATGTGTGCTTGAATGTGTGCTTGAATGTATGCTTGAATGTATGCTTGAATGTATGCTTGAATGTATGCTTGAATGTGTGCTTGAATGTATGCTTGAATGTATGCTTGCATGTATGCTTGAATGTATGCTTGAATGTGTGCTTGAATGTGTGCTTGAATGTATGCTTGAATGTGTGCTTGAATGTATGCTTGAATGTATGCTTGAATGTTGTTGAATGTATGCTTGAATGTATGCTTGATGTTTGCTTGAATGTTTTGCTTGAAAGTGTGCTTGAATGTATGCTTGAATGTATGCTTGATGTGGCTTGAATGTTTTGGGGTTGAAGTATGCTTGATGTATGCTTGAATGTGTGCTTGAATGTATGCTTGAATGTATGCTTGAATTTTTGTGCTTGAATGTGTGCTTGAATGTGTGCTTGAATGTATGCTTGAATTTTGTCTTGAATGTATGCTTGAATGTGTGCTTGAATGTGTGCTTGAATGTATGCTTGAATGTATGCTTGAATGTATGCTTGAATGTATGCTTGAATGTATGCTTGAATGTGTGCTTGAATGTATGCTTGAATGTATGCTTGCATGTATGCTTGAATGTATGCTTGAATGTGTGCTTGAATGTGTGCTTGAATGTATGCTGAATGTTTGCTTGAATGTATGCTTGAATTTTGTGCTTGAATGTATGCTTGAATGTATGCTTGAATGTATGCTTGAATGTTGCTTGCATGTATGCTTGAATGATGCTTGAATGTATGCTTGAATGTGTGCTTGAATGTATGCTTGAATGTATGCTTGAATGTATGCTTGAATGTATGCTTGAATGTGTGCTTGAATGTGTGCTTGAAGTATGCTTGAATGTATGCTTGAATGTATGCTTGAATGTATGCTTGAATGTATGCTTGAATGTATGCTTGAATGTATGCTTGAATGTATGCTTGCATGTTGCTTTATGTATGCTTGATGTATGCCTTTAAGTGTGCTTGTTATGCTTGAAGTATGCTTGAAAGTATGCTTGAATGTATGCTTGAATGTATGCTTGAATGTGTGCTTGAATGTATGCTTGAATGTATGCTTGAATGTATGCTTGAAAGTGTGGGTTGAATGTATGCTTGAATGTTGCTTTCATGTATGCTTGAATGTATGCTTGAATGTTGCTTGAATGTATGCTTGAATGTATGTTTTAAAGTATGCTTGAATGTTGCTTGAATGTATGCTTGAATGTATGGAATGTTGCTTGAATGTGCTTGAAAGTGTGCTTGAAATGTTGTTAATGTATGTTTAATGTATTTCTTGAATGTGTGCTTGATTTAAAGCTTTAATGTATGCTTTAATGTTGCTTGAAGTTGCTAA
>NC_069407.1:40658928-40678928 GCF_026875155.1 Cherax quadricarinatus | reverse complement strand
AAAATAATCAAATCACTAAATAGAGGTATACCCATGTTGCAAGATGTTACGTTTATAGCTGGAAAGAACAAAAAAGATTTTGACATACAATATAATACAAAGATATGGAAAGCACAGCATAAGTTTTTTTGTTTTTTGGAGCTTTCCAAGTCTTGACTTATAAAAGCTCACTTTGTCAATGGAAGATTGCCAAGGTACAAAATAATGTTACCATCACAGTTACAACAGAAATGATTTTTAACAGCCAGTATAACAAGATATGATAAGTAAAAGAACACATTAATCTAAAGAAGCTTATTCGTTACACATGGGACAATTTGCCTTGCATATTGACGATAGTCTTAGAAATAATTAATGAAGAGATATCAAGACTATGATTATAATATGTAAGACACTCTCATTCTCTGTTTTGGAATACATCTGTAAACTTAACAGCCGCTGTGAAGGCAGATAAAACCGCATACCTGGGAAATGGGAAAGCCTAGAGTCGCTTAAATTGTATTCTTTGAAATGCAGGAGAGAAAGATATACCATTAAGTATACCTTGGACGTAATGGACGTACAGGACGTTTTAGATCTCCGCACTGGAACTATCGCGCACGAGAATGGTAGATATGACAAAACACATTCGTCAAAAGAGAGTTGTGTCGATAAGTATTAAGAGAAAAACACAAGTAGCAGAACAATTTCTAAATTATGACAACTCATAGATGACTTCAGAAACCTTTCTTCCTTAGAGCGAAACGTTGCCACAACAATGGCAAATCCTATTAAATACGAATTTGTCTACAAAAAGTTTAATAAGTAATGATAGCTCATTGAATCTGTGAGATCCAAGGCATTTCTATATATAATAGTATATATATATATATATAATATATATATATATATATATATATATATATATAAAAATATATATATATATATGTTTAATATTGAATATATAGGGAAAATTACCACCTATATATAGCTGGAATGGGGACCCTCGTCCTCAGAGAAGACAATAAACTAACCTCAGGAAAACTCAAGGTTCTCCCGGAGCTGTTTTGAATATTTTCTTCTCCTACCACCCCCTATATATTTTATATTCTATGTGAACATTTATTAATAAACAGAATACATTTACAGAAAAAAACAAACATGAATACAATGGCACAATGTATTAAAGATCATGAATTTCCTCCAGCTCCTCCGAGGTTGGATGCGAGCCAAGTATGCAGCAAGCATTTCCCCTCTGGATGGCTATGCTGAGGCGCTGGAACATGAAAGCGGCTGCCCTTGGGTCCCTGGTGGTGTCGATGAGTCTGAAACCCAATTCTTTAAGGAAACGTGTGGCATTTTTTCCCCATGATCCCAAGGTCTCTGATCCCACTGGGATAAATTGATACTGTTGGCTTATGTCCCTGTACTTGCTGATCTTGTACTCCTCCCTGTGGTCAGCAGCTCCTCCCTGTCGCCCAACACTGTGACGGATGTAGGTGTCAGCCAGTGTAGACACACAGGTATAGTCCCATGCTAAGTGCTTGTCATTCTTCCAAGGATAGATGGTGATCCCGTCGGGGCGGTTTGCTGGGTTGTGGGTATTGTTGGCTGCTAATGATCGGGGCTCCCTCTCGATTGGGCGTCCAACTGTAGCAAGGGTTCTCTTAATGATATCGTTGACCTTATTTTGTCTTGCATGCCAGCCCTTGGTTTTGGAACAGTTAAGACCATGTAGACTGTATTGGTCTGCTTGCGCTTCACCGCAAATAAACATATACTCTGTGTAAATTGGGCAGCAATACGGGGAGTCTTAGTGTCGAGTCGCGTTCCCATTGCTGATATGGGAACTGTTTGGAGGAAGTCCCCGGAGTGAGGTGCGCTCACAGCCTGGAGACGGGCAGTCTCCCTATCTGATGTTGCAGCCCTGAGCATGTTGGCAAGCATCTTTTCAGCGATCGGGCCATCCCAGCTTGATTGTGAGCCAGTGCTGCACTTGGGTTTGCTGCTGGAGCAGCAAGAATCTCCCATTCAGTGATGGCACTGGCATATATATATATATAATATATATATATTATATATATATATATATATATATATATATTATATATATATATATATATATATCAAAGCAACACGCAGAAACAAGCAGGCATATTCAGAGAAAGATCGCAGTCAGCATGATTCGAACCAACTACAGGAAGGTAGCAAAGTTCCCACCATCACCACGAATACCATCACCACCACCATCTCCATTACTAACAGTACCACCACAATACCACAACCATTACCACAACCACCGCCACCACAAATACCGCCACCACAACCACCACCACCACAATACCACAACCATTACCACAACCAACGCCACCACAAATACAGCCACCACAACCACCACCACCACAAATACCAACACCACCATTATCACCACTAACACCACCACCACCACTACCACAACACCAGCACTACCATTACCACCACTAACACCACAACCACCATTACCACTACCACCACTACTACCACCAATATTACCATCACCACTACCACCGATACTACTACCACTATTACCAGCATTACCACCACCACTACTATCACCACTACCACCACTACTATCACCACCATAAACATCACCACTACTACCACACCTACTACCACCACTATTACCAGCACAACTACCATCACTACTACCATCACCACTACCATCACTACTGCCACTACCACCTCCACCAGTACTACAACCCACTAATACCACTACTACCACCATTACTACCACTACCACCCACTACTACCATCACCACAACCACCACCACTACCACCATTACTTCCACTATCACCACTACTACCATTACCACAACTACTTCCACCACTACTACCATCACTATTGCCACCACTTCTACCATCACCACTGCCGCCCCTACTGCCATCACCACTGCCACCACTACTACCATCACCACTACCACCACTACTACCATCACCACTGCCACCACTACTACCATCACCACTACCACCACTACTACCATCTCCACTGCCACCACTACTACCATCACCACTGTCGCTCCTACTGCCATCACCACTACCACCACTACTACCATCACCACTACCACCACTACTGCCATCACGACTACCACCACTACTACCATCACCACTACCACCACTACTACTATCACCACCATCCTCGTTATTTGCTACACTTGACGTCATCATAAAGTTTGAGGTTAAACTTGAAGTGGATTGTTAGCGACAGATACAACACTATGAGTGTCTGAGTCTCTCCCATAAACGTTCACGTTCTCTCTCTCTCTCATAAAAGTTCACATTCTCCCACAAACGTTCACATTCTCTCTCCCATAAACTTTCACATTCTCTCTCTCATAAACGTTCACATTCTCTCTCCCATAAACGTTCACATTCTCTCTCCCATAAACGTTCACATTATCTGTCCCATAAACGTTCACATTATCTGTCCCATAAACGTTCACATTCTCTCTCCCATAAACGTTCACATTATCTGTCCCATAAACGTTCACATTATCTGTCCCATAAACGTTCACATTCTCTCTCCCATAAACGTTCACATTATCTCTCCCATAAACGTTTTGAGTGTCTCTTCCATAAACATTTTTGGTGTCTCTTCCATAATTGTTCAGATTCCTTCTCTTACAAACGTTCTCAGTGTTTCTTCCACAAACGTTCTGATTGTCTTCCCTAGACGTTCTGAGTGCCTGTCCCATCAAGGTTTAGTTTCTCTCTTATAAGAGTTCTGAGTGTCTCGTAAAGTTTCAGAGTTTCATAAACGTGTATGAGTGTCGTAAAGGTTCTGAATCTCTCATAAAGGTTCTGTGTCTCAGTAACTTTCAGTGTCTTATAAATGCTCATTGTTACATAAACTTTAAGACAGTTTCGTAAACATTCAGATTACTTTATGAACTTTCAGACTGCCTCATGAAACGTTCAGACCGCCTCACTAAACGTTCCCAAACGTTTAATGGAGCCAATCTCACAAGAAGGCGCCTGACGTCTCAGACACGGCCTATAATTTACGGACGGAGGATCGAGCCTTCATCAGTGATGGTGTTAAACAGCTCACTAGCGTCTGCAGGACAATATTGTTTTAATATGACCAGGTGTTGTGTTGATCCAACTAATCAGAGCTGATTTCCTTCCCTTGGATCAAACTCAAGTTCCCCCCCATAAATATAATGATATTAATAACTATCAGTAGAAAAATCTTAGTCTATCATAACTTGATAATTTCTTAATATATCGTTTCTGACTGATAACACTCGCATGATAAAAAGTTTTCATAATATAACGTTCGCATTATATAACTTTCATACAATATAATGTTTGCATAAAGTTTTTATAATGTAACGTTCCAATAATATTTTTTTCCCAATGTAACGTTTCCATAAAAAAAAAAATTCACATGCCCAGTCTTACTGGGTAGTTGATGTTCGTAGTATTGATGACACGGTGGTTAGAGCGTCGTGAATTTTGACTTGCTTTCCACGAGGTGGGCCTAAACTAACAGGGGTTCGATCCCCGGCCAGCCTCAGTTTGTTACTTGCTGAAAAACCACTTATTCGTGGATGCTTTAATGTACATATATCGTGCCGAATAGGTAAAACTTGCGATTTTGGCTTAAATAGCAACACTCTTCTTGCCGAATAAGGCAAGCCAAATATTTGAGCATGCAATGATTTCCCAAAAAATTATTCTGAATGTAACGAAAAAATTATATTTCATTGTCATTGTTTATTATTAAATTATTGTAAACTTATCTAAAATATATTTAGTTGGATTAGGCTAAATTAAGTTGCGCTTGTTATAATAAGGTTAGGTAAGTTTTCTAAGGTTCTTTTGGTACAAAATTATTAACTTTAACATTAACATAAATGAAAGAACATATCTTTAAATGTATAAGAGAAAATTTTAGAAAGGACTTAATTTTAAATGAGTTCTTGCTAACTGACCAGTTTTACCTATTCGGCACGACATATATATATATATAATATATAATATTATATATATATATATATATATATATAATTATATATATATATATATATATATATTTTTTTATGCAATAGATCCAGTAAACAGGTGATTTCAGAATATGCAAAACACCCTGTGAAAATAGAGAAGTTCCAAGCGCTTTCGTGACTACTCACATTATCAAGGAACAATGTTCTTGATAAGTGAGTATCACGAAAGCGCTTGGAACTTCCTATTTTTTCACAGTGATTGTTTGCATAATGTATTTTATATATATATTTATAAATATATTTATATATATATTATATATATAAATATTATATAATATTATATATATATATATATATATTTATATTATATGCTTGCCGGAATATGTAAACTGGTCATTAGCAGGGAAATCTTTTAAAATTAGTTATTTCTAAAATTTTCTCTTGTACGTTTAAAGATATATTTTTTTAATTAATGTTAATGTAAAAAAATTCCATTTTGCTCCAAAAGAATCTTAGAAAACTTACCTAACCTTATTATAACAAGAACAATTTATTTTAGCCTAACCCAGCTAAATATATTTTAGATTTATTTACAATAATTTAATACTAAACAAACACAGTGAAATATATTTTTTTCGTTAGGTTCAGAATGATTTTGGCGAAATTATTGCATACACAAATTTTCGCTTGTCCTATATGGCAAGATGAGCGTTGCTATTTAAGCCAAGATCGCAAGTTCTGCCTATTCGGCACGACATATATATATATATGATATTTTAAATTATATATATATATAATTTATATATATATATATATATATATATATATATATATATATATATATATATATATATATTATTATTTCTCAGTCCGTTATATCTCAGCTAAGCGGTCACTACCATACCCCCGGACACCACCAGTCACTCCTGGGGTATGGGAGTGATCATTTACCTTCGGCTAGGCCACCATGCTTATTTGGAATCTGGCCGAGTGGAGAAGGTACTATGTAATTTGATGCAGAGTGTGTAGGTTCGAATCCTGCTGCGGACTGAGAGATGTTTGTAAATAATTTCGCACTGTAGTATTTTGAGGTCACTGATAAGTATCAGTTAGAGGATGCTAATGAATATACTTCCTAGACTAATGGTGGTAGTTGCTGATGAACAGTAACTCCACTCTGCTAAGTGGAGTTAAAATATCTGCTTTGTCTTCATGTGCCATGAAGACAAAGCAGAACCATGAACATTTCTTTCACAGACCAAGAGGACAAACAGACTTTTATCACTTTCATTCAGCTTGGACAACACCCATTTTTTTGTATTCACTTTGAAATGAGATTAAATCAGATTTGAGCCCATATGGGTATTTTTTGTCCAGGCACTGATAATATGCACACTGCGAGCAGCTTTCAGTTTGTTCATCGAAAATACCAATTACTCAACGTAGCAGAAGTAAGAATGGCAGTATGTTGCATCATCACCAACAATAACATTAAGGAGCGGCCGAGGAGGCAGCAGCAGCACCACCACCACCACCTCCACCACCACCACCACCACCACCACCACCACCACCACCACCACCACCACCACCACCACCACCACCACCACCACCACCACCACCACCACCACCACCATCAGTAGCAGCATCACCAACTCTGCAAAAACTGAATCGCATCAGCAACACCAACACTGCAACAGCTGTAGCACAGCAACAACACATTAAGAACACAGTAATAGCACAACAGCAGCAGTCAGCGGCAGCAGGAACACAGCAGCAGCACAGTAGCCACACAGCAGCACAGTTGCAGAAACACTAGCACAGCAGAAGAGTCAGCGGCAGAAGTAGGAGAGGAGGAATTGTTGACTAAACAGCATTACCAGTGAGCATAGCTTATCAACACACCAGCAACTTCAGTACAACAGCACCCCTTCTTCCCCCCCCTCCCTCCCTCTCTCCCTTCCTCCCTCCTCTTCTTACCTCCTTCCTCTCCTTCTTCATTCCTCTCTCTTGCTTCTAACATGCTCCGGGGAGTATGGCCGCCAGGAAGAACACTTACAGAAACACAAGAGAGACGTTGTTGACTCTAACTTCTCTGCGGACCAGCATATCTTAACATAAACACTGACTACCTTATTTGCTAGTCTTATGGTGATTTCTGTGTTCACAATATTATTAAAACGTTGTAATAGAGGCGTTAAAAATGATCGGATACTAACAGTGGTGACAGTACTAGCAAGTAGTATTGATAGAATGCGAAGTGTCGCATAGTAAGTGTAATGCAATTCTGATTAAGCTTCTACTCGCCACTTCATGGAAAAAACAACTCCCTGAAAACTTAAAGTTGTCTGCCCACTTACCTTTTCTTAACTCTCTCTTCCTGTCTACTCACAACTTTTTCACTGGTCCAGCCTACCCTAATCTTTCTCGCCATCCATCTTAATTAAAATAAGCACGTTTAAGCAAGACTTCATTAGACAATGTTTCGCTCAAACGTGAGGTTTATAAGGTCATACAGAGAGCCTAACCAATCGCTCATGAATTGGAAACTTAGATGCTGTCACTATGTCAGGTTCTGAAGTCAGGGAGGGGAGGGGAGGGGAGGGAGGGGAGGGGAGGGGAGGGGAGGGGGAGGGGAGGGGAGGGGGGAGATGTCATCAGGTCACTTGTTATTCGCAGTGGATGAGTTCTACTATGAGTTTGTGATTCTTAACTTACACTGATTCTTCTTTATGATGCTATATATATTATATATATATATATATATATATATATAATATATTATATATATATATATATATATATATATATATATATATATATATATATATATATATGTTTGTATATATTAATAACAGCTGCTTCCAGGCAGCTTATTGTTCTGTCTCTGTGTTTAATGATGAATTTAGTGTTATTCCATGCCATGAAGCTCACGTATGTATGATGTTGTTCACATATGCGTTGTTGTTGTTGCGCTTTCTGCATGAATACTTGTGTTCAAGAATTCTTGTGTTGACATCATGTGCTGATCAATCCACACAGCATTATCACATTCTATGCATGGGACTGTGCAGGCTCCAGCTTTGATGTCAGTGTGGTTAATTAAAGACTGACAACGTAGTCGTGAAAACACCAAGATGATTCATTTTGGAAAACCTGAAGCATAGTTTAAATAGTAGAACCATCTGTATAGTTAACCTCGAGGAAGAGACGACTTCATTCTCTTCCTGGACGTCATGTTATTGATACACGACAACCAACTAAGAAGCAAAGTGTACTGAAAACCCACTGATAAAGACTACCTGATTCACTTCTCCTCGCACCTCAAGAAAATCAATCTCAAGAGTACTTGTTGAAGTATGAGGCAGTTAAAAAGCGCTTAAAAAGACACGACGTTTACTAGAGGCTTCTTCAAGTGTTTGATAAAACGATGTAAATGTGTAAAGCCATGTTATATAGGGTCTTATTTTTGTTATATGAGTAGTTTTTTAAGCAAAAGTGTTGC
This sequence comes from Cherax quadricarinatus, assembly GCF_026875155.1. Lineage (NCBI taxonomy): Eukaryota > Metazoa > Arthropoda > Malacostraca > Decapoda > Parastacidae > Cherax > Cherax quadricarinatus. The sequence goes on along the minus strand of NC_069407.1, from coordinate 40,670,462 downwards.
TACTGGTTTCTTAAACCGGGTAAAGGAAAGCGCGAACTAATTCCTTGAAGAGGAATGTCCCCTTATCGCTGAGAATTTCTCTACAATAAAACTCCCCACAATTTCGTAAAGATGGAGAGGTCAACATGCACTTTGAAACCTGGTTGTCTATTATTGTCACAGTTATAATTAAGAAAATTTATATATATTTTCCTGTTCTGGCGTATAGAGTTTGCAATCTTACTCGACTAATCAATCTCAATCATACTAATATCAAAGTTGGATACGAAAACTGCTATTTGGGAGAAAAAGGAATGCAGCATCAACACACGAAATTTATGTCTGATGTAAGAAAAACCACGTCAAGAATGCACCACTCTCTTAGCAGACACTCCATGGCATGGAGAAAGAGACAACGAGAAGATTCCTGGAAGCCGCACTCATCCGAATATTCAGCACCATAGAACAGAACAGAGTGAATTCGGCATCGCAGCACCTTTATCACACTCACCCTACGTGGACAGACACCAAAAAGTAACCTGATGGCATTCCCACTCCTCGTGTCATCACCCTCTCGCCTGACCCAGGAACCTGACTTAGCGACGCCCTGCTCCTACCCTTGTACATGTTGCAGCACATGAGGATGGTTAACGAGTTTCTCAATAACTGAAAAAAAAACCATACCTTTGAACAGAACAGTCTAAATATTTTTTTAGTTATTCTATTAAAATATAATAATAATAATAATAATAATAATAATAATAATAATAATAATAATAATAATAATAATAATAATAATAATTTGGTGTAACACATGCAGTAATAACTAACACTGGTACTAATAGACTAAGAAATAGCACTGCAGTAGTAGTATAGCATAAGTAGTAGTTATAGAGGTAGCAATGGTAAGAGTGTAGCAATAATTATATTTTTACAGCTATCACAATTATTGGTTCTATTACTAAATATATTATTTTTATCAGTCTTAGCAGTATCAACGGTAGAAGACGTAGTTACAGTAGTAGTAGTAATATTTGCAGTAGTTATTAATGACATAATAACAAGAGCAGTAATAACGTCACAGTAATAGAGGGAACAAAAATTGTTACTTTACTGCAGTTGCATGATTATCAGTAACAAGTTCGTTAATTAGGGAGAGAGAGGTGTTTAATTAAAGCTGGTTTTCACCCTTGTTGACTTATGACACTAGTAACACTAAACTTGATATAACGACCCACTTTAGAGTTGGAATATGACGACCCTGGCACTTTATGGCACTTTATGGCAGTAAGCAGCGTATGCCGAGAAGACACTGCCTTAATTACCACCACTACCACCACTACAAGCACAACTACCATCATAGCAACTACCACCACCACTGCTGTAACCACGATTACCACCACAACCACCATCATTACATATTCGTCATCACTACCATCACCAGCAACTCTACAAAAACCTACAGCCACGACTACAACTATCACTGCAACCACAACTACTATTTATCACCACAACAACTGCTACTACTCATAAACCTCTAACACCCTCTGTCACCACTGCAGTCACAATTATTAGGACCACCAAAACACAACTACCACAACAGTCGTTACTATCATTATCACCACCATTACATCCTCAACTGTAACCAAAAGAAATAGAAAGACACACAACTACCCCAAATAGTTTACTTACTAATAGTGTCACCACCACTGTAACAACGACTGCCAGCATCATCCCAGTCACAACCACCATTGTAACCACAGCTACCACCAACGCAAATGTAACTACCACCACAATTATAACAACCCCCCCTTCTGCCACAGGGGCAGCTAACATCACAACCACCTCAACCTAAAATATCTCCACCACAACTACCACCACTACAACCACAACTACCTGCAGCCTCTGCCGTCACTGGCTGAGAATTGTCCCTGCAAACTATATTCTATTACGGAGATAAATCATGTCTGAGTCCTCGACTCCACAGCTGAAGTAACCCAGTTATATTCATGCCATTACTCGCTGTTACTTTGTTATACGCTGTTACATTGTAATTCGCTGTTACAGTGTTACACTCTATTACAGCGGTACACGCTCTTACAGCGTTACACACTGTTACAAGGTTAACACCGTTACAATGTTACACGCTGTTATAGCAGTACTCGCTGTTACAGTGTTACACATTGTCGTTTGGATAAAGTAATGTGTACTCTGATACAGAGTTCCGCCGTGGACGTAGAGACAATGTTTGTAAATAATTTCGCCTGTTTGCGAATTGTTAACCATATATAATATATATATATATATATATATATATATATATATATATATATATATATATATATATGTGTGTGTGTGTGTGTGTGTGTGTGTGTGTGTGTGTGTGTGTGTGTGTGTGTGTGTGTGTGTGTGTGTGTGTGTGTGTGTGTGTATGTGTGTGTGTGTGTGTGCGTGTGTTGCAATAAACGCGATATCTATTAAGCATAGACATCTCCAGAGAATACTAGAAAGGTCTGCCCCTCTATCATTCAGCCTGTTATTTGGTTTTTGTAACAAGTAGTCAGTATACTGGTCTAGTTATCCGTTAAAGTTTATCATAAGTATTTTAGGATCACAACTGATAGGATACTAACTAATCTAAATTAAAATTAAGATATGTTTATTAACAAAATTAAAGTTGTCTAGGTGGACAATATCAAAGTAAATACTTTATATAATATAGTAATTAAATTCCTACACTTCTCTTGTACAGCAAAAGTAAATTATACAGTATTATGTGCTGAAGGCACATTTCATATCTTTATGGCTCTTAAGTACCGTCTGGAACAGATCAGCAATTATAAACATAATACTAATTTATACAAGTGAGTGTGTGTGTGAATGTGCGTATGTATGTGTTCGAAGTAGTTCGCTGTGTGTCAAGACTCAACTCGACTTAACCAGTGACGGACTAAACGTCCTCAAATAATCTATCTTCCTGATCATACTGGCAATCAGAGCAGCTTGCTTGAACAGTGCGGCGACCATTCGCCAACAGCAATAAAGTCACAAGCAGCAGCAACACTGAGTCAGGAACAAGGAGACAAAATAACTGGGGACCTTCAGCAGATCCTCCATAAAAGGCATAAAACTCTCTTATTACTGAATCTAAGTTCAGCATTACCAAATCCCCGACTACAACGGTGCACAGATGCCAGAACAAATTAAGTCAGAAGCTATAGCTCAGAACCTGGGGTATCTTAGAATGTCAGTACGACGAACAACCTCAGTAAAACGTCGAAAATCACTAGGTCTAAACTATGCTCTGTAAACAGAGTTACAGAGTTACGAGAAGTATGTTTCGTCTCACCACCTAAATCATACTCTACCAAAACAGTCTAAATAACGAACGCAACCAGAGACAAGAGAGGGAGGTGTTGGTCGAACCAGCACCAGCAGAGAAGAGAACGAACAAGAAAGGCCAGTCCCCAAGTTTAGGTGCGATTATGCGACTGATCACATGACTCGCCCGGCTACACCAGCACGGAGCGAGGTACAGTTGACACTAACAAGCGAGGTGGTAGTTAACAAGGTAGTTTGCGAATGCGGGCAGCTACTCAACACTCTCGAACAATGAGCACAGAAAGTAGCAAATTGTTACATCCTGCCTAATGACATAAGCTAAGTTAAATAATTATATACAGCAAGATATTTTCAGTTTAGCTAGTACTGAAAATATCATCAATATACAATTATATGAAAGATAATATACACTATAATTACAGTATATATAGATACATTATTTATAAACATTGTGCCCCATTCAGGGGGTGGAACAGTACGTGTGTGTGTGTGTGTGTGTGTGTGTGTGTGTGTGTGTGTGTGTTGTGTGTGTGTGTGTGTGTGTGTGTGTGTGTGTGTGTGTGTGTGTGTGTGTGTGTACTCATACAATTCTACTTACCTAATTGTGGTTGCAGGGGTCGAGACTCAGCTCCTGGCCCCGCCCCTTTACCGAGCGCTACTAGGTCCTCTCTCTCCCTGCTCCATGAGCTTTATCATACCTCATCTTAAAGCTATGTATGGTTCCTACCTCCACTACCTCACTTGCTAGGCTATTCCACTTCCTGACTACTCTATGACTGAAGAAATACTTCCTAACATCCCTTTGGCTCATCTGGGTCTTCAATTTCCAATTGTGACCCCTTGTTTCTGTGTCCCATCTCTGAAACATTCCGTCTCTGTCCATCTTGTCTATTCCGCGCAGTATTTTGTATGTCGTTATCATGTCTCCCCTAACCCTCCTGTCCTCCAGTGTCGTCAGAGCGATTTCCCTTAACCTTTCTTCATAGAACATTCCCCTTAGCTCTGGAACTAACCTTGTCGCAAACCTTTGCACTTTCTCTAATTTCTTGACATGCTTGATCAAGTGTGGGCTCCAAACAGGTGCTGCATACTCCAATGTGGGCCTGACGTACACGGTGTACAGTGTCTTGAACGATTCCTTACTAAGGTATCGGAATGCTATTCTCAGGTTTGCCAGGAGCCCATAAAGTGCAGCAGTTATCTAGTTGATTTGTGCATCCGGAGACGTGCTCGGTGTTATGGCCACCCCAAGATCTTTCTCCTTGAGCGAGGTTTGCAGTCTTTGGCTACCTAGCCTATAATCCGTCTGCGGTGTGTGTGGTGTGTGTGTTGTGTTGTGTGTGTGTGTGTGTGTGTGTGTGTGTGTGTGTGTGTGTGTGTGTGGTGTGTGTGTGTGTGTGTGGTGTGTGTGTGTGTGTGTGTGTGTGTGTGTGTGTGTTTGTGTGTGTGTGTGTGTGTTTGTGTGTGTGGTGTGTTTGTGGGTGTGGGTGTGTCTGTGTCTGTGTCTCTGTGTGATTAACTATTTTCGTTTATGGAGTGGGTAAGTCGGGTGAATCTATTTTTCAACCCTTTGGAATTTTCTTCCACCTAGTTCATTCCACTTATTTACTACTCTTACCTTAATGAATTATTTCATTATTTTTCTGTGGCCATTTGGGTGTGAATTTCACCCATGTTCCTTTATGCTTGTTGTATCCCTGGTAAGGACCTTATCCTTGTCCACCTTGTCTATGCCCCAGAGTATTTTATTTGTCGTGATCATATCCCTTGTGTTTCTTCGTTTCTACAATGAAACAAGATCCAGGTCTTATTTTCCCCCAGCTCGTGCAGATGTCTTGATGCGCTCCTTTGCACTCTCTCAACCTTCACTTTCTGTTGTTCTAGATGTGGATTCCACACCTGCACTGAACCTTCAAGAATGGGTGGCATCTGTAATATATAAAGTATTTTGAGGAAGTATTTCACTTAGTGTCTGAGAGCAAAGCCACTCTCTTGTTTGCAAGTTAGTATATGCTAGTGATGTTATTTTGTGTGTGTATATATACATATATATATATATATATATATATATATATATAAAATATTATATATATATATATATATATATATATATATATATATACATATATAATATATATATATATATATATATATATAATATATATATATTTTATATATATATATATATACATTTATACATATTATATATATATATTATATATATATATAATATATTTTATATATATTATATATATATATATATATATTATATATAAAGAGGGGAATGTATGAGAGTATAGTTTTACCAACACTCTTATATGGGTGTGAAGCGGGGGTGATGAATGTTGCAGCGAGGAGAAGGCTGGAGGCAGTGGAGATGTCATGTCTGAGGGCAATTTTGTGGTGTGAATATAATGCAGAGAATTCGTAGTTTGGAAGTTAGGAGGAGGTGCGGGATTACCAAAACTGTTGTCCAGAGGACTGAGGGAGGGTTGTCGAGGTGGTTCGGACATGTAGAGAGAATGGAGCGAAGCAGAATGACTTCAAGAGTGTATCAGTCTGTAGTGGAAGGAAAGCGGGGTAGGGGTCGGCCTAGGAAAGGTTTGGAGGGAGGGGGTAAAGGAGGTTTTGTGTGCGAGGGGCTTGGACTTCCAGCAGGCGTGCGTGAGCGTGTTTGATAGGAGTGAATGGAGACGAATGGTTTTTAATACTTGACGTGCTGTTGGAGTGTGAGCAAAGTAACATTTATGAAGGGGTTCAGAGAAACCGGCAGGCCGGACTTGAGTCCTGGAGATGGGAAGTACAGTGCCTGCACTCTGAAGGAGGGGTGTTAATGTTGCAGTTTTAAAAACTGTAGTGTAAAGCACCCTTCTGGCAAGACAGTGATGGAGTGAATGATGGGTGAAAGTTTTTCTTTTTCGGGCCACCCTGCCTTGGTGGGAATCGGCCAGTGTGATAAAAAAAAAATTATATATATATAGATTATATATATATATATATATATATATATATATATATATATATATATATTATATATATATATATATATATTTATATATATATATATATATATATATATATATATATATATATATATATATATATATATATATATATATATATGTATGTATATATATATATATATATATATATATATATATATATGACCTCTTTTCCCCATTGTAACTTTGCACTTGCTAAGGATAAATCAGTAAGCTTTATCCTGAAATCTTTTGACATCGTTTGCAAACAAAGATATATAGGAACGTACTCTTGCAACCTAGTTTCTTATGTACACCTGGAATAATGTGAGACCCAACACTTGTCCTTGTAGAACTCGTCGCGTTTCACTCATCCATCCTTATCTTACATTCCTTACGAGAACGTTTTACCATTTAATGTTCAGTTATTCCTTTATCCATGTCAATATCATTCCTTTTACTCAAGATTTCTTCTCTAATTTGCTAAGTATAAGTAGCTTTCTTTGTGGCACTACATTAAAAGCCTTCTTGCTTTTCTTTCCTTTTCTGGATTCAAACCGGTGCTCTGTAAGGAATCAGTACTCTCCAGATGTTCAACAAATGCCTTTCTTATGATATTTTCCGGTAATTTGTATCATCATGTCGTTAAAACAGGTATCTGTAGTTCTAGGCCTCCTGTCATCTTTCTTGAATGTTTGTATTCCATTCGTTATCTTCCAATCTACCAGCACCTCTCCAGTCATTAGTGATTTGCTAAAGATCCCGGTGAATGGCTTGTATACTACAGCTGTTCCTTCTCCAGACATTCTTGGTGATAGGTCTTCTAGTCTTGTTGTCGTTGTTGTATTCAGTGCCACCAAAATTGCCTTTAGTTTTTCAGTTGCTTCATTGCTTGATAGTTCTACTTGATTTATCCCTTGATGTCGGAGAGAGCTATTCATATAGGTAGTTGGAGTTAAGATGCACGTCCTTGGTTGAGATCTGATTATCGCCTTCTCCATGGGCAGTATATGGCCCTTACGAGTTTAGTGCTTGGTTGTGATTGTAATAATAATAATAATAATAATAATAATAATAATAATAATAATAATAATAATAATAATAATAATAATAATAAATAATAATAATAATTATAAAAATAATAATAATAATAATAATAATAATAATAATAATAATAATAATAATAATAATAATAATAATAATAATAATAATGATATTGCATTCGGTTTATTCTCTTATCCATCTCTGGTATTATCTGTTCATAAAACATTATGAAGTCTCTTGTTGACCTCATCACGTTCCTCCAATCATCTTCTATTAGTATGTCGCCTTCTTTCCTCAGTGTTATTGCTTGATCTTTATTTTCATTTTTTCTAATGTGTCTGTAGAGAAGCTTTGGTTCTGCCTTTGCCTTGGTTGATATGTCCGTTCTAAGCTCTTGTTAAGTTACTTTCCGGTTGTAATAATGTTTTTGTTCTTCATCTAACTTCCCAGCTTTCTAGATTTGAGTACATCCCGTACCCTTGCCATGCTTTTGTGCTCCTTGGTTTTCTTTCCTAAACTGGCGTTTGACCCATGGTTCTCCCAGTGATTTTTTTTCATCTATTTCTCTCGGACTGGCACATTCTTTTCAGTCACTTCCCTACATTTCAGATTAAACATTTGAAGCATTTCCTGAACATCACTCCGCTGAAATCATCTCCCCATTGCCCTTGAACCAGATAATTCCTCGTCCCATCGTAATCATCTTTCCTGTGAACATCAGTCTCTTCGATTCTCCAAAATAACCCTTTTTTCTATAGTGTCAGTTGCACCACCAGGAAGCATCATTTCAACACAGGGTGATCGTCACCCCCGAGAGGCGTTCCATTCTTTTTTCCTCCCTTCACTAGAAGTAAAAACAAGATCCAGCCCCGTTGGTTAGTCCTTTCATCTTACTCTCGTTGTTTCTTTGACGTGTTGCCATAAGAAAATTTGGATTATAAAATGTAGCAGTTCCCTCACTTGTGAGTCTGAGCCCTGATGCGGGTCATATCCTCTCAGCTTAGTGGGAAAGACACACAAAACAGCTGGAGACTTTGTATTATTATTATGATGTTTCACCTACACGTTATCATTTGATAAAGCCTCACATAGGTGAACCGTTGTAAAGCCTAAAGGTCTCCTGTTGTAAATATTTTGCCCCAGCACTTCTTTCTTTCTCTCTCTCTCTCTCTCTCTCTCTCTCTCTCTCTCTCTCTCTCTCTCTCTCTCTCTCTCTCTCTCTCTCTCTCTCTCTCTCTCTCTCTCTCTCTCTCTCTCTCTGTCTCTCTCTCTCTCTCTCTCTGAGAGCCACGATCTGACTCCTCACAGCTTATATCCTCAGCTATCATTAGTTTGGCTCTTGTTACGTCAGTTTCCTCTGCCATCTTATTAATGTGTGCGTGTGTGTATGAGTCACCTGCATGTGTATATGCTCTCTCTCTCTCTCTCTTTTCTCTTCTCTCTCTTCCTCTCTCTCTCTTCTCTCTCTCTCTCTCTCTCTCTCTCTCTCTCTCTCTCTCTCTCTCTCTCTCTCTCTCTCTCTTCCTACTCTCTCCTTCTCTCTCTCCTCTCTCTCTCTCCCCTTCCACCCTCCGTCCTCGCGCCTTGCCTCCCTCCCTGCCTAAATAAATACATAAACTACCATCACAGCAACATAAATTTCAACACATTTAATACACGTTGAAATTTAACGCCGACTATCATATTTATAAAATATATATATACCAACTGAAACATTAAATGAACACAAAAAAGACCATTTTGGACAGTATATGAAATATTTTTTTGCACAGTTAAATGGCCCACGGGCATGAAGTAACTTTTATCCCAGTATTGCAAAATCGCAATGTTAAATATTAAAAATGGATATAGGGAGGCAAAGGAATGTTTAATAATAATAATAATAATAATAATAATAATAATAATAATAATAATAATAATAATAATAATAATAATAATAATAATAATAATTTTATTATTATTATTATTATTTTTTACTATTAATTATTATTGGGGTGTCCCGTAGCTCGATCGGTAGCAAACTCAACTCACGCATTGAGGTCCGGGGTTCGAATCCCTTCCGGTACGGCTGAAAACATTAGGGACGTGTCTGCATAAGACACCTGCCGCCCATGTTCACCCATCATTATAAAATGGGTACCTGGGTGTTATTCGACTGGTGTGGGTCGCATCCTGGGACAAAACTGACCTAATTTGCCCGAAATGCTCAGCATAACAAGCGGCTTTCTGTATAGTAGTATGTCATTGATGTCAGCTAGGACTGTATACCAAGTACATATACTTGTAATAAATATATTATTATTATTATTATTATTAATATTATTATTATTATTATTATTATTTTTATTATTATTATTATTGTTATTATTATTATTATTATCAGCACGTGTATGGTACTAAGAAGCCTCCCTTATTGTTTTCCGTGTATGATGCTGTCTTCTTTACTGTCTTCGCGTGTATGGTGCTAAGAAGTCATCTTTATTGTCTTTCTCTGTATATTGCTAAGAAGTTTTCTTTATTATCTCCCAGTTGATGGTTCTATGAGGTACTGATGATTGAGATACTTTTGCAACACTTAGATATCTTTACTGTGGAAAAGTGTCGCCAGCTAGTGGCTTTATCAGTCCAGTTACGATATGAATGGTAGAAGATTAGAGTAAATTTGAGGTAATTAGTCCCTTAGCCTGGAGATGATATGCTCAGTCCATCAGTCTTGATGAAAATACAGCGTGTGCTGGTAAAAGATGAGATGAAATAGCCAGAGGCAGTGTCACCATGGAAAATTCCACAGGTAGAAGTAAGCCATTCTGAGGGACTGATAATCTCAAACTACTTCTGATCTTCCAACATTCTTCTCTGTATTGGACTGAGGAAGCCACTAGCTGCCGAAACGCTTCCTCATTAAAGATACCCAAGTGTTACACTAGTGTCTTCATCAACTTGTCGATTCTCTGAATCATTTATCTAAGAAGTCTTCTTTTTTGTCTCCTAGTGTATAATCCTAAAAAAGTCGTCTTTTTTGTCTCCCAATGTATGGTCCTAAGAAGTCTTTCTTTATTGCTTCCATGAAGTCTTCGTTTTTACCTCCTCGTGTGAGCACAGAAGCTTGATATAGTGAAACGTGGGTGGGAATGTCCGTAGAGTTTTTTCTCACTAACATCACTCCATCCGCGTCAAAATCCCTCTTCCATTTTTCTTGTCACGTCTAACAGTGGCGTAACTACTGGGGAAGAGTGAGGGAAGCTAATGGCTCCAAAACCAGACTTCTCAGCTGCAAATACTCTTATTATGTTTTGGTCAATTCACGGATAATTTTCACCGTTATATTCACTAGTGCCTACAATAACGTGATAGTTTATGAAACTTCACATCCTGACTGAAAATTATTTATTTTTAACAATTATTTCTTTGATTTTGTTTTTGTTTAGCATCTTATGATTTTAAGCCCCCTCCCAGAGATTGTAATCCTGGCTGAAGCCCTTCCAGAAATTGCAATCCTGGCTTAAGCTCTTTCCCAGAAATTGCAGTCCTGGCTTAAGCCCCTTCATAGAGTTTGCAATACTTAAGCTTCTTCCCACATATTGTAATCCTAACTTAAGCATGCTTTGCCCAGACTGAAATCCTGGCTTAAGCCCTTTTCCCCAGGTTGAAATCCAGGCTACGTGGCTAACACTTATACTTGTTGCATTCCTCTGTGACGGTGGGATATCCTCATATAAAATTCAGTTTTTTGTGTGGTTACTATCGTGAGAGATAATAATCTGCAAGTAATGGTAACACTTCCTCTACTGGAATGAAATCCTCGAAGCTGCTGCATCTGACGAAACTTTAATTGAATAAATGAAGATATTCTTATTGACCTACTGAAATCTTCCACCTCAGGCTGACAGATTTCATCCCCGTATAAAATAGGCCATGTATTATGAAACTGGGCAAGGGAAACGTTGTTAGTTTTTGTTCCCACCGTGTAATTATCATTTTGAATAGGGCAGCAGCACATTGCTGATGTATCCAGTCTTGATGCATTGAATGTTTGAAGCGGGTGGTTACACGTGCAAGAAAATAAGTAGGTCAATTTCTTAAGGAAAAAAAATTTCATAAGAAAGAAATTTTCAACAAAAGTGTAGCGGACTCCAACATCAGCAAACAGATTTGCTTAAAAAACGGCAACAGATATCCAGAGTTTGA
>NC_069407.1:40617842-40655928 GCF_026875155.1 Cherax quadricarinatus | reverse complement strand
ATCCTCATGTCGTGGCTGCAACAGTTCACAACTAATCCTCAGTATCGTGGCCGCAACAGTTCACAACTAATCCTCAGTACCGTGGCTGCAACAGTTCACAACTAATCCTCAGTTCCGTGGCTGCAACAGTTCACAACTAATCCTCAGTACCGTGGCTGCAACAGTTCACAACTAATCCTCAGTACCGTATCTGCAACAGTTCACAGCCCACAATACCGTCGCTGTAATAGTTCTTATCCCATAATACCGTCGTTGTAACAATTCACAAAGCACAAAACCAACACTGGAAGAATTCACAACTAACCATCGGTCTCTCCTGGATACATAATTAAATCACTCGCGACATGACGATGGTCCACTACTGACCGAAACATCTGGTTTATATTTCCAGTTCAGTTGTTGGTTGTAAATGTGATTAGTTAGGGTTAGCAGGAATTAATAGTGACGTAGTTAATATGTTATTATTGCTTCACTGTACATCATAAATACATTCAGAGATAAACAACAGTCACCTGCTGTCAACCACAGTTGTCTTGTTCACTCGCTTTCACCACCACTACCACTACTACTACTTCTACTACTACTATCAATACGAGCGTTACTACCACTACCATCAGTGTAATTATCATCACTTCTATCGCCATAGCTACTAATACAACTGGTTTCCTTACTATCACCACCACCACCACCACCACCACCACCACCACCACCACCACCACTACCACCACCGCTACCACCACAACCACCACCACCACCACCACCACCACCACCACCACCACCACCACCACCACCACCACCACCACCACCACCACCACCACCACCACCACCACCACCACCATTACCAAAACAATTACTAACCTTACTACCACCAAGAAAAAAATGTTAATTCATAATTCGATTATTCGTCTTTGTTTCTCACAAATTTATCAGACACAAATTTAGGTTTTTATGAATTATTTTGTCTTTAGGATTGTTTGTAATTAATAGTATGAGAGTTTAAATTATATGCGCCCTGATAATGTTAACTTTCAAAGCAACCTACCAACTTTAGCTTTCAAAGCAACCTACCAACTTTAACTTTCAAAGCAACCTACCAACCTTAACTTTCAAAGCAACCTACCAACTTTAACTTTCAAAGCAACCTACCAACCTTAACTTTCAAAGCAACCTACCAACTTTAGCTTTCAAAGCAACCTACCAACTTTAGCTTTCAAAGCAACCTACCAACCTTAACTTTCAAAGCAACCTACCAACTTTAGCTTTCAAAGCAACCTACCAACTTTAACTTTCAAAGCAACCTACCAACCTTAACTTTCAAAGCAACCTACCAACTTTAGCTTTGAAAGCAACCTACCAACTTTAACTTTCAAAGCAACCTACCAACCTTAAATTTCAAAGCAACTTACCAACTTTAACTTTCAAAGCAACCTACCAACTTTAACTTTCAAAGCAACCTACCAACTTTAACTTTCAAAGCAACCTACCAACCTTAACATTCAAAGCAACCTACCAGCTTTAACTTTCAAAGCAACCTACCAACCTTAACTTTCAAAGCAACCTACCAGCTTTAACTTTCAAAGCAACCTACCAACCTTAACTTTCAAAGCAACCTACCAACTTTAACTTTCAAAGCAACCTACCAACCTTAACTTTCAAAGCAACTTACCAACCTTAACTTTCAAAGCGCTCCACCAACCTCAGCTATCAGACTTGACATTACACTTTCAAAGTAGGTTTCAAATTTTTTTTAGTCTTCATGATAACCAAGTGTTGTACATTTGTCCCGGTCATCTGACTGTCGGTTCTGCACACCATTAATATGTTGACAGGACAAACGATGTTATCATACCAACCCTTCAACTCTCCGCTGACAATTCAGAATGCCACAACATCCTTAACAGCCACCAGATGACCCAGGGTTGGATACCATTACTAGATGGACTTGCTTACAGTACTTACAACTGGCAAAGATGACTACAGCAATGTGGTTGACAACAACGAATACAATCGTTCAATCTACCTTACAGTCCCGTAACCTCTCCACAACCCCTACTCACACTCCCCAAAACCCCTCCTCACATCCCCCACCACCCTTCCCACAATCCCCCACCACCCTTCCCATAATCCCCCACAACCTTTCCCACAATCCCCCGCCACCCTTCCCACAATCTCCGCCACCTTTCCCCACAATCCCCCACCACCTTTCCCACAATCTCCCACCACCCTTCCCACAATCCCCCGCCACCCTTCCCACAATCCCTCACCACCCTTCCCACAATCCCCCACCACCTTTCCCACAATCCCCCACCACCCTTCCCACAATCCCCCGCCACCCTTCCCACAATCCCCCACCACTCTTCCCACAATCCCCGCCACCCTTCCCACAATCCCCCACCACCCTTCCCACAATCCCCCACCACCCTTCCCACAATCCTCCACCACCCTTCCCACAATCCCCCACCACCCTTCCCACAATCCCCCACCACCCTTCCCACAATCCCCCACCACCCTTCCCACAATCCCCCACGGATACCTGAGCTTCGTGGATGAAAAGTTGATCTTCCTGATTGTAAAAAATGTCTCGTTGGCTCCCTCATATTTTCGTTACATTTTTCACGTCTTAGCATCAAATTTAATAGCTTGCCACGGTAATTAATGCCACCTTTATTCCCGCCGACATAAAAGTTTAACCATGTTGAAAATTTTTGAAACATTTATGCCTAACCTGCCGATAAAATCAATTTATTTTTTATCAATAAATCTCTTAAAATACATTAGAACCATGGTGTGTTCAAGATTATTATTATTATTAGTGGTAGTAGTAGTCGTACTAGTAGCAGCAGTAGTAGTGGTAGTGGTGGTGGTGGTGTTAGTAATAGTGGTATTAGTAGTAGTAGAAGTAGTATTAGTAGAAATAGTAGTAATAATTATTATTATTATTATTGTTATTATTGTTATTATTTCCTTGGGGACGCATTAGTTCCGTCAGGTTCTACAGTGACGAAGGAGAGGTAAGTACGTTTGAATCGAGGAGTAACAGGGTTGCTGGAGTTCGTCAGAGCAAGATCCCGCCTCCGTCATCTTGGCAACTACCTGACCTCTAGTATTTGGATGTTAGGTGTCTGATCATTTCCACTGACTGGATGTTAGGTGTCTGATCGTGTCCACTGGCTGGATGTTAGGTGTCTGATCGTGTCCACTGACTGGATGTTAGGTGTCTGATCGTGTCCACTGACTGGATGTTAGGTGTCTGATCATCTTCACTGACTAGAGGTCAGGTGTCTGACCATCTTCACTGACTGGAGGTCAGGTGTCTGACCATCTTCACTAACTGGAGGTCAGGTCTCTGATCATCTTCACTGACTAGAGATCAGGTGTCTGACCATTTTCACTGACTGGAGGTTAGGTGTCTGATCATGTCCACTGACTGGATGTTAGGTGTCTGATCATGTCCACTGACTGGATGTTAGGTGTCTGATCATGTCCACTGTCTGGATGTTAGGTCTCTGATCATCTTCACTGACTGGAGGTCAGGTGTCTGACCATCTTCATCTGAAAGATAGAGAGATGCCCTCTGAATGTCACATACAAGGCTATAAATTATTCCACACTGACAGGGTCAACAGGAAAGGTGGTGGAGTAGCGATGTATGTCAGAGACAATTTAAATTGTTGTGTTAGACAAGATATTAAATTAGAAGCGTCAGCCACTGAATCTGTTTGGTTACAGCTTCTCGAGGGCCGAGAAAAACTAATTTTGGGTGTGATTTACAGGGCCCCAAATCTTGATAGGGAGTGCAGTAAACTTCTATGGGACGAAATTCGTAAGGCATCTACATACGAAAATGTTGTGCTAATGGGAGATTTCAACTATAGACAGATTGACTGGAGCAATTTGACAGGAAATTTAGAGTCAGGTGACTTTCTTGATACGATCCAGGATTGTTTTTTAAAACAGTTTGTGACAGAGCCAACTAGGGGAAATAACCTCCTTGACTTGGTTCTTGCCAGTAGGGAAACACTAATTAATAATCTTGAGGTTAATGATGAGCTTGGGGAAAGTGATCACAAATCACTCAGTTTTAATATATCATGGAATTCCCTAATAATGGCAATCAAGTCTCCGTCCCTGACTTTCGCTTGGCTGATTTCATAGGACTGAAAAATTACTTAGGTGGGCTGAACTGGAATGACCTGACTAAGGGTCAGGTAGGTGGTGATGGTTGCCGATATGATGCTTTCCAGGGCATAGTTCTAGCTGCTCAGTCAAATTATGTTCCAAATAGGGAAATCAGATCAAACAAAAATGATCCTAAATGGATGAACAATAGATTAAAATATCTGATTGGTCAAAGAGAGGCATATATAGGCAAATCAAAAGAGGAGAGGGGCAATTGAGAAATCGATATATTCAGTTAAAGAGAGAAATAAAAAAAGGGAATTAGAAAAGCAAAAAGAGATTATGAGGTTAAAGTTGCAAGAGAATCGAAGACTAACCCAAAAGGATTCTTTCAGGTATACAGAAGTAAGATCAGGACAAGATAGGCCCACTCAAAAGTTCCTCGGGTCAGCTCACTGACAGTGATAAGGAAATGTGTAGAATTTTTAACACATACTTCCTCTCAGTTTTTACACAGGAGGATACCAGCGATATTCCAGTAATGATAAATTATGTAGAACAGGACGATAATAAACTGTGTACTATTAGGGTCACAAGTGACATGGTCCTTAGGCAAATAGATAAATTAAAACCTAACAAATCCCCAGGCCCTGATGAACTGTATGCAAGGGTTCTAAAGGAATGTAAAGAGGAGCTTAGCACACCTTTGGCTAATCTTTTCAACATATCACTACAAACTGGCATGGTGCCAGATAAGTGGAAAATGGCAAATGTGATACCTATTTTCAAAACAGGTGACAGGTCCTTAGCTTCGAACTATAGACCAATAAGCCTAACCTCCATAGTGGGAAAATTTATGGAATCAATAATTGCCGAGGCAGTTCGTAGCCACCTTGAAAAGCATAAATTAATCAACGAATCTCAGCATGGTTTTACAAAGGGGCGTTCCTGCCTTTACGAATTTATTAACTTTTTTCACTAAGGTATTTGAGGAGGTAGATCATGGTAATGAATATGATATTGTGTATATGGACTTCAGTAAGGCTTTTGACAGGGTCCCACATCAGAGACTATTGAGGAAAATTAAAGCACATGGAATAGGAGGAGAAATTTTTTCCTGGATAGAGGCATGGTTGACAAATAGGCAGCAGAGAGTTTGCATAAATGGGGAGAAATCAGAGTGGGGAAGTGTCACGAGCGGTGTTCCACAGGGGTCAGTGTTGGGCCCCCTGCTGTTCACAATCTACATAAACGACATAGATGAGGGCATAAAGAGCGACATCGGCAAGTTTGCCGATGACACCAAAATAGGCCGTCGAATTCATTCTGACGAGGACATTCGAGCACTCCAGGAAGATTTGAATAGACTGATGCAGTGGTCGGAGAAGTGGCAGATGCAGTTTAATATAGACAAATGCAAAGTTCTAAATGTTGGACAGGACAATAACCATCCCAAATATAAACTAAAAAATGTAGATTTAAAAATTTTACGGATTGCGAAAAAGATTTAGGAGTTTGGTTAGCAGTAATCTGAAACCAAGAAACTTGCATAATTTTCGAAAAGGGGGCTAATAGGTCCTTGCTTCATGTCGAGAAGCATAAAAATAGGATCCTCAGGTTTGTTCTTCAACTCAAACATCCCGGTTACCCCCATTTCGATTATGTTCACATTTTTGGTCACCTTATTACAGAATGGAATAAATTTTTGGAAAAGTACAAAAGGGGGAGACAAAGTTGACCCCAGTATCAGAAACCTTCCCCTTGGGATAGAAAAGGGGCCCCGAATTGCACTCTCAGAAAACTAGAATTGGGGGGTATGATTGGGGTTAAAAAAAGGGAAAGAAGGAAAAAAATAAAGGGGATGAAATTTTGTGGAAAATAACTAGCCTAGCAGGACTCGCAGCAATGGTTTCAAGTTAAAAAAATTCAGATTCGGGAAAGGATATAGGAAAGTACGGGTTTTGGTAATAGAGTTGGGATGGGGGAAAACAAACCCCGAGTCCTTTTATAAGGCCGAACGTTGTGTAGTTTTAAAAAAGGTTGGTAAAACATGGTGGATGGGGGGGGTGGTTAGACCTGATAGCTTGGCTACCAGGCGGTTGCCGTGTTCCCCCCTTTTAATCAATGTGCCCTGACCTACGGGTTTGGGGTTCTTTGGCTTAACCTAGGAGACTTGGACCGCCTCCCAGGGGCCCAGTAGGCCTTCTGCAGTTTTCCCTTGTTCTTATGTTTTATTTTTCTTCAGTGTTACGGGCAAAGACAAAAATAAACCGCACTTAGGGGGGAAACTTGTGATGACATTCGGTCCGACCTAACTACTGATAAGTTACACTGAAGCGAGAATTGACGGCAAGAAAAAAATACGAGGGGAAAAGGGAAATTATATAATAGGAGGTGTAGAAGTATAAGGGGTCGTAAGTGGGAGCAAGGTGGTTATTATGATAGAATGTGTAGAGTAATGAAAAATTTTGGAAAAATAAAGCACAGGTGTAGAATTAGGGCGAAGTAGTAATAGGCGGTAGTCCATAAGAACAAAAAAAACAGGAGCACTGCAGGAGAGCTACTGTGTCTCAGGCGTAGGACAAAAATCGCTACCGAACAAAACCTTCATTAAACAGGACCAACAAAAGCAGAATTCAGAAAGGAAAGGAAATAATGTCAGGCCAAGTTACGAGTGTTCTGAAACTTAGAGCATTTGACAGTGTAATGAGAAAGGAAGAAATCTACAGAGACAAAGCCAGGACTAATATTGATACTAGGAAAGTTGTCTATAAGCGATGCTTCAAAAGACAGTGTCTGTGAAGGCTAGTAGAATGGTAGAGTTTTGGCAGAGAAAAAGCTAATAGGAAGACTGTGATTTGTAACATGACAGAAAAGAGCATTGGTGGTTCTACCAAAGCAAACACTTGCGTTAAGGCTGTCAGAAAGAGAGAGTCTAATTTCACCAAAGTAATGGAGAAAACAGGAGGAACAGGAAATGGGATAGACACCGAAAGCATCAGTAGCAGGAGGAGAGGTGTGAACTAAATTGCCACAATGGATTGTAGTTTGACGAAAAGTAAGTTTAATATCTAAAGGACAGATGATGTTGCTGAGATTTAGGAGGAGAAGAACAAGATTTAGGAAGGCAAAGAACAAGAGCTATTATCCTTCCTCAGCTCAATTACGGGTAAAGAGCTGTTATGCTACCTCAGCTGATTTAAGAGCTTAGACCTGTTATACAACGTCTGCTCATTAACAAACTAAGAGCTGTTATCAGTTCGCTTACAGGTAAAGAGCTGTTCTGCTCTTAACCTGTAAAGCTCCAGGTCGTTTACAAGAGCTGTTTGTCTATCTCAGCTCATTTATAAACTAAGATCTTCTATCCTACATCAGCATAGTTCGTCAACTAACACCGAGGTACCTACTATTATTAGGGGGACAGGAGCAACAGGTATCAAAAACTTGTCCTTGCTTTCCATAATATATATATATATATATATATATATATATATATATATATATATATATATATATATATATATATATAATATATATATATATATATATATTATATATATATATTAATTATAGGGAAGTACCACCTCTATAGCTGGAATGGGGACCCTCGTTCCTCAGAGAAGACGATAAACGTACCTCAGGGAAAACTCAAGGTTCTCCCCGGAGCTATTTGAATATTTTCTTCTCCTACAACCCCCTATATATTTTATATTCTATGTGAACATTTATTAATAAACAGAATACATTTACAGAAAAAACATAAACATGAATACAATGGCACAATGTATCAAAGATCATGAATTTCCTCCAGCTCCTCCGAGGCTGGACGCGAGCCAAGTATGCAGCAAGCATTTCCCCTCTGGATGGCTATGCTGAGGCGCTGGAACATGAAAGTGGCTGCCCTTGGGTCCCTGGTGGTGTCGATGAGTCTGGAGCCCAATTCTTTAAGGAAACGTGTGGCATTTTTTCCCCATGATCCCAAGGTCTATGATCCCACTGGGACAAATTGACACTGTTGGCTAATGTCCCTGTACTTGCTGATCTTGTACTCCTCCCTGTAGTCAGCAGCTCCTCCCTGTCGCCCCACACTGTGATGGATATAGGTGTCAGCCAGTGTGGACACACAGGTATAGTCCCATGCTAAGAGCTTGCCATTCTTCCAAGGATAGATGGTGATCCCGTCGGGGCGGTTTACTGGGTTGTGGGTATTGTTGGCCGCTAGTGATCGGGGCTTCCTCTCGGCAGGGCATCCAGCTGTAGTAAGGGTTCTCTTAATGATGTCGTTGACCTCATTGTGTCTTGCATGCCAGCCCTTGGTTTTGGAACAGTTAAGATCATGTAGACCGTATTGGTCTGCTTGCACTTCGCCGCAAATACACGTATATTCTGTGTGAATTTGGGCAGCAAGGCGCAGAGCCACTGCAATACGGAGGGTCTTAGGGTTGAGTCGCGATCCCATTGCCGATATGAGAACTGTTTGGAGGAAGTCCCCGGAGTGAGGTGCGCTCACAGCCTGGAGACGGGCAATCTCCTTATCTGATGTTGCAGCCCTGAGCATGTTGGCAAGCACCTTTTCAGCAATCGGGCCATCCCAGCTTGACTGTTTGTGAGCCAGTGCTGCACTAGGGTTTGGTGGTGGAGCAGCAAGAGTCTCCCATTAGGTGATGGCACTGGCATAGCTAGGGTCTTCTATTCCTGCTGAGTCACTGAGGGTATCAGGAAGAATTTGTCTTATCAACTCGTTTGATGCTATGGAAGAGGATAGGAAAGCTGGTAGAGCAATCTGGGAATCTACGTACTCCTAGCCCTCCAAGCCTGACCGGAAGTGAGGCTTGCAATATTATTATATATATATATATATATATAAAATAATATATATATATATAATAATATATATATATATATTTAATATATATTTTATATCGTGCCGAATATGTAAAACTGGTCAATTAGCAAGAACTCATTTGAAATTAAGTCCTTAATGAAATTTTCTGTTAGACGTTTAAAGATATATAATTTTTAATTAATGTTAATGTAAAAATTTATAATTTTGCACCAAAAGAATCTTAGAAAACTTGCCTAACCTTATTATAACAAGAGCAATTTATTTTAGCCTAACCCATCTAAATATATTTTAAATACGTTTACAATAATTTAGTACTAAACAAACACAATCAAATATATTTTTTTACGTTAGGTTCAGAATGATTTTGGCGAAATTATTGTATAAACAAATTTTCACTTGTCCTATATGGCAAGATGAACTTTTTGCTATATATATATATATATATATATATATATTATATAATATATATATATATATAAAATATATATATATATATATATATATATATATATATATATGTATATATATATAATATATATATATATATATATATATATATATAATATATATAATATAATTTTGAGTAGTCACGAAAGCGCTTGGAATTTCTCTATTCTTCACAGTGTTGTTTTGCATATTCTGAAATCACCTGTTTACTGTGATCTTATTGCATATATATTTTATATATATATATATTATATATATATATATATATATATATTTATATTATATATATATATATATATATAAAATATATGTAAATCTATATATATATATTTTATATATATATATATATATATATATTTTATAAAATATATTATATATATAATATATATATATTTATATATATATATATATATATATATATATATTATATATATATATATATATTATATATATGTGTGTGTGTGTGTGGGGTGTGTGCAAAACAACCACGTGAAAAAATTTAGAGAAATTCCAAGCGCTTTCGTGACTACTCACATTATCAAGGAACTATGAAAGTAAAGCATCCAAGGAAGGTATATAAGGGTCTGGCCAACACCTCACTATCAGATCCCACACGGTTAAACACCTGACGCGCCCCGGCCCGACTGAAAGGTCCTTCGCACAACCCACCAACGAACTATTCTACCCAAGAAAATTTTAAAAATTATTATTTGTCCAGTGTATTATTAAATTCCCTTTCCCCAAAATTTTATTAATTATAAATGGATCTAATTTATATAAACCAAAGGAAATATTCATATTATTGTCAAAACTACTTTTTTTTGAAACAAGATTCAATAATATTCCTGTCGACCAGGACTTGCTTGATACTACTTTCTCAACTTTTTGAAATCAATTGGATGGTTAAAATCTCTTACATGAATAAAAAGAGCATTGGAATCTTGTCCAGCTCTAATGCTATATTTAAAGTTGTTTTAATCTTAGTTCGAGATTTTACCAGTTTGACCGTAATAAAAATTTATCGCAAATTTTACAAGGAATCTTATAGACATATCCCTCAGCATTTTGGGGGGAATTCTTTATCAAAAGTTTTTTTACTGTATCAAGATTTTTGAATACAACTTTAATATTAAAAGTCTTAAGAAGAGAAGGCATATCAACCAAGTTTTCATGGTAAGGGAGAACCAACATATTTTTAGCTGAATAAGGCTGGTTGTCCCTTTTTGGATTGTAAAAAGTATTTCTAGCAACTTTAAAAGGTTTATCAATTACATTTCTTGGGTATTTCAAATCATTACCTATTTCATAAATTTTGGATATTTCCTCATCTATGAACTCAGGACTACAAATTCGTAAAGCTCTCAAAAACATTGATGAGAAAACAGACAGTTTGACTCTATCTTGATGCGAAGAATAATAGTGCACATAGGAACAGTTATTTGTAGGTTTTCTATAAATTTTAAATTTGAATTCATTATTACCCTTAATAATTAAAACATCTAGAAAAGGCAATGAGTTATTTTCTTCAAACTCAACAGTAAAGTTTATAGAATGCGCTAAGCTATTTAATTTTCCAAGGAAATGGTGTATATCTACATTTTTGGGCATAAGACACAAAATATCATCAACATATCTGAACCATTTAGCTCTATTAGGGAGGATTGTGTTAAGCAACCTTGTTTCAAAAAATTCCATGTATAGGTTACTAAGAACAGGTGAAAGAGGATTCCCCATTGACATACCAAACTTCTGAGTGTAAAACTTATCATTAAATACAAATTTTGCATCAACAATGCAAAGTTTAATAATTTTAATGATAGTAGGAACTGGCAATGGTAAATCATAGTTAACGAGTTCTTCAGATAAGAAACTTAATAAATCATCAACAGGAACTTTCGTAAACAAGGAAGTAACATCAAAACTAACCATGTTAAAATCATTTAAGTCAGTCAAGGAGTTGAGAAAGTAGTATCAAGCAAGTCCATGGTCGACAGGAATATTATTGAATCTTGTTTCATAAAAAGTAGTTTTGACAATAATATGAATATTTCCTTTGGTTTATATAAATTAGATCCATTTATAATTAATAGAATTTGGGAAGAATTTAATAATACACTGGACAAATAATAATTTTTAAAATTTTCTTGGGTAGAATAGTTTGTTGTTGGGTTGTGCGAAGGACCTGTCCAGTCGGGCCGGCGCGCGTCAGGTGTTTAACAGTTGTGGGATCTGATAGTGAGGTGTTGGCCAGACCCCTTATGTACCTTCCTTGGATGCTTTACTTTCATAGTTCCTTGATAATGTGAGTAGTCACGAAAGCGCTTGGAATTTCTCTATTCTTTCACAGTGGTTGTTTTGCATATTCTGAAATCACCTGTTTACTGTGATCTTATTGCATATATATATATATATATATATATATATATATATATATATATATATTATATATATTATATATATATATGTGTGTGTGTGTGTGTGTGTTGTGTGTGTGTGTGTGTGTGTGTGTTGTGTGTGTGTGTGTGTGTGTGTGTGTGTGTGTGTGTTTGTGTGTGTGTGTGTGTGTGTGTGTGTGTGTGTGTGTGTGTGTGTGTCTGTGTCGTGCCGAATAGGCAGAACTTGCGATCTTGGCTTAAATAGCAATGCTCATCTGGCCATATAGGACAAGTGAAAATTTGTGTATACAATAATTTCGCCAAAATCATTCTGAACCTAACGAAAAAAATATATTTGATTGTGTTTGTTTAGTACTAAATTACTGTAAATATATTTAAAATATATTTAGTTGGGTTAGGCTAAAATAAATTGCTCTTGTTATAATAAGGTTAGGTAAGTTTTCTAAGATTCTTTTGTTGCAAAATTAAATTTTTTTTACATTAACATTAATGAAAAAAATATATTTTTAAAGGTATAAGAGAAAATTTTAGAAAGGACTTAATTTTAAATGAGTTCTTGCTAATTGACCAGTTTTACATATTCGGCACGATATATATATATATACGATATATATATATACTAGCACGTTAAGAGTGAAATAAGAGTAACAATATACTATAGTGCTTAGCCATTCATTTGTCTGACAGCAAGAAATAAAGAAGTGCAGAATGGGTAACTTTAATAATGAAGACCATGATAGATGAGAGGCTCGACCACACGTCAAAATCTTTAATTAATGTCTTAAGCCTATTATCTTTCTTATTAAAAACCTCGTAAGTCAATACTATGCTTCTGAATAGGAAATTAATTATGCTTTCATAAACTGAAGCAGCAATGAAGTCCAACACGTACTGAGAACCGTAATGATTATGATGATGATGGTGATAATAATTGTAATAATAATAATAATAATAATAATAATAATAATAATAATAATAATAATAATAATAATAATAATAATAAATAAATAAATAAATAAATAATAAGTCATTGTTATTTTAGTTATTATACAAAATATACAATCATATTCTAGCCCTGAGTATACACAACATTGCGGTCAAACTACGACTACGATCACCATTACATAGTAAGTGAGGTGAGGGAGGTAGGTACCTCCCAGACAAAGGCAAGTTGAACCAGGATCGTTCACGTCTAGCCGCGCAACGTGCCCAAGCTCGTCGCTAGAGGGCCAAATACCATGCATCAAGAACCTCTTGACGTCGCACAGTGGGACCAATGGGAGCAGAGAACTCCCTATCATAACGAAATTTTTATTAATGTTCCTTATAAAATGTATTTACAAATGTAAACGTTTCTATATACACAAAAGCCCAAATGCATGCTACATGGTTTAGCAGTTAATAGTTTGATTTAATCAGCAGTTTTATTATATAAAAAAGACGAGAAGACTGAAAAGGCAATGAGACGAGAAGATATTACATGGGTAAGTGCTGTACAAGGACGCTAGGTTAACCAAGTCGCAACGATTACAGCAAAGAACTATACAGCTGCCTGAAATCGTGCTACGCAGTGTAAACTATGCGTAGCGTAGTTTACACTGAGTATAACATTACGATACGTCAACTTAGGTACGTTCGTCCAACCAAATTAATCGAAAAATTAGTGTAAAACAGTCTTCTATAGAGACATGGGATCCAGTATCACGTACTATGAGACTGAAAGATTGTGTAAACATATTCAGTATATACCACCAGACGTAGTATATATACCAGTGTACAAATAACCAATAATCAAGTCGAGTGCTTCAAGAGTAGGTAGTCAGAGACTGCAGGAACATGGGTTCAGGAAAACATCCATACAACATATACAGAACAGAGAAATACTCATAAACAGTTTAGATTAATAAGGCTCTATATTTTTTATTAGGTTGTACCTTGAACTTCTAATAAATTTGTTTCTAGACGGGTTGTTGATGTGCGACAGACTGTGGTATAATCTAAGGTTGATAGGTTATTTTGTTAGCTGGATTTAAACTCTGTAGATTATAAAGTCATTAATGCTGCGTGTAACCTTTACTCCATCAGTCATCAGCTGTTTATTCCTTAAAATAGAAATAAAAATAAGCTGTCAGGTGTATGTAAACTGAGACATACACCTCTCGTTTTTCTAATGTTAGTCGATTCGTTAATCGGGTTTAAAGCTTATAGACTGAAAGAGGATCATCAAGGGTGTGTAAGTAATCAGTTCACCACAACACAAGACTGTTTGGAATTAGAAGAATCTGTGTACACACTGAGAGACAAACATCTCTCACTCCTCGTTTTAAAGTTACTTAACTGAATATGAAACATACTGATTACTCAGAGGGTCATTAAGGATGAATATCACTTGTCAAGAACACTTTAATTTTAAAAATAGCGATTTTAAAACAGCATCATTAAAGTTGAATGAACATCTGTGAAGCATACTTTAACTCCCCTTAGAAAAGATTAAAATAACCTCTCAGTGTATTTACATTAAAAGGCATAATACAATTCTGTGTATATGCTACTTGACCACTTTGCTATTTTCTGTTATCCAATTGAATTAAAAATTATTTAATGGTCTTATAATTCTGTGTATATTATATAAATCAGATTCAATACTTTGTTTCGTATTACGTTCAGATATTAGTTATATTTCAATGAGAATGTCACTAAAAGAAATAAATATTACCTTCGAGGTACACTTGATAACACAGTGTTTCCCGAGATGAACTTTGTTAAATATTAAACAATGTAATGAATTGTGTTGTGAATGTGTGAGTATAAATTGATGGAAGGTTGTAGAGAGGTAGGTAAATCTGATGTTCTCTCACCCCTTCCTCATCCACTCTCTCACCCCTTCCTCATCCACTCTCTCACCCCTTCCTCATCCACTTTCTCATCCCTTCCTCATCCACTATCTCATCCCTTCCTCATCCACTCTCTCATCCCTTCATCATCCACTTTCTCATCCCTTCCTCATCCACTTTCTCACTTTCTCATCCACTCTCTCACCCCCTTCCTCATCCACTCTCTCACCCCTTCCTCATCCACTCTCTTACCTCTTTCTAATCCACTTTTCTCACCCCTTCCTCATCCACTCTTTCACCCCTTCCTCATCCAATCTCTCACCCCTTCCTCATCCACTCTCTTACCTCTTTCTAATCCACTCTCTCACCCCTTCCTCATCCACTTTCTCACTTTCTCATCCACTCTCTCACCCCCTTCCCTCATCCACTCTCTCACCCCTTCCTCATCCACTCTCTTACCTCTTTCTAATCCACTCTCTCACCCCTTCCTCATCCACTTTCTCACTTTCTCATCCACTCTCTCACCCCCTTCCTCATCCACTCTCTCACCCCTTCCTCATCCACTCTCTTACCTCTTTCTAATCCACTCTCTCACCCCTTCCTCATCCACTTTCTCACTTTCTCATCCACTCTCTCACCCCTTCCTCATCCACTCTCTCACCCCTTCCTCATCCACTCTCTTACCTCTTTCTAATCCACTCTCTCACCCCTTCCTCATCCACTCTTTCACCCCTTCCTCATCCAATCTCTCACCCCTTCCTCAACCACTCTCTCACCCCTTCCTCATCCACTCTCTCACCCCTTCCTCATCAACTATTCACCCTTTCTCATCCACTCTCTCACCCCTTCCTCATCCACTGTCCCACCCCTTCCCTCTCCACTGTCTCATCTCTTCCCTCTCCACTGTCCCACCCCTTCCCTCTCCACCGTCTCACCCCTTCCCTCTCCACTGTCTCACCCCTTCCCTATCCACTGTCTCACCCCTTCTCTCTCCACTGTCCCACCCCTTCCTTCTCCACTGTCCCACCCCTTCCCTCTCCACTGTCCCACCCCTTCCCTCTCCACTGTCCCACCCCTTCCCTCTCCACTGTCCCACCCCTTCCCTCTCCACTGTCCCACCCCTTCTCTCTCTCCACTGTCCCACCCCTTCCCTCTTCGCTGTCCCACCCCTTCCCTCTCCATTGTCTCACCCCTTCCCTCTCCACTGTCTCACCCCTTCCCTCTCCACTGTCTCACCCTTCCGTCTCCACTGTCCCACCCTTCCCTTTCCACTGTCCCACCCCTTCCCTCTCCACTGTCCCACCCCTTCCCTCTCCACTGTCCCAACCTTTCCTCTCCACTGTCTCACCCCTTCCCTCTCCACTGTCTCACCCCTTCCCTCTCCACTGTCTCACCCCTTCCCTCTCCACTGTCCTCACCCCTTCCCTCTCCACTGTCCCACCCCTTCCCTCTCCACTGTCCCACCCCTTCCCTCTCCACTGTCCCACACCTTCCCTCTCCACTGTCTCACCCCTTCCCTCTCCACTGTCTCACCCCTTCCCTCTCCATGTCTCACCCCTTCCCTCTCCACTGTCCACCCCTTCCCTCTCCACTGTCCCACCCCTTCCTCTCCACTGTCCCACCCCTTCCCTCTCCACTGTCCCACCCCTTCCCTCTCCACTGTCCCACCCCTTCCCTCTCCACTGTCCCACCCCTTCCCTCTCCACTGTCCCACCCCTTCCCTCTCCACTGTCCCACCCCTTCCCTCTCCACTGTCCCACCCCTTCCCTCTCCACTGTCCCACCCCTTCCCTCTTCACTGTCCCACCCCTTCCCTCTCCACTGTCCCACCCCTTCCCTCTCCACTGTCTCACCCCTTCCCTCTCCACTGCCCCACCCCTTCCCTCTCCACTGTCCCACCCCTTCCCTCTCCACTGTCCCACCCCTTCCCTCTCCACTGTCCCACCCCTTCCCTCTCCACTGTCCCACCCCTTCCCTCTCCACTGTCCCACCCCTTCCCTCTCCACTGTCCCACCCCTTCCCTCTCCACTGTCCCACCCCTTCCCTCTCCACTGTCCCACCCCTTCCCTCTCCACTGTCCCACCGCTTCCCTCTCCACTGTCCCACCCCTTCCCTCTCCACTGCCCCACCCCTTCCTTCCGTAACCAATTTCAACTTAAAACTTGCTCGTGAGATCTTCAGTATTAAATCCCTACCACCATTCACTTCCTAGGACATCAAAAGAATTATTTATTTCTTGACAGTGACGTACAACAGTTTGTCAAGTTTATATGCACCGAGAAGTTTATATCTCTCAATCTGTATACACTAGAGTTTAATCCGTATTTAAAGGATTAAAGTATGTTTGATAGTGTACAGGTGAGACGCAGCGTTAATTATCCAATTACAGTGGACAGTTTTAAGCCCAGTAAACCTGTTAATCTTACAGCAGTTTCTTGTTTACCAGGAAAACATGAAGATTCGGTGTCCTTAACTTGTAAATAGTTTTTACTGGCGTGAATGAACTCATGATCGCGTGAACTGCTCCCTACTATCGTTGTCAACCCAATAAACATGTCAATGGTTCATTACTATTGTAACATGCTTGGCTGACAAAGATGTTTCTTGGTTGTCTGTTAATTTTTTTTCTTTTTCCGTGGTTCTCATTCATAACTACCGATCAATTTCAAACTTTCAGCACTGGTGTATCCAGTTTTTTTATTTTCATTGAAGAAATTGGGATACTGGTTTTGCATGCGATAGTCTGTATATATCTCTTCTGATTCGCTTCATACACCAAATGTTGATATTGAACGGCACTCCAAACTTATGCCGGACACTATACTATTCCTTTTGGGTGCATTGAAGTAGAGGGAACTGGTGACCTTTCTCATCACAAACAAGAGTATGTGGATGTAACCTTTCCCATCACAAACAAGAGTATGTGGATGTAACCTTTCCCATCACAAACAAGAGTATGTGGATGTAACCTTTCCCATCACAAACAAGAGTATGTGGATGTAACCTTTCCCATCACAAACAAGAGTATGTGGATGTAACCTTTCCCATCACAAACAAGAGTATGTGGATGTAACCTTTCCCATCACAAACAAGAGTATGTGGATGTAACCTTTCCCATCACAAACAAGAGTATGTGGATGTAACCTTTCCCATCACAAACAAGAGTATGTGGATGTAACCTTTCCCATCACAAACAAGAGTATGTGGATGTAACCTTTCCCATCACAAACAAGAGTATGTGGATGTAACCTTTCCCATCACAAACAAGAGTATGTGGATGTAACCTTTCCCATCACAAACAAGAGTATGTGGATGTACCTTTCCCATTATGAACAAGAGCACATGGATGTAACTTGAACTAATACACGTGCCTGGATGTAGTCTTTTCCAGCACTGGAGCATATGGAGTGCTGGAAATAATTTCGTCGTCCTGTAAAGTTTTTTTTTTTTTTTGTATATCAAAATATAAATATACAGTCATTGCTTTTCCCTATTTTACTGGAGTATTTGAGTTGAGGGTCGAGGCTCCTGCCAGCGACTGCCTGATGTTACCATCTCATCTGAAAATAAAATGATTAAATTAACGCTTAATGGGATAATCTTATAGCGCTTAATGTTATATCGTCCTACTTATCGTTATCCCCAGTATTTAGTGTTATCTCCAGTTATTAATGTTTTCCTCTGGTACTTTAGGTTATCTCCCAGTAATCAATGTTATCTCTCGTTACTTAATGGAAATATCATCATTATTTAATGGGACCATCTAACAATAATGGAACTGTCTTCCAGTATTTTAATGAAAACACTTTCCGGTTTTAAATATAATCGTCAAAGAAAGAATGAGATACACAAAGACAGAAAAAAGTCGCCAGTACAACAAGCAAGTACAAGGTTAGAGCTTGAAAAATAGCGAGAAAAATCTCAACATCAGATCGAACCCTCTTCTCTCTTCATTTTTTGGGCGTGTTCCTCCTGCAGGGATTCTGCAGAAGGCTCAGCAGGCGCCGCACGACCTCCTGGAATAATAATGACCTATAGTGCGGCATATATTCCGAGCGAGGCCATTCTTCACCCTGTCCCTGGAGGCCCATATTTCCAGGATATCCCAGAAAGTTTATAATTCCAGGGGGCTGAAGGGCTTCCAGGATTCCTTGGTACTCAGAAAGCCTCGTATTTCCAGCGGAAGCAAAGAGCTTCATGATTCAGCTGCAGATGAGTCAAGGGAGCACATTTCTGGAGCAGTACTGAAAGATGATAACGTTAATTGCTGCGCAACAGTGTTCGCAGAATAATTAATTGTACAGCTGCAACAATTATCAACAATTCACTTATTGGAAATACGTATATTACTTATTTTTTAACACACTGGCCGTCTCCCACCAAGGCAGGGTGTCTCGAAAAGGAAGAAATGAATGTTTTCCATCTTTATACTCTTAGTAATTTATACTGGAGAAGGGGTGACTAGCCCCTTGCTAGATGTTAAGTTTTGACTTTTCGTTCGTCAAAATCTGTTGAAAATCATAATCATAAAAGTCAGTTTAATAACTGACATGAATCAGAAGACAGGTTGGCAAAGAGACTATCTCTCTCTCTCTCTCTCTCTCTGTCTCTCTCTCTGTCTGTCTGTCTGTCTGTCTCTCTCTCTCTCTCTCTCTCTCTCTCTCTCTCTCTCTCTCTCTCTCTCTCTCTCTCTCTCTCTCTCTCTCTCTCTCTCTCTCTCTCTCCCCTCTCTCTCTCTCTCTCCCCCTCCGTTTTTACTGCTTCACTGCCCTAGCTTCTCCCATTAGCAGCCATTGTGTGACCTGCGGCGCTAAGCGCTCTGTAGGGATGAAAGTCACGTTCACATTAAATAAACTATAATATAATAATTCCCATAAAGTTGGAATAATTATAACTAAACTAACATTTATTATTATTATTATTATTATTATTATTATTATTATTATTATTATTATTATTATCGTCATCATCATCATCATCATCATCATCATCATCATCATCATCATCATCATCATCATCATCATCATCATCATCATCATCATCATCATCATCATCATCATCATTATTATTATTATTATGAATACTGTTTATAAAAAATGTTTTTTATTTATAATTAAACAAACATTTTGAGAATTATTATATTGTAGTCAGTTTTTAATCTAGGCTAGAATACACAATAACGAAGGAACACTGCTATAAGTCTATAGGACCATGCTAGGTCTGTCGAACTCACACCTTTCCACATTCACTCGTGTTTCCGTCCAGCCTATTTTTTAAAGTATGCAAATTTTTTTGCCTCAGCGATACTACCTCCATGGAAGCTTGTCCCACTAATCTGCAACTCTAGTGCCAAATCAGTAATTCCCTACAACTTTTCTAAATCTAAATTTCTTCATATTGAATCCAGTGCTACAAATCTTGCCTTGGATATTTATTTCTTCCCTTTTTCCACTTTTCCACTTCAGTCATATCTTCCCTAAATCTGCGACTCTTCAGAGAGCGTAAATTCAGTGCCTAAGTCCTCTCTTCATCGGAATCAACCTCGTCATCATTCTCAGCATATTTTCCGGCACATTTATGTTCATTCTGCAATGTGGATATTACAGTTAAGCAGCGTAATATAAATCAGGCTTCGTAAGATTCGAGTATAATCTTATGACTTTTATTTTTATACCTCTTGGTATAAAGCCAAGAATTCTATTATCTTTATTGCACACTTGCGCCCTCTTGTTGTGGCTTTAAATTTCTGATGACCAGAACTCTTCAATCTTTTTCGCATTCACTTTGACAAAGATCTACATTGTTTAGCTTATAAGTGTCAGTTATTTTCTTCTCCCAAGGAATAGAACCTTACACTTGTCTGCGCTGAACTGCATCTGCCATTTCTCTGACCACATCCTCAAACTTATCCAAGTCATCCTGTAGCTTTCTTATGTCCTCATCAGAACTTATTTGTATGTTTCAGTGTCATCGGAAAACTTACTAAAGTCAATATTTATTTCTTCACGTGTGTCGTATATGTAAATTGTGAATAACAAGGGTCCTAACACTAATCCTTGTGGCACACCACTCGTAACAGGTCCCTATTCTGATTTCTCCCTATTAATGCAAATCCTGTTGCCTACTGGTCATCCATCCTCCGATCAAGGAGAGACTTTCTCCTCCTATACCATGTTCTGCTACTTTCTTAATCGGTTTCTTGTGTGGAACTTTATCAAAGGCCTTACGGAAGTCCATATACAAAATATCGTATTTCTCTTGGTCTACCACCTCAAATACTTTAGCGATGAAGGTTAGTAAATTTGTACAAAAGAACTCTCCTTTGTAAATCCGTGTTGATATTCGTTGATTAATTTATATATTTCAAGGTGGTTTCGAATTGCATTAATAATTACTGATTTCATCAACTTCTCACATGCTAGGTAAAAGGACACAGCTGCAACTGTAATGTGGCATTTCAGTGTGGCAACGTTTCACTCTCCAAGAGCTTTGTCAAGCTATTACAAAATGGTTTAACAAGGGTCCTGGAGAGCGAAACGTTGCCACAACAAAATGTCACCTTATATGTGTCGATTTACCTAACATATTGTCGGTAATTCTACCATTATTACTCTCTCACAATTAATGATAGGCTGATTGGACTCTAATTTGAAGTTAAGAATCTATCTCACACCTTGTCACTGCATATCACCTATGCTAGTTTTCACTTATCCGGCGCAACACTCTTGCGTGACCTGTGACCTGTGACCTGTTTGACTTCATTCTAGTTACCTAAGGACCATATCACTAGTGGCTTCGATATTGCATAATTTATTTTCACCCTGACCATTATAATTCTTGATTTCTGGTATTTAGTTAACATTCTCTTAGAATAAAAAAGAGAGGAAATAAGTATTGAAAATGGTGCACATTTATTTGTCACTATCTGTAAATTGACCAGAATTACATTTAAATGGGCCTATCATTTCCCGAATCTTATTCCCAAATTCCTGAAAGACTAAGAGTGTCATTGAGTCCCTCACAAACTTAATTTCACTTTCTATCTTGGCTTTCCTTATTCTATTTTTCTTGTCACTTAAACTGAAAATATTGTTCAATAAAGTGACCCTCAACTCTTTTCAGCTCACCTTTAAATGCCTTTCTTTTCACCCAAAAGATGTTTCAGTCTATTGTTTATTCGTTTAAGGTCATTCATGTTTGATCTAAATTCTCTCTTAGGAATATATGCAACATGACCAATGCATAAACAACATGAAAAATGTCATATTAGCAAGCATCACCACTGTCTGTCAGGAGACTTCAGTCTACAAATTTCAAGTAGTATTAATCTTGGTAGAATTACCGACAATATGTAACAGCTAGATGAAGCTCCTGGAGAGCGAAACGTTGCCATAATAAAATGTCACATTAGTTTCACCTGTTTCCTTTTATCTAACAAATTTCAAGTAGTCCCTCAATCCTACATAATCTGAACACTCATCCATAATTTTTAAAGGGTGGACCGGTAAGCCAGGGAAAGGCCTCGGTCAGATGACCAAAAGCTGCAGTTGTGGATAATCATATGACTAAGACCTTCGTCAGGAAACGCTTGTCCTGTTTCCTGATAAACCTAACCTAGAGCGAATTATCATTATTAAGGTAATTTCATGAGTTATTAAAACCAAACGATTATCGACAGCCATCTCCAAGCTTTTCATTATCCTCAAGATTATCTAACAGAGAATCCTTGTTTGCCAGAACTAGTCGCTTCTGACGCCCACTACTTCAAAAAAAGGCAGATTCTAAATTTACTATCAGATTACTTCAGTCAGTTTGGCTGAAGTTAAACTCACTCATTAAAACCACATTTTCTTTTCTAGATACCTTAGCAATTTCGTCCCCATCACCCCATCCCCTGAAAAAAATCTGAAGATTCTGAAAGTGATAAGTCTTTCCTCTGATCCTGTGGTTACACAAAATAAAATATGTATAATATTTTATGGTTATTATTATTATTATTATTATTATTATTATTAGTAGTAGTAGTAGTAGTAGTAGTAGTAGTAGTAGTAGTAGTAGTAGTAGTAGTAGTAGTAGTAGTAGTAGTGTTTTAAAAATTTGTTTTAAAATATTATAATAAAGTGCGCAGGCAGATCTTTTTCTTTTAATTGTTATGCCTATTTGCGTATCAGTATTAGTAGAGAATATAAAGAGAGAAAAAGAGAAAGAGACAAACAAAGCAAAATGCTATTTATAGCTAGTACCTGGATAATACAAGTCACTACCAGCCTGTCCTCTGGCTTGCAAGGTACCAAACTTACAGAGGTAGGATTTATAACAGAGAAGAATGGTAAGTCAAAACATAACGTAACGTTTTTGAAGATATAAGTAGCATTCGTACTTATAATATCGCAAGTAAAGTGTTTAATTTTACTGAACTTTATAAGCTAAGAATTAAATACGTTATTTAGATTAGGTTTGATTGGTAGATTTTTAATTGCAGATGAGTAATTTACGTAGCGATTTTTGTGTAGTATATTATTATTATTTTATTATTATTATTGAGAATTTATCTAACACTGATAAGAGCTACGATATATTATTACTTTACACACACACATACATACACACACACACACACATATATATATACATATATATATGTATATATTATATATATATATATATATATATATATATATATATATATATATATATATATACATATATATATATATATATATATATATATATATATATATATATATATATATATATATATATATATATATATATTATTGTAACCACGATCGAGTGGTATTGATCAATAACAACACTGCGCTAGCCAAGGATTCGAACCCATGTTGTACTGGCCTACCTCATGGTAAGCGAGAACCACATGACGCTTTAAACCACAGGACCACCCAACCCTAGGGTAGTCATGTGGTTTAATTAAAGCGTCATGTGGTTCTCGCTTACCCTGAGGCAGGCCAGTACAACATGGGTTCGAATCCTTGGCTAGCGCAGTGTTGTTATTGATATATATATATATATATATTATATATATATATATAATATATATATATATATATATTATATATATATATATATATATATATATATATATATATATGGTATAAACCTTGTAATAAATACCGACAAGTTGGTTTAGAAAGACACGTAAGCAAACACTATAACATATTTATTAGAAAACGTTTCGGTCCTGGGACCTTGATCACTTCTAACATACAGAGGCAGGAAGACACCATATATACTCGGAGAGTGAGGTGTGACGCACGTGACCTGAGGAATGTCATAAGAACATAAGAATGGAGGAACACTGTAGAAGGCCTACTGGCCCATGCGAGGCAGGTCCCCATCAAAAACAACCTCCGCCCATGATGAGGACGGGCAGACGATGAAATCACGTGACTCCTGTGTTGTTGGGTTGGTGCTGCTTAAGTATCATGTATGCCAATGTTTTTGAAATTTTGTAGTTTCCAGTGTTGCGTTCTATAGTGTCGGTGACGGCGATTAGTGAGGCTTCTAGGCACCGTCGGCGTCTGAGGTCTGGTTCGGTGAGAACCAGTTGTGCCTCATTCCAGTTCATCAAATGCCCCGTGAAGTCTCTGTGGAGGACACAGGCGTACCTTACATCGTCTCTGTTAGAGGCATTTCGATGCTCAGCCCCCTAAACAGTTCATAGTACTCCCATGTGGCGATGTTGCCACGAATACTCGCAGGACACTTACTATGAGTAACATCAACGTTTCCACCATAAACACATCATCTATCAAAGACCTCACTACGAAACGCAGCCCCACACCTCTAACTTCTACAGCAGGCGTCTACGCTATCCCCTGTGGGTTCTGTCCCAAGAAATATGTAGGCGAGACAGACAGAGATCTTGCAGTCCTCCTGAATGAGCATCGAAATGCCTCTAACAGAGACGATGTAAGGTACGCATGTGTCCTCCACAGAGACTCCACTGGGCATTTGATGAACTGGAATGAGGCACAACTCGTTCTCACCGAACCAGACCTCAGACGCCGACGGTGCCTAGAAGCCTCACTAATCGCCGTCACCGACACTATAGAACGCAACACTGGAAACTACAAAATTTCAAAAACATTGGCATACATGATACTTAAGCAGCACCAACCCAACAACACAGGAGTCACGTGATTTCATCGTCTGCCCGTCCTCATCATGGGCGGAGGTTGTTTTTGATGGGGACCTGCCTCGCATGGGCCAGTAGGCCTTCTACAGTGTTCCTCCATTCTTATGTTCTTATGACATTCCTCAGGTCACGTGCGTCACACCTCACTCTCCGCCTATATATGGTGTCTTCCTGCCTCTGTATGTTAGAAGTGATCAAGGTCCCAGGACCGAAACGTTTTCTAATAAATATGTTATAGTGTTTGCTTACGTGTCTTTCTAAACCATATATATGTATATATATATATATATATATATATATATATATATATATATATATATATATATATATATATATATATATATATATATATATTATATATATATTTATATATAATATATATATATATATATATATATATATATATATATATATATATATATATAAACAATCGAATAACCTGGTTCACTTTGATAGCATGTTTCTTTACACATGCTGCCCCTGTTCGCATATCAGTAAGTAGGTATCTGAGTGTTAACCAGCTGTTGTGGGTCGCATCCTGGGAAAGAGAACCGAAGTCTGTGAATACAAATCAACTGTACTGATTGATTTGCTTGAGATAACCAGGGCTAACCCGCAGAGTTTATAATCAGATGAAGTCATCTTTTCTTCTTGTTATTCTTTTCCTTCTGCGCTGTTCCTCTAAAACTCATTCACTTACCTCTGGCTTCTCTTGCTCTTCCACAGAGGGCGGTAGCCGATACTTCGACAAGTTCCTGGGTCTCCTGGGAGAAAAAGTACGCCTCCGAGGTTGGGACAAGTTCAGAGGAGGCCTCGATGTCAAAGGTAAGTTCGCGCAGTCTCCCACTCAAACTCACCTCTCCCAAAGCCTTGCCTTGGGATCCTACTTATATTTATAATGCAGTTTTCCTGACTCTGGAAATGGATTTATCCCACTTCAAAACGAACTGCCATATACCTGTCTCTAAACCTGTTTTTTTTTTTTCTATATTTATGTTCTTTTCTGGAGTTTTGCTTTACTATGCTGCACTGAACTGAAGTTTTGGGAGGCGGCGTCGAATGAAACTTTCGAAACGTTTTATTGGAATTGCTTGTCGTAAGTTTTGCTTAAATCCGTTGCTATGAACGAAATTTCTGGACGACTTAATATTGAATGAAACTTTTAAAAATAGTTTTATTGGGAAATATCTGTTAGCATTTCTAGACTTGTGTTCAGATTACAATCAGCACCCGCTTCTGTACACTGAACACAAGCTTCTGTACACTGAACACAAGCTTCTGTACAGTGAGCACTAGCTTCTGTACAGTGAGCACAAGCTTCTGTACAGTGAACACAAGCTTCTGTACAGTGAACACAAGCTTCTGTACAGTGAACACAAGCTTCTGTACAGTGAACACAAGCTTCTGTACAGTGAGCACTAGCTTCTGTACAGTGAGCACAAGCTTCTGTACAGTGAGCACTAGCTTCTGTACAGTGAGCACTAGCTTCTGTACAGTGAACACTACCTTCTGTACAGTGAGCACAAGCTTCTGTACACTGAACACAAGCTTCTGTACAGTGAGCACTAGCTTCTGTACAGTGAACACTACCTTCTGTACAGTGAACACAAGCTTCTGTACAGTGAACACTACCTTCTGTACAGTGAACACAAGCTTCTGTACAGTGAACACTAGCTTCTGTACAGTGAACACAAGCTTCTGTACAGTGAACACTAGCTTCTGTACAGTGAACACAAGCTTCTGTACAGTGACACTACTTCTGTACAGTGACACTAGCTTCTGTACATTGAACACAAGCTTCTGTACAGTGAACACTAGCTTCTGTACAGTGAACACTAGCTTCTGTACAGTGAACACTAGCTTCTGTACACTGAACACTAGCTTCTGTACACTGAACACAAGCTTCTGTACAGTGAACACTACCTTCTGTACAGTGAACACTAGCTTCTGTACAAACATCACTAGCTTCTATACAA
Organism: Cherax quadricarinatus; assembly: GCF_026875155.1. NCBI lineage: Eukaryota > Metazoa > Arthropoda > Malacostraca > Decapoda > Parastacidae > Cherax > Cherax quadricarinatus. The sequence continues at coordinate 40,629,152 of NC_069407.1, read as the reverse complement.
TCAGCACCAGCTTCTGTACAGTGAACACTAGCCTATATACAGTCACCACTAGCTTCTATACAATCAAACCTAGCTTCTATACAGTCAACACTAGTTTCTATACAATCAGCGCTAGCTTCTATACAATCAACACTAGCTTCTGTACAAGCAACACTAGCTTATATACAATCAACACTAGCATCTATACAATCAACACTAGCTTCTATGCAATCAACTCTAGCTTCTATACAATCAACACTAGCGTCTATACAATCAGCAATACCTTCTGTACAATCACCACTAGCGTCTATACAACCAACAGTAGGTTCTATACAATCAACATCAGCTTCTATACAATCAACACTAGCTTCTATACAAGGACCATTAGTGTCTATACAAACGAAACTAGCGTCTATACAATCAACGCTAGCTTCTGTACAATCAACATTAGCGTCTATACGATCAACACTAGCTTCTATACAATCAACACTAGCGTCTATACATTCAACACTAGCGTGTATACAATCAACACTAGCTTCTATACAATCAACACTAGCGTCTATACAATGAACACTAGCTTCTATACAATCAACACTAGCGTCTATACATTCAACACTAGCGTGTATACAATTAACACTAGCTTCTATACAGTCAACACTATCGTTTATACAATCAACACTAGAGTCTATGAAATCAGCACTAGCGTGTATACAATCAGCACTAGCGTCTATACAATCAACACTAGCGTCTATACAATCAACTCTAGCGTCTTTGCAATCAACACTAGCGTCTATACAGTCAACTCTAGCTTCTATACAATCAACACTAGCTTTTGTACAATCAACACTAGTTTTTGTACAGTCAACACTAGCTTCTATACAAACAACACTAGCGTTAGTACAATCAACACTAGCTTCTATACAATCAACATTAGCTTCTATACAATCAACACTAGCTTCTATACAAGGACTACTAGCGTCTATGCAATCAACACTAGCTGCTATACAATCAACACTAGCGTCTATACATTCAACACTAGCGTGTGTACAATCAACACTAGCTTCTATACAATCAACGCTAGCGTCTATACAATGAACACTAGCTTCTATACAATCAACATAAGCTTCTATACAATCAACACTAGCGTTTATACAATCGACACTAGCGTCTATACAATCAACACTAGAGTCTATGCAATCAGCACTAGCGTCTATACAATCAACACTAGTTTCTGTACAATCATCACTGGCTTCTATACGATCAACACTAACTTCTATACAATCAACACTAGCGTCTATGCAGTCAACTCTAGCTTCTATACAATCACAACTAGCGTCTATACAGTCAACACTAGCTTCTATACAATCAACACTAGCGTCTACACAGTCAACACTAGCCTCTATACAATCAACACAAGCTTCTGCATAATCAACACTAGCATCTATACAATCACCACTAACGTCTATACAATCAAGATTAGCGTATATACAATCAACACTAGCGTCTATACAATCAACATTTGCATCTATACAATCAACACTAGCGTCTATACAATCAACACTAGCGTCTATACAATCAACACTAGCTTCTGAACAATCAACACTAGCTTCTGAACAATCAACACTTTCTTTTACATCCCGTCATCTTTCATATGGTTCATATTCTGATATATATGTAAGTATTTTCTCAATATTTGCCAGTCAGTAGGGTAATTAAAATCTTCCCTAAGAAAAATGCAGAAAATTCGTATCCTAGGCAGATCAAAGGCTGCACATACATTTTTTCTTCCTCAGTGCCGACCTTTCTGTTCGTTTCCTCATTGTTTTCTCGTTCACTTCTGACCTGACAATGGTCCGGGACAGACCGAAACGTCGGCTAAGGATTTCTCTCCTTAGTGTGGTTGTGTTGATTATTTAAACTGATGTAATTGTTACTGTTTTTTAATTAATTATTTGCGTATTTTTTAATTAATTATTTGCGTATTTTAAAACTAGAATATGCCCCATTCTTATTTTTTTTATTTTTGTTTTTTATTTTCTATGGAAGACATTATTATAGAAAATAAACATTTTCTGGAGAATGCTTGACTATTATTATTTTTATAACAATTATTAAAAAAATAATAATTAATAATTTGTATAAATTTATATGATAATTTTATAAATTTATAATAATTATTATTCTTAATCTTGATCCTCTTTTAATTAACATGATTATTAATATAATATAAAAACGGTAAACAGGCGAAGGTCACTGCTGTTCATGACATTTAGATTTATAATTCAAATTCAAAGTTAAAAAAAAAAATCTTTTACCAGAGGAGGCGTTAAATAACTCTCGTGAAATGACAGTACTAAAATATTTCCTTTTATCTCTGCTTGCGTATATTTTCCCTTTCTGGGGAATGTGTTTACTCGGTGGACGGTGGTGTTGTGTCTCCTATCACATCCCAGGGTTGGTTTTATCTCTATATTATCTAACTCCTTAGTTTACGATAGAGAATCAGACACGTACATTATATGGGTATCTTTATTTGGAGACATTTCGCCAGCCAGTGGCTTTTTCACTACAGTTGTGTTAGTCACAGCTCATCCGTGAGCTTGTTGGTACTTGTTAATAAATTAATATTTGGTACCGACAAGGTGTTAGACAGAGGTAAGACAAGGTGCTGGACTAAGGTACCGACAAGGTAGTGGACAGAGCTACCGAGAAGATATTGGACAAAGGTACCGACAGGGTCCTTGACCCAGGACCGAAACCTTTCTCAGTAAAATGCCCTAGTGTTTGCAGTTTGTGTTCACGTCAGCGCTGCTGGCATACCCAAGAGTTCACGTTGTTTATTTCGTTGGCACTCAGCTTAACCTGCCAGTAATTGCCTGGCAACGCTGTGCACACATAATCTGGTAAACACGTGGTAATGAATGTTGTATTGGTCAGACAGAGAATGCAGAAAACTCATTACCCAACACATGTGTAGTGTAATTAGGTGTCTGGCAAGTATTGCGCTGCTTTAACATAAACATAATTCTAATCATAAAATGGATTAGAGTGAATTTTTTTTAGCGTAATAATAGGTATGCCCTGGAGAGATGTGCAATTATGATTCTTTTATCAAGAATATTTCATAAGAGGTATTTACAGTAATTTTTTTTATATGATGCTATAATTATGTGTTAAAATGGAGGGAATATAAAAATTTAAGGCATGGTTTAAGGGCGATAAGATCTTACCGGACTCTCTCTGTCTCTCTCTCTGTCTCTCTGTCTCTCTCTCTCCTCTCTCTCTCTCTCTCTCTCTCTCTCTCTCTCTCTCTCTCTCTCTCTCTCTCTCTCTCTCTCTCTCTCTTCTCTCTCTCTCCTCTCTCTCCTCTCTCTCTCTCCTTTCTCTCTGTCATAACTCCTACTTTGTATCAAATTCATTATCTTTTAGTCTCACACATCACCCCAACACCCTGGTATTTACTAATTTTACAATTCACCAACAGTATATATGTCAAACAACCACGGTGAATTACATATCCCTCTCTAAGGCCTAATTTTAAAGTAAATTAGTCCTCTTCTCTCCTACATACCCTAACCTGTGCTTATGAACATAAAAACTATTTACTGCTTTTAGTAATCTTCTACCTATTCTATATATTTATAACGTCTGCCACATTGCTGCCCTTTCCACTCAATTATGTCTTTTCGAAATTCATAAGGAACTGTGCATACTCTCTGCCGATCAATAGGAACCTTACTCTCTTCCATATTTTTATTAAATAAAAGAACTAACCATATATATATATATATATATATATATATATATATATATATATATATATATATATATATATATATATATATATATATATATATATATATATATATATATATATATTAGCGTTGGTCAGCAGACTGGTGCTACTGTTTACGGGGAAGAATCCAGGCATGACAAATAAAGGGACGTCGACAATTGGTGCCACTTTGTACCAGTGGTATCGGCGACCTTTGTACCCAAGGAAAAGTAAAATAAGCTTCCTGGCTCATTAACACTGCTAGAGACCCAGGAACTACCACCTTCCTGTTTCAGCACTTCAGTGTGACCATCCAAGAGGAAAATGCCTGATACATTCTCGGTTCTCGTCCAGTTTCTGAGCAGCTGGAGATTCATAATCTCTTTTAAAATACTGTTCTAATCTATATATCTTTGTGCCAATAAAATGAGTTTTTACCTATAAAAAATAAAAACTGACGGGATCCTCATCAAGGTTCAAGTGTGGGGAACCGATAACCTCTGATAATTAAATAAACTAAAACCTTCAAGGACAATTATTTAAATTTCTCCCTGAGGATGTTTGAACTTTCTCCTTGAGAATGTTCAAACATTCAAACACCGCCATATTTTATTTACTAGTGTGTGTGTGTGTGCGAGTGTGTAGATGTTTAAATTTATTTATATTTGTTCACTTATAAATAAGAAAAGGACACCAATCATACTTGTCGAAACTAAATAACCTCTTATGGCCAATATTTTTCCGAGTGTAAATCCGAGGCCAATATGTGTCCTCTTCATCATTGTTATTACATGCAAGTTTGACAGGTCCACAGCCCTTGTATATATCTTAAAAGAAGTGGGTCTCCAGCACATATATATTTCTCAGGCGATACATTATCGCCTTACCGCTGTCTTTCCTCTGAAACCGATGCCGCCTCTAATGCTGCAGCTGCTGCTGCTGCTGCTGCTGTTGCTGTTTTCACTGCAACTACTGCTGCTGCTGCTGCTGTTGCTGTCGCCGCCGTCACCGCTGCTGTTACTACTGCAGCTGCGTCTGTTTTTACTGCTGTTGCTGCTGCTGCCATTATTGCTACCACTGTTGTTGCTGCTGTGGCAGTAAATAACAACACACTGCATTTTGCTGCGTCCTCAAGATACGCCAGCCCTTTTGTGTGTTCCGAGAAAACTTTTAATAAATACTTGCGACTGTGTAGTATCATGGGAGGAACTGCGGTTCTGGCAACAGGACGTTCCTTTCTGCTGCCGTTTTCCCATTATTCTGGAAACCTTGGATTCGATTCTTATTGCGACTTTATTTACCAAGATGAAACGGAATTATTCCCTCCACTCTGAATTTATCATTTCCACTTACCTCTCTCGTGCACGTCTCCTTACGGTTCAGTGCTGTAAGATCCATTCGGCTTGGGCACTTTTTTGGAGAATGGACACGAGTCCTGGAGGGTGATGAAGCTGCGTTTCAGAGAATCATTTGAAGTGTGATGTCCGCACACTTGTGATAATAATGAGTAATAATCCACATGGAGATAGAAACAGAAACTTTCTCTGTTTCTGTCTCCATTGAGCATTGAGAGGTGTTCATTACACGAGAGTGTATGGGTTTATTTATTAAAGTAGCTACTTTGGTAAGAGGTAGATGGTATATTTGTTCATTATGTCAGTGAAAGAAGTGAAGATATTTGAGGAGTGGAGGAGAGTTTCCATAGTTCCAGTGAATAATAGAAAATGAGACAAGAGAAAATTTAAGAATTATAGGGAAATAAGCCTGTTAAATATACCGGATAAAATATGCGGAATAATTATTATTGGAAGAGTTAGAGGAAGAGCAGTAAATGCAGAACAAGGTGATTTGGGAAGAGTAGGGAATATTTAGTCCACATGATTACACTGAAGCATACAAGTGAACGATACTCAGATAAAAGTAAGAACCTATTTGTCACATTTATGTATTTAGAAAAGTCTTAGAGGGTGACAATGTGGCAGGTGATGCGAATATATGGTATAGATAATAGGTTACTAAAAGCAGAACAGAGCTTTTATTCTGGGAGTGAGACTCAGGCTAGGGTATGTAGGAGGGACTGTTGTCATGTAATGTGTGATGCTACTTACAATGGGTTAAATATATTTATATTTGGGTGTTGTAAACAAAGTGAATGCTAGAGTGTTGGGGAGGCGTGTAGAATTAAAAGATAGTGAATCTGATACGAAGTGGGAGTTGTCACAGTTGCTATTCAACAATAACATTGTACTTCTTGGAGAATTTGAAAAGAAATTGCAAAGATGAGTGAAAGAGTTTGAGAGGGTGTCTAGAGACACTAAATTGCAAGCAGACAGGGAGAATGCAAGGTGAAGAGAGTGACAAAGACGAGGTGAACTTAAAAATAGGTAACGTGGAAAAGGTAGATGGAGTGTTAAGGAGTATATGGATATATAAACTCACAATAGAAGCACACAAAAAAGGTAATGTGCCACATTATAATGGAACCTTTATGTTTATAAAGGTGTGAGGAGGAGGAGGGGGAGGAGGAGGAGGAGGAGGAGGAGGCTGGATGCATTGGTGATGTCATATTTGAGAGAAATGTGTGGTGGGTAATATTATGCAGAGAACTTGGAGTAAGGAAATTAGAAAACGGAGGGATGTTATCAAGGTATATATAATTCAGAGGGTGAAAAAGGAATTGCAATTTTTTTATTTAGAAAAGTTGAAACAGAATGGAATATATTTTTAAACACACTTTTAGGACGGAAAACTTTTATCGTACTACGTCTGGCTCACGGAAATCAGCAGAAACACTCCATTATAAACTATAAAAAAACATCCAAAGGTCAGGTCAAGTGGTGGAAAGGACCATAGAGACAAAAGTCAGGTGATACAGGAAATGATGAGGCATAGAAGGTATGTTAACTTTGTGTATTTATGGAAGTCTATAGGTGTGTATGTGTGTGTGTGTGTCTGCGTTGGTAGGTAAAACATAGCAAAGTGCTTTTCCCTTGCGTCGTTTGTTAAAGGATCTTTCTGGCCTCTGCGAGGAAAGTTTTAGCATGTCTGTTTAGTTTCTTTGATTTGTAGATGAATGGTTCAGTTTCTTTGATGTATAAGTTCATAAGTACCTTGGTCGTACAAAGCATTTAACGTCATGGTGTGATTCGTCTGAAGTGTGATTCTAATGCTGGTGTTGTTGGTTTGGTTATGTCGTTGAAGGCGTCAGTTTACGAGTACTGTGATTACTCGCGATGAAATCAATATGTTGATCTGGTGGCTTTGTGCTTATAGGAAACTTTAGTACCAGACTCAGGGCGTCGGTATTATTGTTGGACAGGTGATAATCAGTGGATAAGTTACTGATGACGGAAAATCTGCCTGCATTCTTCTGAAAAACTTAGTCTTATGGTGTTCGTCGTCACGTGGCTCACGTTTTCTGGAGTCATCGGCTATGTGCAGTGATTCCCGAAGCGAGTTCGGGAATTGGTAGTGAAATTGAAGTAGGTGGGAGGAAAAGGATCTAGGTCAGGAGTCTCCAACCTTTTTCACTACGGGTGCCACATTGTTCAATAGTTTTAATATTTATAAATATTTGAAGTTGCTGTGCACGACATGCGGCCCGCGGGCCGCAGTTTGCCGACCCCTGATCTCGGTGCTACCATCTCAATATATAAAGTGAGAGAATCTTATCTATTTTAGATGCTGTATGATCCTGAGAGGTGCAGATGGTCAGAGCCCATAACACTAGCTCTACTACGCCTCCGCTTAAGAATTTCTCATCTGATCTTGAATAACTTACAACGTTTGGCTTAACTGAAATTATTTACTTTATGTGCACATAACATCTGTGTTCCATCAACACCATTGTTAAAAAAAACTGGTTCATTTCTGGCATTCTTTGTACAAATTTTCCTTAGTCTGCTGTCTCCGGACAGCAGACTATTGCAGGGGAAAAATTTTATTATACGACCTTTCGCCCATAATGAAGCTTTATCAAGTACACAGAAATAAGCCAAAATACCGACTTATAAAGCATAAAAGTATCCCAAGGTCAAGGAAGGTGGCTAGGGGAACACCCTTCAGTGCAGTGCTGGTCAAGATTCATCTGGAACACCTGCTGGAGGACTGCTTCAAGAGCATCATCTGGAGCACTTGCAGGAGAACTGCTTCAAGAACATCATCTGGAGCACTTGCAGGATAACTGCTTCAAGAACATCATCTGGAGCACTTGCAGGAGAACTGCTTCAAGAACATCATCTGGAGCACTTGCAGGAGAACTGCTTCAAGAACATCATCTGGAGCACTTGCAGGATGACTACTTCAAGAACATCATCTGGAGCACTTGCAGGAGGACTGCTTCAAGAACATCATCCACACACACACATCACCTACCTAAGATACGTCGGGAATATCGTATTCCAAGTATCATGACGCTTCTGTCTCACCGAATATAACAGTCACCCTAAGAAGGTTGAACCTCCTATACAACTCACCTTGGAGGAAGAGGAAGATGATTCCTTACATTACCTTCATTTGTAACTCTTTATGACTGGTGGTGTCCTGAAGCGCAAGAATACAGAAAACCAACTAGCAAAGATAACCTATTACATTATTATTCACACCACAACTTCAAAATCATAAAAAGGTGTAATCATAGGTGTATTTTTTGGTACACTAAAGATTTACACTGATGAATTTATACATGAAGAAAAGCACAATGAAGGCTATTTCTCTGCTCAGAAGTTCCTGCTCAGAGCACTTCATAGACACAACATTAGTAGAGTTAGATCTGATATCGACCAGCAGCTGGTCCTTCCCGCGAGACTTAATACAGTCACGGTCGCCTCTTTTCACCATAGAGCCAACATCTGATATATCTGTTCTCACTACTAAAACCATTGAAGACTAGTTGAGTCCTTGATGTTTCAAGGCCTTATTTGAATCTTTGATGTTTAAAAATATTATTAGAGCCCCTTTAAGTTTAAATACTTTAATTTAGACTTCATATGAGACCTTGAGTCTACAAGGCATCAACAAAGTTTCCAAAACTTCAAATTCCAGCAAAACTACAGGCACATGTCGAGTGTTTATTCCACCTGGGAGGACTGCGACAAATTCTACATCGGTGAGACAGGGCAAGATTTGCAAACACGACTTCAGAACACAAATATGCAAGCAGAATGGATGACGCTAACAACACCTGTATGGTCCATCATAACCTACTTTCCCAAATCTGGACTGAGGAAAAACACAACTGATATATCACGAAAAACGACAGGGCACATCAGGGATGCCGCGAGGCATGAAACGGCAGAATAAAACGTAAGAGTGTATACATTAGCACAAACCATCACACAACATTGTGTGGGCTCAACACATAAAACTATAAAACTTCTCGATCTGACTCCCAGATTCTGCTTTTGATGTTGAAACGTACAAGAAGAGAATTTAATTTCGTATGCATGTTTCCAGTTCTTCTTAGGAGTATTCCCTTCTCACTTCCCTTCCTGGAGGGAGGGGGGACACTGATATTGGTAAAGGGATTTTAATATAAGGAATGTGAGCTAACCCTCCCCTTCTTTGGACCTAATTTGATTGCCCTTCATTCCACAGGCGCTGTATGACCCTCACAGCGCCTGTACGGGTGATGCACCACACCAACTCACTTGGTAAACTGGGTACATTGTTTAATTATACCATCGAAAATGTGTACAAATTACCGAAATAATGTTCAATATTTAGGTGATAAATTTGCTGGTACACTCCCTGCGTGTGAGCAATGCCAGCAACTCATGATGCTGACTTATTTCGATTCTGTAATGGGAACTTGGTACAAAATGTCAGAGATTATATCTGGACTCGTGATCCTCAAGCACGATCTTTTTGCAGCATCTTCCGGAATATTTGTATGAAGGGATTTAACTGAGAAAGAAGAATGTTTCGAGTATTAAATTATTTACTAATAAAAGGAACAGCTGGTTTAAATACACAGATGAGCAAACACTAAAACATATTTATTAGTAAACGTTTCGGTCTTTTTAAATAAATTATCAAGGTTTATACCAGAAGACCAGTTGCTGGACGGAAAACGTGTACATAATACAAACGATCTGCATACGTGATATCCACAATATATATAGCGAATCTACACAATGTGTATACATAATCTGCAATATGTGGATATGAAAGGTGAATATTTAGTGAGCTGTAGCAATGCACGATGTTTATATGCAATCTGTGTTTAAACGCAATATATGTTTATATACAATCTGTGTTATATGTAATCAATGCTTGTATGCAATATATGTTTATATATAATCTACACACATTGCTGGGAGACATCTTGAAGTCACCTGCTTCAAGAGACTCTCGATTCCATGAACTACAATTCCTTCGTTAGTCTGAGTTGTGTAAAAAGTGAGATCAAGTTATAATCATAAACATAATAACTATAATATTAAATAAATTTATAAATGTAAATTAAAAATGATGGATAAACACTGGTTCATTATGACAAACCAACTTACCATTAATAATTCTTGGTGGACACTTGTAACACAGTCAGTAACGCTAGAAACTCTTAGTGTACTGTACACTAAAAGGTGTACACTGTACATCTTTTGGTGTACAGTGTTCCATCATTGATGGTAATATTCCCACCTTAATGAAAGAAGGAGAGTGACTTGTTGAATATTCTCTGAGATCTGCTGATATACGTCTCCTGTTCTCCCTCCACAGTGATTTAACGACTTCATTGATAAATGAAAATAATCAGTGGTAATTATTAAAACCACTGTGATAGCAGGGAGAAATGAGCAGTGACGGATATGTGCATTACTGTGTACCAGTGAAATATGAGCAGCGACGGATATGTGCATTACTGTGTACCAGTGAAATATGAGCAGTGACGGATATGTGCATTACTGTGTACCAGTGAAATATGAGCAGTGACGGATATGTGCATTACTGTGTACCAGTGAAATATGAGCAGTGACAGATATGTGCATTACTGTGTACCAGTGAAATATGAGCAGCGACGGGAATGTATATTACTGTGATACTAGGTGATATGAGCAGAGTTCCGGATATACATAAATAATAGAACAGTTAATAAACATAATTCAAACAATGTGAATGCATAATATGCACATTGTGAATGCAATCCACAAAATATGTATATGTATATGTATATGTATATGTATATGTATATGTATATGTATATGTATCTCATGAAATTTGTTAGCACAATCCACACTGTGGGATTACCTAATTTACATAGTTTATATACATAACCCCCACAGTATGTATTCAGTACTTACACAATGTAAATGCATAATATACACAAAGTGTATAGCACAAATAATCCATTTAGCATGTATACCTAAACTTCTAAAAAGAATTCACACTCCAGTGTGTATATATGATGCTCTCCTTTCCTTGTGGATTAATGAATCACCTGACAAATGAAATTAAAAAAGCGGTAAACATAGCAATGTGATAACAGATGGATATGAGGAGAAAAATGGATGTACATAACTATGCCAGAATGTTAACGACCCAGGAAGGGTCGCAGC
>NC_069407.1:40595342-40615342 GCF_026875155.1 Cherax quadricarinatus | reverse complement strand
GCCTTATCTAAATACTGTTCACTTATATGTTTCACTGTAAACACCTGGTCCACACACCCCCTACCTTTCCTAAAGCCTCCTTGTTCATCTGCAATCTTATTCTCCGTCTTACTCTTAATTCTTTCAATAATAACTCTACCATACACTTTGCCAGGTATACTCAACAGACTTATCCCCCTATAATTTTGCACTCTCTTTTATCCCCTTTGCCTTTATACAAAGGAACTATGCATGCTCTCTGCCAATCCCTAGGTACCTTACCCTCTTCCATACATTTATTAAATAATTGCACCAACCACTCCAAAACTATATCCCCACCTGCTTTTAACATTTTTATCTTTATCCCATCAATCCCGGCTGCTTTACCCCCTTTCATTTTACCTACTGCCTTACGAACTTCCCCCACACTCACAACTGGCTCTTCCTCACTCCTACAAGATGTTATTCCTCCTTGCCCTATACACGAAATCACAGCTTCCCTATCTTCATCAACATTTAACAATTCCTCAAAATATTCCCTCCATCTTCCCAATACCTCTAACTCTCCATTTAATAACTCTCCTCTCCTATTTTTTAACTGACAAATCCGTTTGTTCTCTAGGCTTTCTTAACTTGTTAATCTCACTCCAAAACTTTTTCTTATTTTCAACAAAATTTGTTGATAACATCTCACCCACTCTCTCATTTGCTCTCTTTTTACATTGCTTCACCACTCTCTTAACCTCTCTCTTTTTCTCCATATACTCTTCCCTCCTTGCATCACTTCTACTTTGTAAAAACTTCTCATATGCTAACTTTTTCTCCCTTACTACTCTCTTCACATCATCATTCCACCAATCGCTCCTCTTCCCTCCCACACCCACTTTCCTGTAACCACAAACTTCTGCTGAACACTCTAACACTACATTTTTAAACCTACCCCATACCTCTTCGACCCCATTGCCTATGCTCTCATTAGCCCATCTATCCTCCAATAGCTGTTTATATCTTACCCTAACTGCCTCCTCTTTTAGTTTATAAACCTTCACCTCTCTCTTCCCTGATGCTTCTATTCTCCTTGTATCCCATCTACCTTTTACTCTCAGTGTAGCTACAACTAGAAAGTGATCTGATATATCTGTGGCCCCTCTATAAACATGTACATCCTGAAGTCAACTCAACAGTCTTTTATCTACCAATACATAATCCAACAAACTACTGTCATTTCGCCCTACATCATATCTTGTATACTTATTTATCCTCTTTTTCTTAAAATATGTACTACCTATAACTAAACCCCTTTCAATCAAAGGGCTCCCATTATCATTTACACCTGGCACCCCAAACTTACCTACCACACCCTCTCTAAAAGTTTCTCCTACTTTAGCATTCAGGTCCCCTACCACAATTACTCTCTCACTTGGTTCAAAGGCTCCTATACATTCACTTAACATCTCCCAAAATCTCTCTCTCTCCTCTGCATTCCTCTCTTCTCCAGGTGCATACACGCTTATTATGACCCACTTCTCGCATCCAACCTTTACTTTAATCCACATAATTCTTGAATTTACACATTCATATTCTCTTTTCTCCTTCCATAACTGATCATTCAACAATACTGCTACCCCTTCCTTTGCTCTAACTCTCTCAGATACTCCAGATTTAATCCCATTTATTTCCCCTCACCGAAACTCCCCTACCCCCTTCAGCTTTGTTTCGCTTAGGGCCAGGACATCCAACTTCTTTTCATTCATAACATCAGCAATCATCTGTTTCTTGTCATCCGCACTACATCCACGCACATTTAAGCATCCCAGTTTTATAAAGTTTTTCTTCTTCTCTTTTTTAGTAAATGTCTACAGGAGAAGGGGTTACTAGCCCATTGCTCCCGGCATTTTAGTCGCCTCATACGACACGCATGGCTTACGGAGGAAAGATTCTTTTCCACTTCCCCATGGACAATAGAAGAAATAAAGAGGAACAAGAGCTATTTAGAAAAAGGAGAATAACCTAGATGTATGTATATATATATGTATGTGCGTGTCTGTGAAGTGTGACACAAAGTGTAAGTAGGAGTAGCAAGATATCCCTGTTATCTAGCGTGTTTATGATAATATATATATATATATATATATATATATATATATATATATATATATATATATATATATATATATATATATATATTATTGTACCACGAACGAGTGGTATTGATCAATAATAACACCGCGACTAGCCAAGGACTTGAACCCATGTTGTTTTGGCCCGCCTCATAGTGAATGAAAACCACATGATGCTCTAACCCACAGGACCACCAAATCCTAGCAGGATTTGACTTAGTTATATTATTAGGTAGGGTGTAACATTTATATATATTATTCAGTGCTCATAGTTCAAGTCTTGATTGTCTAACTACTGTAATTATCGCTCGTTGCTCGTTACGCTGCCGGCTTCACTGTGTTGCTGGGCAGCAGCAGTCCACGGAGAGTCACGTGATCAGGGGAGGCGATCACACCTCGGGTGAGACTGTCTTGCTTTGACAGGCCCTCTTTTCTGTTTTGGCTTGGCTTCCGACAAGACGTGCCTAGCTCTCCCTTGACTGGTATGCTTTGTTGGAAGATCGTCTCTGTTCGCTTTCTTGTTGTTGGTTTGTGGAAACTCTGTTTCACAGACATAGCCTAGACTCTTAGTGATTTTCGACGTTGTACTTAGGTTGTGTCGCACAGACACTCTGAGAAAACTCGGTCCTGAGCTGTAGCTTCTGACCTAATTTGCACTGGTATCTGTGTACTGTCACAGTCGGGGATTTTCTAATGCTGAACTTAGATTCAGTAGTATGGGAGTTATGAGACTTTTGTGGAGGATCGCAGATGGTCACTACTAGTGTCGTTATATTATCTCCTTGTTTATGATTCTGTGTCGCTTTTGGACTTGTTATATTGCTGTTCAAGCTTATCAGTCGTTTTATTGTTCAAGCAAGCTGCTTCTGCAGTGCCAGGTTGGTCAAGAAGTGTAGTTTATGTGAGGACTTTAGTCAGGTCACTGGTTGTTAAGTCTAGTAGTCTTGAGACATAGCGAACTACTCAGAGCACTTACACACATACACACAAACGTACTTGAATATATTTGTATTATGTTGTCAAATTCTAATAATGTACCAGACGATACTTAAAAGACATAAAGATGTGATGTGTGCCTTCAGCTCTATACTACTGTACACGAGAGAAGTGTAGGCACTTGTATCCTATATTATATTCAATTGATTACTATAATTTAATTTGATAATATACGCCTAGACAATTTTGTTATAAATAAATTTATTAAAATTTTAATTTCTTTAGTTAGTAGCCTACCAGTTGTAATCCTGAAGCACTATTGAATCTTACTAAATTCTAATGGATAATTGGACCAGGATACTGACTACTTGTTACAAAAACCCAGTAACAGGCTGGATGCTAGAAGGGCAGTCCTTTCTAGTATTCACTGGAGATCTCTATGCTTATTAGAAATCGCGTTTTTTAAAACAGAGCGTCATGTGGTTTTCACTCACCATGAGGCGGGCCAAAACAACATGGGTTCGAATCCTTGGTTAGCCGCAGTGTTGTTATTGATATATAATTTATATATATTTATATATATATATTTTTATATATATATATATTATTAATATATAAAATATATATATATATATATATATATATATCGTTGGCCGAATATGTAAAAACTGGTCAATTAGCAAGAACTCATTTCAAATTAAGTCCTTTCTAAAATTTTCTCTTATACGCTTAAAGATATATTTTTTTCATTAATTTTAATGTAAAAAATTTTTTTAAATTTTTCTCCAAAGAATCTTAGAAAACTTACCTAACCTTATTATAAAAAAGAACACTTTTATTTTAGCCTAACCCAACTAAATATATTTTTGATTTTGTTTACAATAATTTAATACTAAACAAACACAGTAAAATATTTTTTTTTCGTTAGGTTCAGAATGATTTTGGCGAAATTATTGCATACACAAATTTTCACTTGTCCTATTATGGCAAGATGAACGTTGCTATTTAAGCCAAATCGCAAGTTTTTGCCTATTCGGCACCACACACACAAAACAACACACACACCACACACACAAAAACACACACACACTTTAATATATATTATATTATATATATATAATATATATATATATATATATATATATATATATACATATATATTAAATAAATATAAATAAAAAGGGATGTAAATAGTGCTGAAAATTTCCAGCCAAGACAGGACTTGCAGCAATGGTTTCATGTTGGAAAAAAATCAGATTCAGGAAGTATATAGGAAAGCACTGGTTTAGTCATAGAGTTGTGAATGAGTGGAACAAATTCCCGAGTACAGTTATAGAGGCTATAACGTTGCATAGTTTTAAAAATAGGTTAGATAAATACATGAGTGGGTGTTGGGGGGGTGTGAGTTGGACCTGGCTAGCTTGTGCTACTAGGTCTGATGCCGTGCTCCTTTCTTAAGTGGAAGTGACTTGACTAGATGGGTCATTAGGCAAAGCCGGAGGGTAACATGGACATGCTTCGCATGGGTCAGTAGGCCTGCTTTAGTGTTCCTTCTTTCTTAAGTTTTTATGTTAACACTGGTTCATTATCACAAACTGACTTTTCCATTACTACTCAGTGGACACTGTTGTAACAGTATCGGTACATCTTCCTAGTGTACACAGGTACAATAGCCATTGGCATGTCTCCTTTTGGTGTACAGTGTTTCACTATTGATAATCATATTTCGACCTTAATGAAAGTAGAGTCACGTGTGGAATGCTCCCTGACATCTACTGATAAACATCTCCTGGTCTTCCTCCACACTGGTTTAAAAGCAAATAAAAGCACTTGATCTGTTATTTAATAAGGAAATCAATTCAAGAGAAATAAAATATAAAAAGAAAGACTACTTCATGTTAGACCTAGTGACTGTCAGGATCCCGGAGGTCGACCTCACAGTGCTGCTGTAAGCCTTCCTAGTTCCTTTACATCTCGACATTCTTAAATTCATCCGTCTTTCTACTCATATCCATCTGGAATCACAACTGTGTACCCCAGATAGTACACCAAATCGTCTACAAAGCTTGTAATTTGGTTTACGAATGTCAAGCTGAAAGAAATTTGGACACAGTGAGTAACTGAACATAAGGGTCCATTAGATCAGCTCTCAGACAATATGGGAACACACAATAAACACAAAATACCCTCAAAATATAAACAGAAACGATGGCCCATAAAACAACTTGCATCTTAAATCGAAAACAACTGAATCAGTTTTTGTCAAGACAAACCCAGATCTATATATCTCACCGAGACAGTGGAAACCTGCAACCAGCTGACCTGCAACACAGATGTTCCAACGCTCAGCTGTCCTGCAACACAGGTGACCCAACGCTCAGCTGACCTTCAACACAGGTGGCTAAATATTCAGCTGACCTGCAACACAGGTGACCCAACGCTCAGCTGACTTTCAACACAGGTGGCTAAACATTCAGCTGACCTGCAACACAGGAGACCTGACCTGTCATTCTCGGCTTTATATCTTCATGGTTGCTTGTCGCTCTGCACTTTACTGAGCACCTCAGTTGTGGTCAAAAAATAACGTGAAAATGCAGTTAAACAGGAAACCCTCAGCGCTTTCATGTGCTGACACACACATCATCAGAGGAATATGACTCTCAATATGATGCGTGTAAGCACATGACAGCGTCCAGATTTCCCTATTTATTTTTCACGAAGGTCATATGATAGCGGTTCTGCGGTTTCATTTGAACATATGATCTCTGTAATGTATATTTCCGGTGACAACAGGATGCAGCTGCGAGCCCGTCCAGAAAGAATGTTCCCCTTGTATTCTTTCATTTTTTCTTACGCGATGTGTGTGTGTGAGAGAGAGAGAGAGGGACGAGGGAATAAAACTGTGGTAATGGGAAAAGACAGAGGAGAGTGAGAAATGGAAAGGGAGGGAGGGTGAGAGGAGGAGGAGGGAGGAGGTGGAGGTGGAGGGTCAGGCGAGGCAGGAGGCGGAGGAGAGGTAGGTAAAAATGGACATCCATTTAGGAGCGAAACAGAACAGCTGCTCCTTGTCAAAATTATGGAGATGGATGTGATATTGGAAATCCACAGCCCTGGTACCTGGGGAGTGCTTAGCTCTCGTACACACGGAGGGAGGAAGAGGAGGAGGACGAGGTGTGGACAAAAATCAATGGTCATGCAATGGATAAACGAGGGAAGAGGCATTGTCAAGATAATAACATGGAAAACATAGATGTCAAAGGCTGTCTGTTAAGAAGAACTATCTACTTCTAACTAGATTAAGGGCAATCATTTATTGTTTAGGTGTATGAACCAAGGATAGCGAAGCAGAAGGTTCTCTCCCGCCGCGGACTCTCTCCGGTCACTGCCGGGAAAGGGAAAAATATACCTACCACATTGAAAAAAATTGCTTGCATTTCAGGCGAAGTGGAAATGGATGAAAACGTCGGCTACAACTTTCGTCGGCATTTTATTACTGTTTTACAAACTACTTGTGTACTCCACTAACACTCCAGCTGTGTGTAACAGTGGTTATGTCGTAGCTACATATGTTCATGAGCACTGGGCGGTGTGCTGCCTCCTCTCTGAACGACACCACCATACCACCACACTACCATAAACCCCTACCACTACACATCCACTACCACACACTTAACTAACTACCACCTCTAAACCACTCCATTCCATTACACACCTACTACCACTACCACTCCATACCACCACAATCCATAACCTATACCACTACCACAACCCTATAAACCTACCACTACACTAATTAACCAACCATACAAAACCACCATTCACTTTCAACTACACTACCACAAACCATAACCACTACCACCAAAACCCCACATACCCCCCACCCCACAAACCCCACCCTACCCCACCCCCCCACTCACACCATATACCACCCACTACCTACATACCCCACTACCCTACCACTCCACCAACTCAACTCCCCAATCCACAAACTCCACCCACCAAACATCACTCCACACCATACCACTCAATACATCCCCCCACCACCAAAAATAATAAAAAAATTTTAATTTAAAAAAAACCCTTTAAAAAAAAAAAATAATTTCCCCTAAATAAAAAAAATTTAAAACTAATTAAAAATTATAAAAATAAAAAAATAATAACCCCCCAAAATAAAATAAAATTAAAAAAATTTATAATCCCCCCAAAAAATTTTTAAAAATAAATAAAATTAAATTTTAAATTTCCCATAAAAAATAGTAATAATAATAGTAACTAGTAATAGTAATAGTAATAGTAATAGTACTAATAATAGTAATAGTAATAGTAATAATAATAGTAATAGTAATAGAAATAGTAATAATAATAGTAATAGTAATGAAATAGTACTAATAATAGTAATAGTAATAGTATAGTTATAGTAATAGGTATAACCTAATAGTATAGATAATAGTAATAGTCATAGTAATATAGTAATAATAAAAGTATTAATAAAGATAATAGTGCACACTCCTACGTCTCGTAATAGTAATAGTATAATAGTATAGTACATAGTAATAGTAATAGTCAATAGTAATATAATAGTAATTCAGTAATAATAATCAGGATAGTAATAGAAATAGTAATAGTATATAATAGATAATAGTAATAGATATAAATAATAGTAAGAGTCAACTAGTAATGTAATAGGAAT
Organism: Cherax quadricarinatus; assembly: GCF_026875155.1. Taxonomy (NCBI): domain Eukaryota; kingdom Metazoa; phylum Arthropoda; class Malacostraca; order Decapoda; family Parastacidae; genus Cherax; species Cherax quadricarinatus. The sequence continues at coordinate 40,607,617 of NC_069407.1, read as the reverse complement.
AATAATAGTAATAGTATAGTATTCAGTAATGTAATAGTAATAGTAATATAATAGTAATAGTACTAGTATAATAATAGTATAGTAATAGTAATAGATATTGTAATAATATATATGTAAAAGTAATAGTCATACATAATAGTAATAGTAATTATAATAGTAATAGTAATAGTAAATAGTATAGTAATAATAATAATCATATAATAGTAATAGTAAGTAATAATTAATTGTAAATAGTAATAATATAGTAATAGTAATAGTAATAGTAATAATATCTAATAATAATAGTAAGTAGTAATAGTAAAATAATAGTAATAGTTCAATAGTAATAGTATAGGGTAATAGTAATATAGTAATGTAACTAGTAAATAGTAATAGTAATAGTTAAAAGTAATAGTACATAATAATAGTAAAAATAATTGTAAATAGTAATAGTAACTAGCTAATATTAATAGTTTTAATAATAATAGTAAGAGTATAGTAATAATACTATGTAAGAATAATCGTAATCGTCATAGTAATAGTAATAAGAATAGTAATAGTAATAATAATAGTAGTAATAGTAATAGTAATAGTAATAGAATAGTAAATAATCGTATAATAATCGTAAGAATAATATAATAGTAATAGGAAATATTAATATTGTAGTAATAATAAATCGTATAGTAATAGTAATCATATCGTACTCTTCACTACTATTAATAGTAATAATAATGGAATGGTTAATAGTAATAGTATAGTAATAGTATAATAATAGTAATAGTAATAATAATAGTAATGAGTAATAAATAAAAAGTAAATAGTAATAGTAGAATAATAGTAATAGTAATAATATAAGAACTAATAATAATATATTAGTATAGTAATAATAATAGTAAGCGTATTAGGACTCGTGAATAGTAATGTAAGAGTAATAGTATAGTATTAGTATTAGTACTAATTGTTATAGTAAATAAGTAATAAATAGTAAATAGTAATAGTTAATAATAATAGTAATAATACTAGTAATAGGTAAATAATAAGAGTAATGACGTAATAATATAGTATAGTAATATAATAATAATAGTAATAATTAATAGTATAGTACATGTAATAATATAATAATAGTAAAATAATAGTAATAGTAAATAATTTGAATAATTAGTATTGTAATAATTATAGTGGATAATATTAGTATTAGGTATTGAATAAGAGTAATTGTAATAGTAATAGTATAGTAATAATAATAGTAATTGTTAATAGTAATAGTAATAGGAATAATTAATAGTAATAGTAATAGTAATAGTAAAAATAAAACAAAAGAGAATCGATCAAAGACCGAAAATAAAAAAAAAAAAGAACAAAGAACAAAAAAAAAACGAAAAAAAAAAAATAAACTAAAAAAAAAATAAAAAACAAAATAGCGAATAAAAAAAAAGAAAAAATAAATAGAGATGAAAAGGAAGTACAAAAAAAACAAAAGACACAGAAACAAATAAAGGAAAAAAAAAAGAAAATAAAAACAAAAAAAAAAAAAATAAAAATAAGAAAGATAAGAAAAAAGAACACTTAGGAAAAGGAAAAAAAAAGAAGCAACCTTTATAAAAAAAAAATAAGGAAAAAAAAAAGATGATGACAAAGAAACCAAAAGAAAGTAAAGCAAAGGAATCAAACACACAAAAATAAGATAAGTCGAAAAAAAGCGAACAGAACAAACCAACAAACAACAAATAAAAAAATAAAAAAAAGCCAAACAAATCAAAGAAAGAAAGAATAAAAACATTAGACAATACGAAAGAGGAAAAAAGCAAATAAAACAAAAAATATAAAAATAAGTTCAATGTAACAAAAAAACAAATGAAATAAGACAAAACCAAAAAACACAAACAAGAAAACCCGAAACAATAGAAAATAAAAACAAACGAACAGAAGAATGAGGAAATAGCAAAATAAAATAAAATAACCCAACAAAAAAACAAAAGACAAAACTACACGGTATAGTCATAGTAATAATAATCGTAATAGTAATGTAATAGTATGTAATAGTAATAATACCTCTAATAGTAATCGTCATCATAATAGTCCTCAGTCCTAGACCTCTACCCATACCACAATACTGTGTAATAGTCGTCCACTAATACATAGTCATAGGAGATAGTATTAGTAATAGGAATAAAATCGAAATAGTAATAGTAAATAGTAATAGTATAGTAATATAAATAGTAATTAGTAATAGTAATATAAGAGTATAGTAATAGTAATAGTTAATAATAATAGTAATCATGTAATCGTAATAATAATAGTCCTAGTAATAATAATAGCTAATCGAATAGTATTAATATAGTAATCGTAAATAATAATGTAATAGTAATCGGTAATATATAGTAACTAGTAATCGTAATAGTAATAATATAGTAATAGTAATAATATATAGTAATAGTAATAGTAATAATAATAGTAATACGTACTAGTAATAATATAGTAATAGTCATGTCCACTAGTCCTTAGGTACTCGTAATAATCATAGGAATCGTAGACTAGTAATATAATAGTAATAGTAATAATAATAGTAATAGTAAAGTAATAGTACTCACTCGTCTCTCCTCGTAATCGTCCTACTATAGTCATAGTCATAGTAATGTGTAATAGTAATAATATTAATAGGTAATAGTAATAATCATGTCCTCGTAAATAGTAATCGTAATAGTAATAGTAATAGTATAATAATAGTAATAATAATAGTAATAGTATAGTAATAATAATGTAACTTAATCCTTCGTAAGCGGTAATAGTAATAATACATAGTTACATCATCATCGTAAGAGTAATAAGTAATCGTAATAATACATCGTCCTCAGTCCTCCTCATAGTAGTAATAGTATAGTAATAGTAATGAATCCCTACCTAATAATCAATTAATCGATCCTCCACCTCGTCAGAATAATAAATCATAGTAATAGAATAATAATATTGTAGTAATATAATAGTATAGAAATAGTCATAATACACTAGTATAATTACTAATAATAATAGTAATAATCAGAGGAATAGGTAAATCGTAATAGTACTAGTATCGTAATAATACTCGACACGTCCTAAACATAGTCATCGTAATACTAAATAGCCTCGTATAGTAAGAATCATCGTCACTCGACCACCACCACCGCCACCACCATCACCACAACTTCCACTACCACCACCACTACACTCAAACTTCCACTATCACTACCACTACCACTACCACTACCACCACTACCACCACTCCACTACCACTTTCCACCACTTCCACTACCACTACCACCCACACTACCACCACCACTACCACTACCACCACCTCTACCATTACACCTCCACTACAAACTACCACCACCACCAAACAACTACCACACACACTACCACTACCATTACCCACCACCACATAACAACGATGACCCACTACCACTATCCACTATCTCCACCACTATCCATCTTCCACCAAAACTATCACTCTACTACATCTACCAAATCCACTACCTATACCACTACCTCTATTCTTCAACCACTAACATTACCTCTACCACTGAAAACACACCTCGCCACTACCACTACCCACCTCCACTGACTCTACCCTACCACTACCACTATCACTACACAACCACTACCACTACACCACCACTACCACCACCACTACCACTACCACTACCACTGCCTCCCCCACTACCACCATGTACCACTACCACCACACCACCACTACCACCACTACTACCACTTCCACTACCACCACTACCACTACACTACCACCACCATACCCTTACCACCACCACCACCTCTACCACCACCACTACCACTACACTACACCACCACCACCACCACCACCACCTTCCACCATCATACCACCACCACTACCATACCATTACCACGACCACCACCACCACTACCACCACCACTACCACTACCACTTACCACCACCACTACCACTACCACCACCACCACCACACCACCACCACCACACCACCACCCACATCATTCCACCACCACAATACCACACACCACTACCACTACCGCCCCACTACCTCACCACTACCCTACCACACCTCTACCATTACCACCACCACTACACTACCACTACCCACCAACCACCACCACCACCACCACCATCATTACACCACACTACCACTACCTTTACTCACGACCACCACCACCACTACCACCACCACATACTCTACCACTACCACACCACTACCACCAGCACTACCACACTACACTACCACTCACCCCCACTACCACTACAATACCCACCACCACCCCCTCTACCACAGGCACCACACCACTACCACCCCACCACCATACCACCCACCACCACTCCTACCACCACTACCACTACCAACCACCACCACAACCACCACTAACACTACCACCCCATCACACTACCACCACCACTCCACACAACCACCACTACCATTACACTACCACCCCCACCACACTACACCACCACTACCACTACCACCCCCACACCAGTACCAATACACACCATACTACTACACCCCATACCACTACCACACCACTACCACTACCACACCACTACCGCTACACCCCACCACCACTACCACACCACCACATACCACTACCACACCACTACCACTACCCACCCCCACTACCACTACCACTACCACCACCACTACACTACTACTACTACTCCCACCACACTACCACTACACCCCCACACCAATACCCACTACCCCACACACTACTACTACACCACCATTACCACTACCACCACCATCCCACTACACTACCCACCACCACTACCGCTACCCACCCCCACCCCACTACCACTCCACACCACTACCACTTCCACCCCCACACCAATACCACTACCACCACCACTACCACTTCCCACCCCACCACCACCACTACCATTACATACCAACACCACTACACTTACCACCACCACTGCACTACCACTACCACCACCAATACCACAAAACTACCCACTACACAACCACTACCACTACCACCCCCACCACACCACACTACCGGTACCACACCACTACCACCACTACACCCCACCACGCCAATACCACTATACCACCACTACACTACACCACCACTACACTGCCACCACACTACCACCACCCCACACTACACTACCACTACCACCACACTACCACTACCACCCCACCACCACCACCACTTACCGCTACCACCACACTACCACCCCCACCACCAATACCACTACTACACCCACACACTACCACCACCACTACCACTACCACCACCACTACCATCACCAGCCACACTACCACTACCACTACACCACCACTACACTACAACCCCCCACCACCACCACCATAACCGCTACCACCACCACTACCCACTACCTCCACCACCACTACACTACCACACCACTACCACCACCACTACCACTACCACCACCACTACCACCAACACTACCGCTACCCACACCACTGTCATACCACTACACCACCACTACCACCACCACTACCACTACCACCACACCACCACTACCACTACCTCCACCACTACCACCATCACTACCACTCCACCACCACTACCACCACCACTACGCTACCACTACCACTTACCACCACACTACCACACCACTAACCACTACCATCACCACCAACCACCACTACCACTACCACCACACTACCACTACACCACCACTAACAAACAACATACCACCACCACTATCACCACCAGTACCACTACCACCACCACTCCACTACGTCTACCTCCTACCACCACCACTACCACTACCACCACCACTACCACCACCACTACCATCCCGCACCACTACCACTAGTTGCCTTACCACCCCCACTACCCCCAACATCCCCCACTACCTCCACCCCACTACCACACCACTCCCACTACCACCACCACTCCCACTCCCACCCCCCACTACAATCCCCCCACCACTATCACCACACTACACTCCCACTACCCCCCCCATCCACACCACTACCACTACCACCCCACACCACCCCACTATCACTACAAAAACCCCCATACCCCCCACTACCCCACTACCAAACTACCCCCACCACTACCCCCCCCTACACTACCCCCACATACCCCCCTTACACCACCACCACCACTAAAAACCCCCCACCCTATACCCCCCCTCCCCTACCCCCCCCACTCCATCACCATACCACTACCCCACTACCCCACCACTTCACTAAATTACCCCCACCACTACCCCCCCATCCCCACCACCACTACCCCACTACACCCCACTACCCCCACCTACCACCACCACTACCACTATCTCCCTCTACACCCCCACTCCCACTCCACCCCGCTACCCCCCAAAACCTCCACTCCCATCTATCCCAATCCACTCCCATCACCACTCCATCCCACCACCAAAATCCCCCACCACTACAACACCCATACCCCCACCACTACCACTACGTCGACCTCTCCCCACCACTCCACTACCACCCCCCTCCACCAACACTCCCTACCACCACCACTACCCCCCACCCCACCACCTACCACTCAAAAACTACCATCCCCTACCACACCCACTCCCTACCAACCACCGCCTCCCATCCCACCCCCCCCACCAACACTACCACCCCACCACCGTACCACTACCACTAACTCCACCTCCTACCAAAAAACTACCACTGCCACCCCACTACCACTACTACTTTATGCCTGGGGCGTGTCGTCGTCAGCGATCATCATAATATAACAGCTAAACAAAATCAGTATTCCATGGGTTTCTTCGATAATTTTCTATTTGAATTGTTTTTCCAGGTCGGGGCACAATTTTTTTTAAATAAATATTAATGTCTTCCCCTTTACCCTTCAGGAGTTTGTTCCACTCTGTAAAATTCTTTTAAAAAAAAAATTGTATGGTTCGTTGCATCTCTTACCCGAAGTTTTTTTTCCATTTTTCCGTATTGACTTCAAACGTTCTTTTTTGGGTGCTAAATTATTTTATTATTTTAGTAGTGTAGTAGTAGTAATAGTGTGTAGTAGTAGTAGTGTAGTGGTAGTAGTAGTGTAGAAATAGTTGAGTAGTAGTAGTAGAAAATCGAAACGAACGGTAACCCCCACAAGATTATGTAACGGAGTGTGTCAAAATCATTAAATTTTTTTAAGGTATGAATGAGATCTCGAAGCCCCTGTTCCAAAGAGGGGAAAACCTAAAGTGCTTTGAGTCTCTCTTCATATTATTTTTTTTTAATGATGAGACAAAAGGACAAGACAGAAGAAGAAGACAAAGACGACAAAAAAGGACAGGCAAAAAGAGGTATGAAAATTTTAAAAAAAATTTATTATTATTATTATTATTATTATTATTATTATTTTTATTATTATTTTTATTATTATTATTTTATTATTATTAAATTATTATTTTTATTATTTTTTTTTTTTAATTATTTTTAAACATTTCCGGGGAAGTGCTAACCCCCGCTGGATCGTGCAACGCTGGGGGAGGGGAAAACTGTCGCTGTTCCCCAGAACCCCTTCACCAACAGCTGGGTAAACTCCCCACCCTTAAAAGACACAGTGGAAATATTTCTTAAAAAAAAACAGCACTTTTTTGAAAAGGTGGGAAAAAACTGATAAAAGTAGTAAAAAGGGAAAAGAAAAAAGGAATTAAGGGGAGGGAGAAAGGGAAGGAAATAAAAACCAAGCAAGAGAAAAATAGGGAGGCAATGGGAAAAGGATGAGGGGGAAAAGGGAGGAAGGTAGGTCTAAGGGAGGGCGTAAGGGGAAGGGGGAAAGGGAGGGGGAATATAATAAGAGGGGGGCTAAAATGTTTTCAAGCAATTAATGCAGGAAGGAAATGACATAATGCGGAGAGGGAGAGAGAATGTTTTAGACAGGGTGAGTGAGACGACGATAAAGGATAGGGAGAGAGAGAGAGGGAGGGGAGAAGAGGAAGAAGAAGAGAAGAAGAAGATAGACAGATAGATATGCAGGTAGACCCAAAGGTAACGGAAGAGGAAGGGGAGAATAAAAAGGGGAAAAGAGTAAAGCGCAGAAAAGGAAAGGGGTTTTTTTTTGGGCACGAATGAGGAGAGCTCAGAGATGCAGAGGAATGGGGGTGGCGAGGGGGAGAGTGGAGAGGGGTGAGAGAGAAGAGCGGAAAGGGTGAAGAGAGAGAACGAGGGGGGAGAATCAGAATGAATGAACGGGGAGGAAAGCAGCTGCAAACAAAAAGGGAGGCAAGTAGCCAGGAGATGTGATAATTGCTGTAGTTTTTGTCAGACACCCCCCAGTCAGTGTGTTGTTTTGTAGACAGCCCCGGTGTTTAGACAGCAGCGTAAGTGGTACCCGGGGGGCTAGTGATAGTGTGGGTCTGCCCGGGGAGACGATTGAAAGGTCCAAAGAAAATAAGACACCACTTTTTTTTTTTTTTGGGGGGGGGGGGGGGTTCATGGGTGGCAAAAACCCCCAGGGTTTTTTAAAAACCCAACAAAACTTTTTTATTTAAGTGAGCAGCCAGTGGGACCTCCCCCCCCCACAACAGAAGGGGGGAGTGGCGAGGGTTTTTGGTGACTGCGGGTTTTTAATTCATGTGTTAACAGAATATTAGCTATCCATTGGTTTTTCTTACTTTCACTCTCCAGGTTACGGAGAAGCAAAATGAGTTTTGACGGCAAAACAGTGTGAACAATCAAAAAGAGAAAGTCTGTGTGTACAATTATTACCCCAAGTGTATTGTTACTGCCTTTCTCCCCAAGATTGGAATGTTCTATCACCCCCACACAAATCATGCCCCACCAATCCACCCCAGTGGAGCACAATGCCTCTTTTTGCCCCATACACCCTGTCACTATCTTGTTCCACCCAGCCGTGTACTTTATGTACACACCCAGCCAGCTGGATGAATTAATCAGAAAGGGAAACTAAAGTCAAAGGAAATGACGCAGGCAATTTTTGGAGAGGCTGTTTCGATCGTGTTTTCGGGGTTTTTCACCTTAAGATTATTGGTTTCCCCCCCAAACATGGTAGCTGCCCCGGTTCAGGGGTTGTCCTCCCGTGGGAAAATGATGGTCTTCAGCCACTTCAACACCCAAACACACTCCAAAAAAAAAATTTCACCAATAATTTTAAGTATAACTAAAACAACAGCTAAAGGATCAGGAGCTTAACCGGGGTTCCTCACGCAGTCCCCTCCTCGTGATGGAAAATAACAGACCCGAAAAAAGTTAACAAAAGGTCCCCCTATCCTAAATGCTACACCAAACCCTCAATTCATGGCACGACTTTTATTTCTTACAATAACCGCCTAACAGTGCCCGGGAAGAAGTGCAGTTTAGACTCGACGGTCATTAAATCATTCAGAGATTTCCCAAAATTAACAATCTCATTTGCGTTCCCTTGCCCAAAATAAAGTTTTCCCCGACAGTGAGAAAAATTTAGTCCCGGGGAGCCCCCAAAAAAAATGAAAGATAGCTACACAGTGGAGGCAATTAAGATAATCACAGCAAAAAATACAGTTTCCCCCGGGAATACCGACACTGCTTAAAAATTGCAGGAAAAACCAGAGGGGTTTACACTCTGCCAGACGTGGAAATATGTTTTTGCAAAATCTAACGTTTCGAATTATGTTATTTTTGACCGGCTTGCTGAAGTTACATGGAAAATACCCTCACCCCTTTAAAAGAACGTTTTTCACCGGGTTTTTCCCGGAAAAGTTGGGGGGAGCGTTTGGGGATCCACAAGTTGGACCCCCTGGAAAAAAAAAATTTTATACCCTTTTTTCTTTGGGGCCTTTTGGCCCCTGGGGTTAAAAAGGAAGAAATCACTTTTCTTTCTTTTTCTTTAAAAAATGGATTTAAATTTTCGGGGGAAAAGGGGCCATGGGGTGGGGTTTTAAAAAAATTTTCTTTTTTCTTTGGGGAACGCGTCCAGAAAAGGGGAAAACAAACCCATTTTGGTTTTTTTTAGTTTTGGGAGAAATTTGGGGGGCCTAGTTAAAAAAGGGGTTTTGGGGCCTAAAGGAAAAGGGTGGGGGTATTTAGTAAAGGGTTGTGGGGTGTGGCTTGTGGGGGGGTCTAGGGAAAATTTAAAGGGGGGGGGGGTTTTTTGTTATAGGGTTTTAAGTGGTGGGTGTGGCCCCGGGTAATGGTAGTGTGTTATAGTAAGTGGTGGGTGTGGCCTGGTAAGTGGTGGATGTGTTATAGTAAGTGGTGGGTGTGGCCTGGTAAGTGGTGGATGTGTTATAGTAAGTGGCCTAGTGTGGCTTGGAGTCAGGCAACCACAAGATTAATATACACATTTTCTTTAATCGCACCTTGTTGGGGAGACGGGGGTGGAGATGCAAGTGGAGGGACGGGGGAGAAAGTGGAGGGAGCGGCTAGACAGTGGAGGCAGCTGGAAGGAAGTGGAGGAAAGGGGAACTCAAGTGGAAAGAGGGGAAGGGGGGGGGTTGCGAAGGTACATGGAAGTACACTGGAAAGAATGTTAACAGAGGAGTCTCGAGTCCACAGTGAAGAACTATTTACTTATTTCTAGGTGAATGAATTAAAGATAGAAAAGGAGAGGGCTCTCTCCCCACCCTTCCCTCCCTGCAGTCGCTACTGGTATAGTATACATTACTATACTGAATACCGCTACTAGACTTGAAACAACCTCCTAATTCTACCACTATGGATGTTATTAACTTGGTTGCCTCGTTGTCAACTGATCGTCCTGATGCAATTGCTAAATAAACATCACAAATGTAAACTATGGTACGGGTAGAGACTGAACTCGCGGCTAGTTAGTCGTAACACTCCAGACCAGCGCGTTAGCCGGTCGTGTCATTACTATTTCGTGATTCATCATATATGTGTTATCGACTCTTTTTACACTTCACATAATTCTCCTTGTTTGAGTGCATCAACGTCATTCATAACTCAAAGGTTTGAACCTGATCTTGTAGTCTTCAGTTCCTAAGAGAGAAAAAGTTAAATGCTTTGAATATTTCTTCATATGCTCAGTAATAACCCACATAGAGACAGAAACACAGAAGATTAATTGGTCTGTATATTTCGATCCCCTTCTATGATCCTCTTCTGCTGGGGACTATTAATGAGCATTGACAAGTGTTCATTACATCTTAGTTATCCACTTTATTCATGTGTTTTGCTTCCTAGGGATGATCCGAGCTTGGTTGCTCTTCTCATTACCCCTCATCAGTATATCTTTAACTTTTATTTAGTTTGGGGACCAAAACTGGACGGCATATTCAAGATGGGGGTCTAGCAAGTGCATTAGAAAGAGCTAATATGGCATCCGGCGTTTTCTGTTCGTACTTTCTAGTTATGAATCCTTTTATTCTGTTAACATTTTATTAATAATCTTAATTTTAAAGGGGTGGGCCGGTAAGCCAGCGGAAGCCTTCGGTCAGACGACCAAAAGCTCCAGCTGCAATCATCATATGATTAAGATCCTACCTAACCTAAACTGTTAACTAAACTGTTCGCACAAAGGCACTGTTGGGTTGTTGTTAAGGTCGTTGCTTATGATTACACAAAGATACTTTTCTTCTCTTGTTTCTGCTAGTTTGTTGCCAGACATTATTTATTCATATTTGACACTGTTGCAGCTAGAGTGAATTACTTGGCACTTGTCAACATTGAAACTTATCTTCGCGTCATCCATCACAGCGTCAACCTGTCCAGGTTACTCTCAATGCTCAATCTACTTTGGGTGCTGCACTTTTTTCTGTCATCGGCAAATTTTTCTGTGACAGATGCTACCTCTATTTCAAGATCATTTAAGTAGATTTTGAAATGACTTGCATAAAACCAATTCCTGAGGAACCGATGTCTCTTTACATCCAGCCACTCAAACATCTCTCTGTTTTGTACAACACTGTTTCATGTTTGAGAAGCAGTCATTTATCCAGGCATGAAGTTTATATCCTAGACTATGTGCTTTTACTCTGGCCTCTGTACCTTCTCGAAGGTCTTTTGGAAATCTAGATATTCTACGTCTACTGGGATGTGCATATAACTGGAAAGTTCTATTAAGTTGGTCAGGCATGACCTTTTGTTGCGGAATACTTACTGATTTTCTATTATTAGATTATATTCCAGAAAATTAACAGTCTTGTCCCTAATATTAATTTCCATGTTATTACGTAAACGTGACGTTAAGATGATGGGGCGATAGTTAAAGGCACTAGTCTTATCAACTTTTTTTTTAATATGGCGAGAGTATTCACTAATTTCCTCTGTATAGGCATTTTATCTTGAATCAAGTGATATGCAAAATTTTATCGTTGTAAATAAGCGATTTGGTATCTACATTCTTTTATAAACTCTAGCGGGTAGTGTAAC
>NC_069407.1:40577842-40590342 GCF_026875155.1 Cherax quadricarinatus | reverse complement strand
GACTAAGAGGACGAACAGAGGAGTGAGTTACTGTGGTGTGATGACTAAGAGGACGAACAGAGGAGTGAGTTACTGTGGTGTGATGACTAAGAGGACGAACAGAGGAGTGAGTTACTGTGGTGTGATGACTAAGAGGACGAACAGGGGAGTGAGTTACGGTGGTGTGATGACTAAGAGGACGAACAGAGGAGTGAGTTACTGTGGTGTGATGACTAAGAGGACGAACAGGGGAGTGAGTTACGGTGGTGTGATGAAACTAAGAGGACGAAACAGAGGAGTGAGTTACTGTGGTGTGATGACTAAGAGGACGAACAGGGGAGTGAGTTACGGTGGGTGTGATGACTAAGAGGACGAACAGAGGAGTGAGTTACTGTGGTGTGATGACTAAGAGGACGAACAGGGGAGTGGAGTTACGGTGGTGTGATGACTAAGAGGACGAACAGAGGAGTGAGTTACTGTGGTGTGATGACTAAGAGGACGAACAGAGGAGTGAGTTACTGTGGTGTGATGACTAAGAGGACGAACAGAGGAGTGAGTTACTGTGTGTGATGACTAAGAGGACGAACAGGGGAAGTGAGTTACGGTGGTGTGATGACTAAGAGGACGAACAGAGGAGTGAGTTACTGTGGTGTGATGACTAAGAGGACGAACAGAGGAGTGAGTTACTGTGGTGTGATGACTAAGAGGACGAACAGAGGAGTGAGTTACTGTGGTGTGATGACTAAGAGACGAACAGGGGAGTGAGTTACGGTGGTGTGATGACTAAGAGGACGAACAGAGGAGTGAGTTACTGTGGTGTGTATGACTAAGAGGACGAACAGAGGAGTGAGTTACTGTGGTGTGATGACTAAGAGGACGAACAGGGGAGTGAGTTACGGTGGTGTGATGACTAAGAGGACGAACAGGGGAGTGAGTTACTGTGGTGTGATGACTAAGAGGACGAACAGGGGAGTGAGTTACGGTGGTGTGATGACTAAGAGGACGAACAGGGGAGTGAGTTACTGTGGTGTGATGACTGAGTGGACGAACAGAGGAGTGAGTTACTGTGGTGTGATGACTAAGAGGACGAACAGGGGAGTGAGTTACGGTGGTGTGATGACTAAGAGGACGAACAAGGAGTGAGTTACTGTGGTGTGATGACTAAGAGGACGAACAGGGGAGTGAGTTACTGTGGTGTGATGACTGAGTGGACGAACAGGGGAGTGAGTTACTGTGGTGTGATGACTAAGAGGACGAACAGAGGAGTGAGTTTACTGTGGTGATGACTAAGAGGACGAACAGAGGAGTGAGTTACTGTGGTGTGATGACTAAGAGGACGAACAGGGGAGTGAGTTACGGTGTGTGATGACTAAGAGGACGAACAGAGGAGTGAGTTACTGTGGTGTGATGACTAAGAGGACGAACAGGGGAGTGAGTTACGGTGGTGTGATGATAAGAGACGAACAGGGGAGTGCGTTTACGGTGGTGTGATGACTAAGAGGACGAACAGAGGAGTGAGTTACTGTGGTTGTGATGACTAAGAGGACGAACAGGGGAGTGAGTTACGGTGGTGTGATGACTAAGAGGACGAACAGAGGGAGTGAGTTTACGGTGGTGTGATGACTAAGAGGACGAACAGAGGAGTGAGTTACTGTGGTGGATGACTAAGAGGACGAACAGGGGAGTGAGGTTACGGTGGTGTGATGACTAAGAGGACGAACAGGGAGTGAGTTACGGTGGTGTGATGACTAAGAGGACGAACAGAGGAGTGAGTTACTGTGGTGTGATGACTAAGAGGACGAACAGGGGAGTGAGTTACGGTGGTGTGATGACTAAGAGGACGAACAGAGGAGTGAGTTACTGTGGTGTGATGACTAAGAGGACGAACAGGGGAGTGAGTTACGGTGGTGTGATGACTAAGAGGACGAACAGGGGAGTGAGTTACGGTGGTGTGATGACTAAGAGGACGAACAGAGGAGTGAGTTACTGTGGTGTGATGACTAAGAGGACGAACAGGGGAGTGAGTTACGGTGGTGTGATGACTAAGAGGACGAACAGGGGAGTGAGTTACGGTGGTGTGATGACTAAGAGGACGAACAGAGGAGTGAGTTACTGTGGTGTGATGACTAAGAGGACGAACAGGGGAGTGAGTTACGGTTGGTGTGATGACTAAGAGGACGAACAGGGGAGTGAGTTACGGTGGTGTGATGACTAAGAGGACGAACAGAGGAGTGAGTTACTGTGGTGTGATGACTAAGAGGACGAACAGGGGAGTGAGTTACGGTGGTGTGATGACTAAGAGGACGAACAGGGGAGTGAGTTACTGTGGTGTGATGACTAAGAGGACGAACAGGGGAGTGAGTTACTGTGGTGTGATGACTGAGTGGACGAACAGAGGAGTGAGTTACTGTGGTGTGATGACTGAGTGGACGAACAGAGGAGTGAGTTACTGTGGTGTGATGACTAAGAGGACGAACAGAGGAGTGAGTTACTGTGGTGTGATGACTAAGAGGACGAACAGGGGAGTGAGTTACGGTGGTTGTGATGACTAAGAGGACGAACGGGGAGTGAGTTACTGTGGTGTGATGACTAAGAGGGCGAACAGGGGAGTGAGTTACGGTGGTGTGATGACTAAGAGGGCGAACAGGGGAGTGAGTTACTGTGGTGTGATGACTGAGGGGACAAACAGGGGAGTGAGTTACTCTGGTGTGATGACTGAGTGGACGAACACGGGAGTGAGTTACTGCGGTGTGATGACTGAGGGGGCGAACAGGGGAGTGAGTTACTGCGGTGTGATGACTGAGGGGACAAACAGGGGAGTGAGTTACTGCGGTGTGATGACTGAGAGGACACACAGGGGACTGAGTTACTGCGGTGTGATGACTGAGAGGACACACAGGGGACTGAGTTACTGCGGTGTGATGACTGAGAGGACAAGCAGGGGACTGAGTTACTGCGGTGTGATGACTGAGAGGACACACGGGGGACTGAGTTACTGCGGTGTGATGACTGAGAGGACAAGCAGGGGACTGAGTTACTGCGGTGTGATGACTGAGAGGACACACAGGGGACTGAGTTACTGCGGTGTGATGACTGAGAGGACACACAGGGATGAGTTACTGCGGTGTGTGATGACTGAGAGGACACACAGGGGACTGAGTTACTGCGGTGTGATGACTGAGAGGACAAGCAGGGGACTGAGTTACTGCGGTGTGATGACTGAAAGGACAAGCAGGGGACTGAGTTACTGCGGTGTGATGACCGAGGGGACAAACAGGGGAGTGAGTTACTGTGGTGTGATGACTGAGGGGACAAACAGGGGAGTGAGTTACTGCGGTGTGATGACTGAGAGGACACACGGGGGACTGAGTTACTGCGGTGTGATGACTGAGAGGACAAGCAGGGGACTGAGTTACTGCGGTGTGATGACTGAGAGGACACACAGGGGACTGAGTTACTGCGGTGTGATGACTGAAAGGACAAGCAGGGGACTGAGTTACTGCGGTGTGATGACTGAGAGGACACACAGGGGACTGAGTTACTGCGGTGTGATGACCGAGGGGACACACAGGGGAGTGAGTTACTGTGGTGTGATGACTGAGGGGACAAACAGGGGAGTGAGTTACTGCGGTGTGATGACTGAGAGGACACACGGGGGACTGAGTTACTGCGTTTGTGATGACTGAGAGGACAAGCAGGGGACTGAGTTACTGCGGTGTGATGACTGAGAGGACACACAGGGGACTGAGTTACTGCGGTGTGATGACTGAAAGGACAAGCAGGGGACTGAGTTACTGCGGTGTGATGACTGAGAGGACACACAGGGGACTGAGTTACTGCGGTGTGATGACCGAGGGGACACACAGGGGACTGAGTTACTGCGGTGTGATGACTGAGAGGACACACAGGGGACTGAGTTACTGCGGTGTGATGACTGAGAGGACACACAGGGGACTGAGTTACTGCGGTGTGATGACTGAGAGAACACACGGGGGACTGAGTTACTGCGTGTTGTGATGACTGAGAGGACAAGCAGGGGACTGAGTTACTGCGGTGTGATGACTGAGAGGACACACAGGGGACTGAGTTACTGCGGTGTGATGACTGAAAGGACACACAGGGGACTGAGTTACTGCGTGTGTGATGACTGAGAGGACACACAGGGGACTGAGTTACTGCGGGTGTGATGACTGAGAGGACACACAGGGGACTGAGTTAACTGCGGTGTGTGATGACTTAGAGGACACACAGGGGACTGAGTTACTGCGGTGTGATGACTTAGAGGACACACAGGGGACTGAGTTACTGCGGTGTGATGACTGAGAGGACACACAGGGGACTGAGTTACTGCGGTGTGATAACTGAGAGGACACAAAGGGGACTGAGTTACTGCGGTGTGATAACTGAGAGGACACAAAGGGGACTGAGTTACTGCGGTGTGATAACTGAGAGGACACAAAGGGGACTGAGTTACTCCGGTTGTGATAACTGAGAGGACACAAAGGGGACTGAGTTACTGCGGTGTGATAACTGAGAGGACACAAAGGGGACTGAGTTACTGCGGTGTGATAACTGAGAGGACACAAAGGGGACTGAGTTACTGCGGTGTGATGACTGAGAGGAAGAGCTGTATCAACAATGTGCTTCTTGGTGGACAAGGTGCTTCGTCATATATCTGAAAAGAATGGTGAAATACACTGAAAAGGATGGTGGAATACTCTGAAAAGGATGGTGAAATACACTGAAAAGGATGGTGGAATACTCTGAAAAGGATGGTGAAATACACTGAAAAGGATGGTGAAATACACTGAAAAGGATGGTGGAATACAATGACATGGATGGTGAAATACACTGACAAGGATGATGAAATACACTGAAAAGGATGGTGGAATACAATGACATGGATGGTGAAATACACTGACAAGGATGATGAAATACACTGAAAAGGATGGTGAAATACACTGACAGGATGGTGAAATACACTGAAAAGGATGGTGAAATACACTGAAAAGGATGGTGGAATACTCTGAAAAGGATGGTGAAATACACTGAAAAGGATGGTGAAATACACTGAAAAGGATGGTGGAATACACTGACAAGGATGGTGAAATACACTGAAAAGGATGGTGAAATACACTGAAAAGGATGGTGAAATACACTGAAAAGGATGGTGGAATACAATGACATGGATGGTGAAATACACTGACAAGGATGATGAAATACACTGACAAGGATGGTGAAATACACTGACAAGGATGGTGAAATACACTGAAAAGGATGATGAAATACACTGAAAAGGATGATGAAATACACTGAAAAGGATGGTGAAATACACTAACAAGGATAATGGAAACAATGGCTGGTTAGAATTTTATTTATATTTTAGATATAAGACAGTTACTGTGGTCATTTATTTGAAGGAATTTTAAAAAAGAAAGATATACAATACCGTGACTGGAACAATATACACATAACCCGCACACAGGACAGAGAGAAGCGGTCCGACTCGGACCGAAACATCGTCATAAGCTTCTCTCTCATATGTGCGGCTTACTAGTGTAAAGAATAATAAATATATATATATAATATATATATATATATATATATATATATATATATATATATATTATATAATATATATATATAATGATATATATATATAATATTATATATTATATATTTATATATATTAATTTTTTTTTTTTTTTTTATTATCACACTGGCCGATTCCCACCAAGGCAGGGTGGCCCGAAAAAGAAAAACTTTCACCATCATTCACTCCATCACTGTCTTGCCAGAAGGGTGCTTTACACTACAGTTTTTAAACTGCAACATTAACACCCTCCTTCATATATATATATATATATATATATATATATATATATATATATATATATATATATATATTTTTTTTTTTTTTTTTTTTTTTTTTTTTTTTTTTTTGCCTTGATGAAAGACTTAATTAAATATTGAATGCTGCTACCTTGTTAACTCTTTGTAATGTTATTGCTGGATCCCTTATTACTGTTGTTATAGACAGTTATAGACTAATATGTTGTAAGTTACTAGTATCAAAGTTCTCGTGTCTTCTTGTTGATTCGCCGGTATTCTCCCGGCCCGGGCCTTTTCCAAGTGGTGGCCCGGCCTTGGCTCCCTATCGAGGGAGTGTCTCAGACCTAAGTCTGTCATGGGAGGAGGTACAAGTACCTTCTCATCGTTGGGACCAACTGTCCCCAGGCCTAGCCACATTCCCCGCCCTCACGGGGCTCGTTGGGATAAGCTAGGCCTCTCTGGTCTACCATCACCGCCCCAAGAGGGTTAATGGGAATGACAGTCTTGTGAGCTGCAAGCTCTGGCTCAGGCACTTACCCAACCTTAAAAGGCCTGGGTAGGTGCCTGAGTATTAGCCTGTGATTTGTTGTGTAGTCTTACATACGATTATTAGCTCGATTTAAACACTATCGCATATGTTGTTAAATAATTGATAATATTACAGATCGTTAGCTAATGATATTAGAATCTTTACAAAATATATTAGCGCTCTAAAATATGATAAATACAAAGAAGAGATGCAAATAAGGTATCTAGTCAAATCGCAAAAATATATATGAGTAACAGTATATACACACCGTGGGGGCGTATATCTCTCGCTGTATATATGCTGAGACCTTACTTCAGTCGCTATTTTCAGGGACTGAAGTGTTCTTGTCTGTTGGTGAGCCGCTCATGAAAGCTTAATGACTCTTGTGTAGTCGATAAGCTTTAAGCCTCATTAACCAACTAATATTTGCAGCTTTGACTTACAGCTTCCTAGAGTGGGGCAAACGTTGAAATCATTAATTTTTAATTGTAAAATTAATAAATTAAACCTGTCGTGATCATTAATATTCAGGATACGTGCTGTTGGTTTCTCCTCTCTATGACATTACGAACTGTGATGTGGAGTGACTAGTTGTGTTGACTGGTTCAGCGATGTGTTTGTCACTGCAGTGGAGGAGGAACACTGCAGCAGGCCTTTTGGTCTGTACTAAGCAAATCTTTCGTTCCTTAGTTTTTCTTTTGTCTGCCTAGTGGACACACTCTTATATTGTTTGTGCTAAGATATTGCCCAGTTTTGTGGTTGTTTATAGGTACTGGCTAAATCTTTCAGTTACTTTCCGCTTTATACGTGGGAAGTTCCCACCTCCCAGAATGTTTCCGATGGTGAGGATAATTATAATGATTGCAAGATCAAGTTTGAAGATGGTTACTGTGATGTCGGAAACAGTGGAAGAGAAAATGATGTATTGTTTGTGAGACATTGCAATAAGTGCAATATTTGTTTATATCTGTCCTGTACCTGTAGCTGTGGCCTGCTAGCTTACTGTGTACTAACCTCAGTCAAACCTGTGCTGTTTAATATATTAGTTTTATGTGTTGTATGTTCCAACACTTCCCAGCCATTTTTTACAGTTTCATATTGTCTTGATAAGCATGACATTTTTCCATAGTTTTTAATTAAATTGTTTGTGATGATACCTCTAAGTGTGAAGGAAACAGTGAAGATATGAGTGTTGTAGCTTGGATTGCCTTGACTAGCTCATCAAGTATCTCACTGTGTGAGGGGTAGCCACTGAGCTGATATGCCATATCTGGAGGAGTATTCGTCTAGAAGGGTGAGGTAAGGTCTTACAATTTCCTTGTAGGTTTTGAAGTGTTGTGTAGGAGCTGTAATGCAACGATTACTATGTACGGTCTTTCTTGAACACGTATTCTACATATGTTAACTGGGAGTGGTTGTGTTAGTGGCTGCTCTGTCGTCTCGCTGAATTTAATACGAGTTATTGGGGGTGCAGGAATAAGCTGAGTGGATGGATACAACCATTTATAAACCCGATTTAAATGCAGAGCGTTATGGTGATGGTGACATATCGTCATCCCTCTCCTCCTGTAATTTCTCTAAGTTATACACAACTCTAACCGGCCCAAGATAAAAATTTACGTGTTATCTTCAGCATATATTTTTCCTGTTGCTTACCCATGCGACTGGTGACGACGTAAAAGATTTTACCAAGCGGTCTCCTATTTCTAAGTTTTTCGTTCAGTGGAAACCACAAACCACTGAACGGGTGGGGAATGAACCCATGGTAAATGAATCCTAAAACTCCAGACCAATGCAAACTACAGTGTAAATATCCAGCAATGTTCCACTACTGGGAAGAACAACACACGACCAGCGCTTCCTCGTTAGCGCTGGTGTGCAGTATTGTGCACATGTAAGAGGAACATTGTTCAATATGTCGGCTTGCCTCCTTACGTCAGGTTCTATTTGTTGACCCAGTTTTGACATGTATGTCTTCCATTCAACTGCCGACAGCTTATCAGCAAATATTCAGGATATGTGAGACGGGATTGCAATTATTTTTACTAACTAAAAATCCTTACGTGTTAGATTAAGATGGATTTCAGATTAGCCAGAAGTATTGCAGAATTAATTTAAAACATATTGTTTTACCTCAGTGGTGCTATCCAGGTTATACAGTGTTATCTAGGTCAACCTGTTGTGTTCCAGTGTTATCCAAGTCAAACTGTTGTGTTCCAGTGTTATCCAGGTCAACCTGTTGTGTTCCAGTGTTATCCAGGTCAACCTGTTGTGTTCCAGTGTTATCCAGGTCAACCTGTTGTGTTCCAGTGTTATTCAGGTCAACCTGTTGTGTTCCAGTGTTATCCAGGTCAACCTATTGTTCTCCAGTGTTATCTAGGTCAACCTATTGTTATTCAGTGTAATCCAGGTCAACCTATTGTTGTTCACTGTTATCCAGGTCAACCTATTGTTCTTCACTGTTATCCAGGTCAACCTATTGTTCTCCAGTGTTATTTAGGTCAGCCTATTGTTCTCCAGTGATATCCAGGTCAACCTATTGTTCTCCAGTGTTATCCAGGTCAACCTATTGTTCTCCAGTGTTATCCAGGTCAACCTATTGTTCTTCACTGTTATCCAGGTCAACCTATTGTTCTCCAGTGTTATCCAGGTCAACCTATTGTTCTCCAGTGTTATCCAGGTCAACCTATTGTTCTTCACTGTTATCCAGGTCAACCTATTGTTCTCCAGTGTTATCCAGGTCAACTTATTGCATTGTAGTGTTATCCAAGTCAACCTATAATACTACTACTACTACTACTACTACTACTACTAATAATAATAATAATAATAATAATAATAATAATAATAATAATAATAATAATAAGTAATAATAATAAAGTGATAATAATAGTAAAAATAATAATAATAATGCTCTATTACCATAGTAGATGATATCTGATAAGATACGTGAAGAGCTTCTTACACCTGGCAGCGGCGGGTGTGTCATACTGTCATACAGCGTAAGTGAAGAGCTTCTTACACCTGGCAGCGGCGGGTGTGTCATACTGTCATACAGCGTAAGTGAAGAGCTTCTTACACCTGGCAGCGGCGGTGTGTCATACTGTCATACAGCGTAAGTGAAGAGCTTCTTACACCTGGCAGCGGGGGTTGTGTCATACTGTCATACAGCGTAAGTGAAGAGCTTCTTACACCTGGCAGCGGCGGGTGTGTCATACTGTCATACAGCGTAAGTGAAAGCTTCTTACACCTGGCAGCGGCGGGTGTGTCAATTTCATACAGCGTAAGTGAAGAGCTTCTTACACCTGGCAGCGGCGGGTGTGTCATACTGTCATACAGCGTAAGTGAAAAGCTTCTTACACCTGGCAGCGGCGGGTGTGTCATACTGTCATACAGCGTAAGTGAAGAGCTTTTACACCTGGCAGCGGCGGGTGTGTCATACTGTCATACAGCGTAAGTGAAGAGCTTCTTACACCTGGCAGCGGCGGTGTGTCATACTGTCATACAGCGTAAGTGAAGAGCTTCTTACACCTGGCAGCGGCGGTGTGTCATACTGTCATACAGCGTAGTGAAGAGCTTCTTACACCTGGCAGCGGCGGGTGTGTCATACTGTCATACAGCGTAAGTGAAGAGCTTCTTACACCTGGCAGCGGCGGTGTGTCATACTGTCATACAGCGTAAGTGAAGAGCTTCTTACACCTGGCAGCGCGGGTGTGTCATACTGTCATACAGCGTAAGTGAAGAGCTTCTTACACCTGGCAGCGGCGGGTGTGTCATACTGTCATACAGCGTAAGTGAAGAGCTTCTTACACCTGGCAGCGGCGGGTGGTGTCATACTGTCATTACAGCGTAAGTGAAGAGCTTCTTACACCTGGCAGCGGCGGGTGTGTCATACTGTCATACAGCGTAAGTGAAGAGCTTCTTACACCTGGCAGCGGCGGGTGTGTCATACTGTCATACAGCGTAAGTGAAGAGCTTCTTACACCTGGCAGCGGTGGGTGTGTCATACTGTCATACAGCGTAAGTGAAGAGCTTCTTACACCTGGCAGCGGCGGGTGTGTCATACTGTCATACAGCGTAAGTGAAGAGTTCTTACTCCTGGCAGCGGCGGGTGTGTCATACTGTCATACAGCGTAAGTGAAGAGCTTCTTACACCTGGCAGCGGCGGGTGTGTCATACTGTCATACAGCGTAAGTGAAGAGCTTCTTACACCTGGCAGCGGCGGGTGTGTCATACTGTCATACAGCGTAAGTGAAGAGCTTCTTACACCTGGCAGCGGCGGGTGTGTCATACTGTCATACAGCGTAAGTGAAGAGCTTCTTACACCTGGCAGCGGCGGGTGTGTCATACTGTCATACAGCGTAAGTGAAGAGCTTCTTACACCTGGCAGCGCGGGTGTGTCATACTGTCATACAGCGTAAGTGAAGAGCTTCTTACACCTGGCAGCGGCGGGTGTGTCATACTGTCATACAGCGTGAGTTTTCTCCCGTAGGATAAAAAATAAAAATGTAAAAATATGGGTAACTGAAGAAAAAATAAAGCAAAAGAGACTGGAATAAACAATGGGATTATCAGGAGGAAGGAAGGCATTTTTTTTTTCATTAAGTATGTATAATTTACATTTAATAAAAATGTGTGTATATGATGAAGGGTTTTACATATACATTGTTTGTATGGAATATTGCTTATATAAACATTATTTGTTTAAAGCATTGCTTTACTTATGTAAATATTATTTATTTGAAGCAATGTTTATGTAAACGTTATTTGTTTAAATCTTTCTTAATGTAAACATTTCTAAAGCAATGTTTATGTATACATTATTCGTTTACATCATTGTAAATATTATTTGTTTAAAACATTTCTAGTATAAACATTATTTATATATAACATTTCTTATGTGAACATTATTTTCACAAAGCAACGCTGACACAGTCGATACTTCATATAGTGTTTACCTAACATAATCTTTATTAAATACAATTTTTACTTAATATATTTGATAAATGACCCCCGTAACAGCTGGGGATACATTCCAACACCTGCCGTAGACACCTGAAGCTGGGGATACATTCCAACACCTGCCGTAGACACCTGAAACTGGGGATACATTCCAACACCTGCCGTAGACACCTGAAGCTGGGGATACATTCCAACACCTGCCGTAGACACCTGAAACTGGGGATACATTCCAACACCTGCCGTAGACACCTGAAACTGGGATACATTCCAACACCTGCCGTAGACACCTGAAGCTGGGGATACATCCAACACCTGCCGTAGACACCTGAAGCTGGGGATACATTCCAACACCTGCCGTAGACACCTGAAACTGGGGATACATTCCAACACCTGCCGTAGACACCTGAAGCTGGGGATACATTCCAACACCCTGCCGTAGACACCTGAAACTGGGGATACATTCCAACACCTGCCGTAGACACCTGAAACTGGGGATACATTCCAACACCTGCCGTAGACACCTGAAGCGGGGATACATTCCAACACCTGCCGTAGACACCTGAAACTGGGGATACATTCCAACACCTGCGTAGACACCTGAAACTGGGGATACATTCCAACACCTGCCGTAGACACCTGAAACTGGGATACATTCCAACACCTGCCGTAGACACCTGAAGCTGGGGATACATTCCAACACCTGCCGTAGACACCTGAAGCTGGGGATACATTCCAACACCTGCCGTAGACACCTGAAGCTGGGGATACATTCCAACACCTGCCGTAGACACCTGAAGCTGGGGATACATTCCAACACCTGCCGTAGACACCTGAAACCGTGGATTACAGCGAACCCTATATATATATAAATCAGTTCTTGTTTACCTATTTAACTATCATAAGGTTTAATTGATAAATTGGGCACAATAAGTGGAAATTAGCACTTTCACTGATACTTCTGTCCTTACCTATCCTTCTTCCCTACCCATCTTAGCAAAGTTCTGGTCAAGAAGTGAAGTGAAGTGACTTTCACTGATGGGTAGCACTTACGGGTTCTCTTAGGCTTTGGAGAACTGCCGTTATTACTACTATTGTGCTTTGTGGCTGTTATTAAACAAAATTAAGGCTTATTTTCAAGACACGTTAAACCGTGGATAACTGAAACCGTGTAAACGGAATCCGTGGATACTGGGGTTCT
>NC_069407.1:40567842-40570342 GCF_026875155.1 Cherax quadricarinatus | reverse complement strand
TGTAAAGGCTTGTGTTATGTAAGTGCATTCTTCTTTCTAGAAAACAAGGGCTGGAGATGCGAAGAGCTCTCAAGAAGAAGCCAATGAGGACTCCTCTCTTAGTGCGGGTGTCTTGGTGTGAATAAAAGTGTATAAGATCGTCCTTGTTGGTAGGTTTTCTATACACTTTGAAGAGAAGTTTGTCACTGTCGGGAGATCTGCACAGTAGAACGTCGAGGAAAGGAAGTTTGCCATCATTTTCGAGTTCAAGTGTAAACGTTATTGATGGTTCAACTGCATTGATCTTGTTGAGAAGGGCCTGGATATTGAGACGTCTCGGATAGAAAACCAATACATCATCAACGTATCTTAGCCAGGACCTGCCTCGCATGGGCCAGTAGGCTTTCTACAGTGTTCCTCCATTCTTATGTTCTTATGACATTCCTCAGGTCACGTGCGTCACACCTCACTCTCCGCCTATATATATAATGCCTTTCTACCTCTGTATGTTAGAAGTGATCAAGGTCCCAGGACCGAAACGTTTTCTAATAAGTATGTCATAGTGTTTGCTTACGTGTCTTTCTAAATATATATATATATATATAAATATATATATATATATATATATAATATATATATATATATATATAATATATACAAAACAACCACGGGGGGAGTAGAATGATAGCTCTAGGCCTTTCGTGTTGCAATCAACACATCATCAGGAGCTTGCAAAATTGCAGGAAAGGAGCGTTCCTCGCAAATATGTTCCCAGAGGACCGCGTTCACTGGAGTGAGTCTACAGAATTGGTTGCAACGGCTGCAGTCTCTCCTATTTGGGACAAACTGGAGAGTCATTGGAAGTGAGAATGTCCCGGCACCGTTATTCGATAGGTATAACACAGGAGTCGACTTTTCAACCATATTAGAGCCTTTTCTTGTTCCTCCTGGCTTGAAAGAAATATTGTAGAATCAGCAATTATTAAACATGATAGGCAGTCATTATACAATATCAGTGATGGGCTGTTGAAATTAGATGCGTTTTTAGTTGAGGCAATAGGCAATAGTACACAGTTTAAAATTGGGCTCTTATACGTGTGCATCAGCCTGTCTTAAATGTGCCACACCGAGGAATTAGGGCCTATTTTCCTGCAGTTTCTGAAGGTTAACCAGAATTTGCCTCACAGTTATGTGGGATGAATATCGGTGGCCATCTTGTTATTGCAGATGCCTCCTCTCCCTTTAAACGAGTTTATGTTAATGAGCCCCGTTTCCTTTACATAACTTTTAGAAGTCTTCCCCTCTATACGCTAGGGTTTTCTCTCGTCATTTAAAGGACGTGTTGTCCGGTGACTCCTATGTCGCAGACAATGTTTATATACGTATTTAAAGTTATTGTTGTCATAGCGGAATGTGACTGAATTTATTATTATCGCTACGTTAATTTCGTGTAGGTTACAATATCAATGCTTGTGGCATTTTTCTAATGCTATAATATTCATCCTTCTGGCTGTTGTGCCTGTGGGCACTTCCGGTTCCTTCTCCTCTCTCCCTCGCTCACTCCAGTGAACGCGGTCCTCTGGGAACGTATTCGTGTGGAAACCCTCCTATTTTCTGCAATTTTGCAAGCTCCTCATGATGTGTTGATTGCAACCCGAAAGTCCTAGAGCTATCATTCTACTCCCCCCGTGGTTGTTTTACATTTTGTATCGCTTGGTTTGCGATATATATATATATATATATATATATATATATATATATATATATATATATATATATATATATATATATATATATATATATATATATATATATATATAATTTCCTTAAGGAGCTGGGAAAAAGACTCATCAGGGTAACTAGGGATCCCAGGGCAGCTAGTTTTTCTGTTCCAGCGGCTCAGTGCGGCTGTTCAAAGGGGTAATGCATGCTGCATTTTGGGCACACGCCCCAGCTCTGAGGAGCTGGATGAGATTTTCGCCTTATAATCGGTGATACACACGTAAACATGTACCGTATATGCCACCTTTATATCAACAATGTATCTCTTAAATCTTCTGTGCCATATTATGTAATAAAATATTCCTATTGGTAAAAAAAAAATAGTTTAAAAGATGGGGTGGTAGGGGAAGTGGAATATTCAAATGGCTTCAGGAAGAAATCCAAATATTCTTCCTTGAAGCCTTTTTATCCACTTCTCCGAGGCTATGGGTCCCACAATTTACACCAGAGGTGGACCCCATCATATATATATATATATATATATATATATATATATATATGATGTTTTGTGTGCGAGGGGCTTGGACTTCCAGCAGGCATGCGTGAGCGTGTTTGATAGGAGTGAATGGAGACAAATGGTTTTTAATACTTGACGTGCTGTTGGAGTGTGAGCAAAGTAACATTTATGAAGGGATTCAGGGAAACCGGCAGGCCGGACTTGAGTCCTGGAGATGGGAAGTACAGTGCCTGCACTCTGAAGGAGGGGTGTTAATGTTGCAGTTTAAAAAACTGTAGTGTA
>NC_069407.1:40545342-40562842 GCF_026875155.1 Cherax quadricarinatus | reverse complement strand
ACACCACACACACACACACACACACACACACACACACACACACACACACACACACACACACACACACACACACACACACACACACACACACAGCATAACCAGCAGAGCAAAGTTGCTGGTTATGGGTGATTTCAACCACAGGGAGATTGACTGGGAAAACCTGGAGCCACATGGGGGTCCCGAAACATGGAGAGCCAAGATGTTGGATGTGGTGCTGGAAAACCTCATGCGCCAACATGTTAAGGACACTACCAGAGTGAGAGGGGAGGATGAACCAGCAAGATTGGACCTTGTGTTCACCCTGGGCAGTTCAGACATTGAGGACATCACATATGAGAGTACCCTAGGAGCTAGTGACCACGTGGTTCTGTGCTTTGAATACATGGTAGAGTTGCAAGTGGAGAGAATAACAGGAGTTGAATGGGAAAAGCCTGACTATAAAAGAGGGGACTACATAGGGTTGAGGAACTTCCTGCAGGAGGTTCCGTGGGACAGAGAACTGGCAGGAAAGCCAGTAAATGAAATGACGGAATATGTGACAACAAAATGCAAGGAGGCAGTTTATTCCCAAGGGTAACAGAAACAATGGGAAGACCAGAACGAGCCCCTGGTTTACCCGACGGTGTAAGGAGGCAAAAACAAAGTGCAATAGAGAATGGAAAAAGTACAGAAGGCAGAGAACACATGAAAATAGGGAGATTAGTCGCAGAGCCAGGAACGAGTATGCACAGGTAAGGAGGGAGGCCCAGCGACAGTATGAAAATAACATAGCATCGAAAGTCAAGACTGACCCGAAACTGTTGTATAGCCACATCAGGAGGAAGACAACAGTCAAAGACCAGGTGATCAGATTAAGGACAGAAGGTGGAGAACTCACAAGAAATGATCAGGAGGTATGTGAGGAGCTAAACAGGAGATTTAAGGAAGTTTTTACAGTAGAGACAGGAAGGGCTCTGGGAAGACAGCACAGAAGGGAACATCAAGAGGGAATATACCAACAAGTGTTAGATGACATACAAACAACCGAGGAGGAGGTGCAGAAGCTGTTTAAGTGACCTTGATATTTCAAAGGCGATGGGACCGGACATCTCCCGTGGTCCTTAGAGAAGGAGCAGAGATGCTGTGCATGCCCCTAGCCACAATCTTCAACACATCCCTTGAAAACTGGGCAACTACCTGAGAAATGGAAGACAGCAAATTTTAGTCCCCATATTTAAGAAAGGAAACAGAAATGAGGCCCCAAACTACAGACCTGTGTCCTCTGGAATTTTATAGTATGCAAAGTCATGGAGAAGATTATCAGGAGGGAGGGGTGGAACACCTGGAACGAACAAGATTAAATGAAAACCAGCATAGGTTCATGGAAGGCAAATCCTGTGTCACAAACCTTCTGGAGTTTTAGGGACAAGGTAACAGAAGTAAGACACGAAAGAGAGGGAGATTGATTGCATTTTCCTGGACTGCAGAAGGCCCTTTTGACACAGTTCCTCACAAGAGATTATTTGCAGAAGCTGGAGGATCAGGCGCATATAACAGGGGGGCACTGCAATGGATAAGGGAATTTCCTGACAGGGAGGCAACAACGAGTCATGGTACGTGAAGAGGTATCACAGTGGCGCAAGTGGACGAGCGGGGTCCCACAGGGGTCAGTTCTAGGACCCGTGCTATTTTTGATATATGGGGAACGGACACACACACACACACCCCCACACACACACACCACACACACACACACACACACAACACACACTTGTCAGGAAGACAGCAGCGAGTCATT
Source organism: Cherax quadricarinatus (assembly GCF_026875155.1). Lineage (NCBI taxonomy): Eukaryota > Metazoa > Arthropoda > Malacostraca > Decapoda > Parastacidae > Cherax > Cherax quadricarinatus. The sequence continues at coordinate 40,561,065 of NC_069407.1, read as the reverse complement.
GGTACATGGGGAGGGGGTCAGAGTGGGCACCTGTGACCAGCGGGGTCCCACAGGAGTCAGTCCTAGGACCAGTGCTGTTTCTGGTATTTGTGAACGGGCATGGGCGGAAGGGAATAGACTCCGAGGTGTCCCTTTTTCAGATGACGTGACGTTGATGAGAAGAAATTTATTCGATCGAAGACCAGGCAGAACTACAAAGGGATCTGGACAGGCTGCAGACCTGGTCAGCAATGGCTCCTGGATTCAATCCCACCAAGTGCAAAGTCATGAAGATTGGGGAAGGGCAAAGAAGACCACTGACAGAGTACAGTCTAGGGGGCCAGAGACTTCAAACCTCACTCAAGGAAAAAGATCTTGGGGTGAGTATAACACCAAGCACATCTCCTGAAGCGCACATTTTCCAAATAACTGCTGCAGCATATGGGCGCCTAGCAAACCTCAGAACAGCATTCCGACATCTAAATGAGGAATCGTTCAGGACCCTGTACATCGTGTACGTTAGGCCCATATTGGAGTATGCGCCACCAGTTAGGAACCCACACCTAGCCAAGCATGTAAAGAAACTAGAGAAAGTGCAAAGGTTTGCAACAAGACTAGTCCCAGAGCTAAGAGGTATGTCCTACGAGGAGAGTTTAAGGGAAGTCAACCTGACGACACTGGAGGTCAGGAGAGATAGGGGGGACATGATAACGACATACAAAATACTGAGAGGAATTGACAAGGTGGACAAAGACAGGATGTTCCAGAGACTGGACACAGCAACAAGGGGACACGTTGAAGACACAGATGAATCACAGGGATGTTAGGAAGTATTTCTTCAGCCACAGAGTAGTCAGGAAGTGGAATAGTTTGGGAAGCGATGTAGTGGAGGCAGAATCCATACATGGCTTTAAGCAGAGGTATGATAAAGCTCATGGTTCAGGGAGAGTGACCTAGTAGCGACCAGTGAAAAGGCGGGGCCAGGAGCTCGGACTCAACCCCTGCAACCTCAACTAGGTGAGTACAACTAGGTGAGTACACTAGCCTACATAAAACTCGCTGACTGCCTCACTGGCAGCCGGACAACGGGATTAATGTTCATGTTTCTTTGGCAGAAAATCCCATCAAAGGGAGAAGTGATCAATACACGAATGAAACAGACACCAAACAAGAGGATTACCGCAAAAGTCTACGTAGAGGAGGTATTTTATTTGATCAGAAAAAAATATATAACAGCAATTAACAGAAGCAACTGTTCCAGAATGTTACAAAGGTGGCAGTCAAAACAACAGCCACAACAGCTGCACCTATATCAGCAACACCAACAGCAACAAAAGCAGTAACAACAGCAGCACCAATAACAGCAACACCAACAGCAGCACCAATAACAGCAACACTAGCAGCAACACCAGCAGCAAACACAGCAGCACCAATCACAGCAACACCAACAGCAACAACAGCAGCAAACACAGCAGCACAAATAACAGCAACTCCAACAGCAGCAACAACAGCGATCACAACAACAATAGTACCAATAGCACAAACACCAGCAACAACTACAAAGGCAGCAGCAACTCAGCCATCAACAGCAGCAGCCTTACCAACAACAACACTAGCAGTACCTACGAGAGTAAACCAGCAGCAGCAGCAGCAGTAGCTGCTGCTGCTGCACTCACAACAGTAACAGCACAAGTAGCAACACTGGCAGTGACAATAATAGTCACAACAACAGTGGTATTTAAAACATAAGAGACGTTAACAGCATCAGAAGCAGCATGGACCGTCAGCCTACAGTTGTTGCTATTGGTACAGCAGTACCAATAGCGAAAGGTATTTATCATTAATAAAACTTGAGTCTTTTCCTCTAAATTAATCCTGTTCACCAAAAATATCGTAATTTTAGAGAAAATAAATGCACCAAAAAGGGGACAGAAATAAACTTCTTCGTCAAAACCTTGACTGTCTCTGGTCCACAGTTGCTGAAGGAGGAATGTGTGTTCCTCACACTTGCATTCAGTCTAATACATAAGAACAAGAACATAATAAGGAACACTGCAACAGGCCTATTGGTCCATACTGGGCAGGTCCTTCTCAAATCCAACCAACTAACACAAAATATTTGAGAGGAGAGCTCGGTCAGAGTGAGACAGGTATACTCAACGTAATGGACACTTAATCCAGTAAAAGAAGCTGTTAGATATATCACTCTTTCCCCCAGCAACATTGCATTTCACGTGGCTAACGTATTTAGCTTGTTAAAATAGCGATCAGCTCTGCATCAGTCAAGAGTTTGGTGTACAGACATATGAGCAGCTCTACTACCAGTGAATGTGTGTATTTTATGCTATGTGGGGGATGTAAATAAAAAAAGTATCTTAGGGGAACTGGTAAATTATTAGAATTTAGATAAAGTCAGTGATCACTAACACTCTTGGTGTCAGTGTGACCATAACAACGTTGTTGTCAGTGTGCAACACTGCCACTCATCAAGACCTGGTATATGATGGCGGCCTCATTTTCCGTGAAAGTGAGAAATGCAGACGCGAGTACATGATAACTCTTAAACTGTCAACACTGACGCTGTCCATAAAACTCCAGGAAGTCCGGTGGTTATAATAATAATATTAATAACAATAATAATAATAATAATAGTAATGATTATAATAATAATAATAATAATAATAACAATAATCTTTATTTCTACAAATACATGATACAACTTATACAGACCTAGCTGACATCAGTGACAAACTATTTAGAAAACCCCTAGTTATGCAGAACTTTTTGGACAGCCTAGGTGACAGGTCCTTGGCTTCGAACTATAGACCAATAAGCCTAACCTCCATTGTGGGAAAATTTATGGAATCAATAATTGCCGAGGCAGTTCGTAGCCACCTTGAAAAGCACAAATTAATCAAAGAATCTCAGCATGGTTTTACAAAAGGGCGTTCCTGCCTTACGAATTTAGTAACTTTTTTCACTAAGGTATTTGAGGAGGTAGATAAACCATACCCCCGGCCGGGATTGAACCCGCGTTCATAGAGTCTCAATCCCGGCCGGGGGTATGGTTTATTTGCAATCGTGTCATTACGATTTCTTAAGTCAGGAGGTAGATCATGGTAATAAATATGATATTGTGTATATGGACTTCAGTAAGGCGTTTGACAGGGTCCCACATCAGAGACTATTGAGGAAAATTAAGGCACATGGAATAGAAGGAGAAATTTTTTCCTGGATAGAGGCATGGTTGACAAATAGGCAGCAGAGAGTTTGCATAAATGGGGAGAAATCAGAGTGGGGAAGCGTCACGAGCGGTGTTCCACAGGGGTCAGTGTTGGGCCCCCTGTTGTTCACAATCTACATGGTATAAACCTTGGTAATAAATACCGACAAGTTGGTTTAGAAAGACACGTAAGCAAACACTATGACATATTTATTAGAAAACGTTTCGGTCCCAGGACCGAAACTTTTTCTAATAAATATGTCATAGTGTTTGCTTACGTGTCTTTCTAAACCAACAATCTACATAAACGACATTGATGAGGGCATAAAGAGCGACATAAGCAAGTTCGCCGATGACACCAAAAAAAGCCGTCGAATTCATTCTGACGAGGACATCAGAGCACTCCAGGAAGATTTGAGTAGACTGATGCAGTGGTCGGAGAAGTGGCAGATGCAGTTTAATATAGACAAATGCAAAGTTCTAAAAGTTGGACAGGAAAATAACCATACCACATATAAACTAAATAATGTCGATCTTAATATTACGGATTGCGAAAAAGATTTGGGAGTCCTGGTTAGCAGTAATCTGAAACCAAAACAACAGTGCATAAGTGTTCGCAATAAAGCTAACAGAATCCTTGGCTTCATATCAAGAAGCATAAATAATAGCCTCAAGTTGTTCTTCAACTCTATACATCCTTGGTTAGGCCTCATTTAGATCATGCTGCACAGTTTTGGTCACCGTATTATAGAATGGATATAAATGCTCTGGAAAACATACAAAGGAGGATGACAAAGTTGATCCCATGTATCAGAAATCTTCCCTATGAGGATAGACTGAGGGCCCTGAAGCTGCACTCTCTAGAAAGGCGTAGAATTAGGGGGGATATGATTGAGGTGACAGGAAGACAGGAATAAATAAAGGGGATGTAAATAACGTGCTGAAAATCTAGCCTAGACAGGACTCGTAGCAATGGTTTTAAGTTGGAAAAAATCAGATTCAGGAAGGATATAGGAAAGCACTGGTTTGGTAATATATTGTGGATGTGTGGAACAAACTCCCAAGTATAGTTATTGAGGCTAAAACGTTGTGTAGTTTTAAAAATAGGTTAGATAAATACCTGAGTGGGTGTGGGTGGGTGTGAGTTGGACCTGACTAGATTGTGCTACTAGGTCAGTTGCCGTGTTCCTCCCTTAAGTCAATGTGACCTGACCTGACTAGGTTGGGGCATTAGCTTAAGCCGGTAGGAGACTTGGACCTGCCTCGCATGGGCCAGTAGGCCTGCTGCAGTGTTCCTTCTTTCTTATGTTCTTATATATAGACGAGAAGGACAGGGACAAGAGAAAGAGAGGAGAAAAAGTAGTTGTGGTAGTAGTAGTAATGACTATACTTCCGATTTCATAAACTCTGCCGTCTCACTTACTAAGCGGAGTCTTCCAAACTCTCTACTCCTGTGAAATCTACTGTTCCCTATATTTCCCATCTTTCTAATCTCAACAACTCTCTCCGTGCCTTAGACATGAAACTAACTTTTCTCCAAACTAACACCCTTGGCAGTAATCTGTTTCGTATTTTCCCCCAGCAATTGATGCCCCTGGTGTCTACTCTATTTCATGCTCCTCCTGTCCCCTTCAGTACTTTGGAAAAACTGGCCACTCTCTTTCTGACAGACTTAAAGAGCACGAAAGTGTTAGACATGCCGACACCAATAACGCCCTTTTCTGTCATGTTAGAGATCACAGCAATCCTGTTGACTGGTCCTCTGTTAAAACTGTCTATCCTACTTCTAGCTTTCACATCCGTTGTCTTGTTGAAGCATCCCTTATACACAGCTTTCCGTGTAGGAATCTTAATCCTGGCTCTGTCTCTGTAGATGTTTTACTTTCTCCTTGCATTGTCAGATGCTCAAAACTTCAGAATACTCGTGAATTGACATGATCGTTTCTTCTCCCACTACGTCTTCTCCTCTCCTTTTTTCCTTATTTCTTTCTTTGTTTGCTTTTCTTCTGCTTTGCGTGTTCCGATTTTCAATTTCCATCCCCCCCTTCCCTGTGTTTTCGGTCGTACCCCTTGTGGGTCCTCTGCTCTCCTGCTGTGCTCCTTGTCTTGTCCTTAGACTTACCCCACTTTTACTACTACTACAACTACTTATCCTTTACTACTATTACTGCTTCTACCTCCCACCTTTTCTGCTACTATTACTACTACTACTATTGCCACTCTTCGCTCCCCTTTCCATCTTTTAAAGCATAAACTACTTCCCTACTTTCTACTACCACTATCACTTCTACTATTGCTTCCACTTCCACTTCTTTTTCCTCTTCTCTTTCTGCGGTTCCTGTCCTCCTCGCCTCTATATATACTGGCTCACTCACTTTCCTCTGTGTCTGACTTGTAAACGGTCTAAGACGGACGGAAACGTCGTCACAAGCTTCTGTCTCGTATGTGCCGGTTATTTGTGTATTGTTCCAGTCACGGTATTTTAACCTTTTGTCCTTTATTAACAAAATGGAAATAACTCACCTTACATCATGGCACCATTAAGAGAAAACTAAATTTCCTTAGAGTAAACAAAATACATTATGTTCTTAAGATTGATGATTAAGACACACGTGCAACAGCTGGGTATCTTTATTGTTGAAACGTTTCGACTACACAGAAGACTTCTTCAGTCAAATACAGAGGCTGTGGGTGTAGTAGTGAAATGATGTAATCAGTCCATCAGCCTTGGAGACTGTGACTCTTAGAGACCTGAGAGTGTGAGTCAAAGTGTGAGTCAGAGTGTGAGTCAGTGTGAGTGAGAGTGAGAGTGCGAATGAAAGTGTGAGTGAGAGTGTGAGTGAGAATATGAGTGAGAGTATGAGAGTGAGTGAGAGTGTGAGTGAGAGTGAACATAAAACAGTGCAGCAAGTGTCACTACAGTTGCTGGAATAAATGAATTACCCGTGAGAGGGAGGAGAGAGGGAGGAGAGGGGGAGGAGAGGGGGAGGAGAGAGGGAGGAGAGGGCTGAGAAAATGGGCGATGAACGTTGAGAATGGAAAGACAAGAGTGAGAGAGGGAGAAGAGAGAATGAGAGAGTGGGAGGGGAGCAGTGAGAGAGTGGAAGGAGAGGGGTGAGATAGTGGGAGAGAGAGGGACGAGACAGTGGGAGGGGAGGGGTGAGAGAATGGGAGCGGAGGGGTGACAGAGTGGGAGGGGAGGAGTGAGAGTGAGAGGGGTGAGAAGTGTGTTATAGCGCTAAAGTAAAAGTGGCACTGAGAGTGTAAGAGGGATGGGAGTGTGAGAGGGATGAGAGGAATGGGAGTGTGAGAGGGATGAGAGGAATGGGAGTGTGAGAGGAATGAGAGGGATGGGAGTGTGAGAGGGATGGGAGTGCGAGAGGGATGAGAGTGCGAGAGGGATGGGAGTGCGAGAGGGATGGGAGTGTGAGAGGGATGGGAGTGTGAGAGGGATGGGAGTGTGAGAGGGATGGAGTGTGAGAGGGATGGGAGTGTGAGAGGGATGGGAGTGTGAGAGGGATGGGAGTGTGAGAGGGATGGGAGTGTGAGAGGGATGGGAGTGTGAGAGGGAGGGGAGTGTGAGAGGATGGGAGTGTAGAGGGATGGGAGTGTGAGAGGAATGGGAGTGTGAGAGGGATGGGATGTGAGAGTGGATGGGAGGTGAGAGGATGGGAGTGTGAGAGGGATGGGAGTGTGAGAGGGATGGAGTGTGAAGGGAATGGGAGTGTGAGAGGGATGGGAGTGTGGAGGGATGGGAGTGTGAGAGGGATGGGAGTGTGAGAGGGATGGGGAAGATTGAGGAGGTTTTAGTGAAAGGAGTGTACGCACTCATTCTCTGTAAGGGTCAAGTCACAGCTCTTGGCCCTGCGGCGGGACTCGCATGGGTGAAGCGCTTAACTCGCAAGGGTGACACAGTGCCTCTTACTTCCTCTTTCTTCTTTTCTTTGTTGTTGTTTCCTCACTGTTTCTTCTTCCTTTCTATCCTCCTGTTGCTTTCTTACTGTTTCTTCCTCATTGCTGCTTCCACTTTCTTTCTTTCCTCGCTGTTGCTTTCACTTTCGAATTTACCCTCATTATCTTTTACATCGTAATCATATCTCCTCCTGTCTCACTCTCTTCAGAATCGTCAGGTTTTGTTTCTTTATTCAATCCTCCCAGACACTCAGAGTTCTGGGACTAGTCTGGTTGTGAATCTTTGTATGTTAGGCAGCAGCTGCTGGGCTCACCTGAGCCTCAGACTCAGGTGCCACCACTCTTAAGTCACACAATTTGCCGGAGTCTTTTTTCATGTCCTTTTTTTTCTTTCTGTTATCCTGTGGTGGTTTCTCTCCTCTCCGCTTTTACTCTCCTCTCTCTCTCTCTCTCTCTCTTCTCTCTAGCCCCCTTTTCTAAATTTATATCGATTTACTTTCTCTCGCATAAAAAAAACCGGTTTTCTTCCGCTTCTGCTCTTTTGCTATCATTTTTTTCTGATATCTTACCCTTTATAATATAGACGTTATCTTTGGCTCTCTCCTGTTTCTCTTCTCTCTCTATCTCTTTCTCTCGCTTTCGTTTTCTACCCAGCATTTTTCACGCTCCTTCCTCTCCCTCATTTCTTTCCTAAATTCTCGTTCGTCTTGTCCCCATTTTCTTTCTAATCCTCATTTATTTTATTCTCCTAGTTCTCTTCCTTATTCTCCTAGTTCTCATCCTTATTCTCCTAGTTCTCCTCCTTATTCTCCTAGTTCTCCTCCTTATTCTCCTAGTTCTCATCCTTTTTCTCCTAGTTCTCCTCCTTATTCTCCTAGTTCTCCTCCTTATTCTCCTAGTTCTCATCATTTTTCTCCTAGTTCTCCTCATTATTCTCCTAGTTCTCCTCATTCTTCTAGTTCTCCTCCTTATTCTCATAATTCTTCCTTTTATTTTTGTTCTTCCTCTTCTGCCTACTTCACCTACTCCCCATTATCTTACTTTTCCCTATACTCCTACTACTTCCTCTTCTGAAGATCATGAAAATGAGAACTGAAGTTTTTTTTTTTTTGACCCATGTTAGATACGTCCTTCTCAAACTTCACTCTCCAATTTTCAGAACTTTCCAGGATGGTGGCCTCCACGACCAGCAGATTGTTCTACTCAAATTCAACTCTATTGGCAAGCCAATACGTTTCTAAAGCCTATCTAAATCTGAATAAATCCGGCTTCAATTCATCGTTTCTAATTTGTTTCGTAGTTAGAAATTCTAAATACCTTTCTTCCTTTGTTTAAACCTGTCTTGCACTTGTTTACGTCAGTCATGTTTCGTGTTCTACGTCTTTCAACAGAATATTGGTTCTGGACTCTCAAACGGCTTTCCTTTATAATATTTCGTACACAGTGTAGGAATTCTGTCATCCTTCTGTATGTTCTCTTACATTCATTGTGTACACAGCTGCAGAACTTACCTTTGGACTCCTGTTATACTTCTTGATATAAATCCGAACACTCTTCTAGCTTTATTATGCACTCCCAGGAACTCTCTGTATGATAAGCTCTACATCAATTTGTTTATAATTGCCAGGGGGTTATATTCACTCACAGGGATTAGGACTTCTCCACACTGAACTGCGTCTGCCACTGCTCAGTCCACCATATTAACTAGTCCAAATCTTGAAGTTCAGTGGAATCCTCTGATACTATTTTTTTTCCTGTTTTAGTGTCATAATCAAATTTACTCATGCCATTTTTTGTTCCCATATAGAGGTCATTAATGTAACTTATGAGCAAGGGGCCCAAAACTGCTCCATGTATAACGTCATGTGTGACCGGCCCTCATTCTGATTTCTTGCCATTCATACAAACTTTCTGGTGCCTGTCCTTTTGCCTTTTATCCATGAGAAATTTTTCCTCTAATACCGCGTGCTGCCATTTTCTTAAAAAAAATTGTGTGGGGATCAAGTGCCTAAAATGCCTTACTGTAGAATGGTAGTAAATCTATTAGGCTCCTTGGGAATCTGTGTTGTGACTAACTGGACTAGTGTGTCGGTTGCTGCCAGATTCGAAAAAGATCTCCCCGTATCCAGTAAGCCTAGCCCCATCTACCTAAGTTCAGGCAACTGGAATACTACAGAGTGAAGTATACGCTTCTAAAGCTTTAACTTTTTAAAATAAATCAGAAGAGGCAGTGACTAGTTATCTCAGCGAGACCAACACTCAAGACTACACCATCATATCAAGTTTGAAGCCAATAAGAAGTTGCATTCTCTTTTTATCGGAACTGGAGACTTATTAAACCCCATCACATAAGAAATTCACAAATAACGGCTTAAAAACAAAACTAAACTTCAATTTTCCTAATTCCTTCAATAAAAATAACAAACGTGTAATCCTAGGCTTTCGTTAAGTAAAATACACCAACATTTAATGTTTAAAACTAATTAGAAGAAGTATTCGTAAATAACTGCATTGAAAACAACGTATTTAAAAAAGTGGCAAATTAAAATTAAGATAAACAACAATCAGTGCAAAACTTCCTTTGAGGGAAAACACATTAGTGCTAAAAATCTGAAGCAACCAGGAGATGCACTGACCAGTTATCACACAGAATCAATTCCAAGTTTATTAACTAAGCTGGTAAGTTGTTAAATTTGAATAAATTCAACATGAACTCAGTATGAAGCTCATCGTAAAAAAAGCATTAGTTATTAAAGTTAGCAGACGTTCAAAAGAGGCATTCTCGAGTTATTTAACAGAATATGATGAGCTATTTATAAAAGGAAATTAGCTAATGGGCACCTGAACACTCCATTAATATTCACAACCTTTCTCCAAGTTCGATTCACTAATGTTAAAAGTTTGAAGGCAATCAGAAAATGGATTTCACAAGTTATCATAGTAATACAAAATCCGGAAATGTTCACATGCGAGAGTTCCGGATTTGAAGCTGATCGGATGAGGAGTTCTCTGGCCATAAACATTAACACTGAAGATTAGATTTTCGATTTTGCTGCCAAAACAGCCAGTTCGTTGCACATCCGAATCACATTCTGTGAACGCAAGCGCATATAAGCGAGGAACACTTCAGCAGACCTACTGGCCCATACTAGGTCACAGACTACGCCATCTATATTGGATATATAACAATATGCTTCAAATGTTGCAGGTAAAGTGAAGATATTCGCTTAAAATGTTTGGTGTCTAAATTCCATTAATAAATTACTACGACATATGGCGTAGGGTATTATACTGTCAATCTCTATATTCTTCAGTAGACTACTAGACTACTAGACTAGACTACTAGACTACTAGACTACTAGACTACTAGACTACTAACAAGAGTTATCAAAGTGGTTATCAACTGCGTCACCTATTAATGAGTTTATTGTACCTAATAATTTTTTCCCTCTCCTCCTGCTGCTTCCTACTCTTCTCCTGCTCCTACCTATTCTCCTCCTGCTTCTTACTCTCCTCCTCCTGCTTCCTACTCTCCTCCTGCTGCTGCTTCCTACTTTCCTCTTCCTCCTTCTTACTCTCCTGCTGCTGCTGCTTCCTACTCTCCCCCTGCTGCTCCCTACTCTCATTCTCCTACTCCCTACTCTCCTCCTCCTCCTCCTGCTGCTTCCTACTTTCCTCCTGCTGCTTCCTACTCTCCTCCTCCTCCCTGGATGGTGCTCTACCAGCATGATGCTCTACCAGCTTGGTGCTCTACCAGCATAGTGCTCTCCCAGCATGGTACTCTACCAGCATGGTGCTCTACCAGCATGATGCTCTTACAGCATGGTGCTCTTACAGCATGGTGCTCTTACAGCATGGTGCTCTTACAGCATGGTGCTCTTACAGCATGGTGCTCTACCAGTATGGTGCTCTACCAGCATGGTGCTCCACCATCATGGTGCTCCACCATCATGGTGCTCCACCATCATGTGCTCACACATGGTGCTCCACATCTAGGTCTCCACCATCATGGTGCTCCACCATCATGGTGCTCCACCAGTCATGGTGCTCCACCATCATGGTGCTCCACCATCATGGTGCTCCACCATCATGGTGCTCCACCATCATGGTGCTCACCATCAGTGCTCCACCATCATGTGCTCCACCATCATGGGCTCCACCATCATGGTGCTCCACCGAGCCTCACTCACTGAGCTTCACATTATATGCAACACTCAGTATGTGTCCTGTTTTTATGACTGTCAAACTTCCATCTACTTCCTCTCCTGCTCCCTCTCTCCTCTTTTCTCTCTCCTCTCCCTCTCTCTCTCTCTCTCTCTCTCTCTCTCCTCTCTCTCTCTCTCTCTCTCTCACTATTCACTATTACCACCCCGCACGGACACGTTCCTGCGGGATACTGCGCTTACACCCACAAAGGAGTGGACACATATGTGTCTCACTTGATACACATTAATATTCCGGCTACAGTGTCCCTTAGTCGTGATAATCCTTACACTGAGTGTAGCCGGGAGTGTTCGTTATCCGGCGGCTGGGGTTGTGCAGTTCACCCGGCTGGTGTGGCTGGATATTCGTTATCCGGCTTGTGGTGGTGAGGGATTGGGGAAGGGTAGGGCAGTGAAGGTTATTATCCGGCTCTGGCTGTGCTGATCGTCCGGCTTGACCAATTAATTCCGAAGCAGATTTTCTTTCTCTCTCTCTCTCTCTCTCTCTCTCTCTCTCTCATCTCTCTCTCTCTCTCTCTCTCTCTCTCTCTCTCTCTCTCTCTCTCTCTCTCTCTCTCTCTCTCTCTCTCTCTTTCTCTCTCTCTCTCTCTCTGCGGCACTATATGACCCCGTACGGGCTTAGAGCATTGGTTTTGAAAATTATAATTAGGTAATTTACGACCGACTGTTGTTGGAAATTGTTTCTGCGCCTCAGAATTCACCCCAAAACCTGTCTACTGACCCCAAAACCCGACTGCTCACTCCGGAAACTGGTAGTTAATCCATACTTTCTCTGCTCGTCCACTGCTTGTCTGGTTCCTTCAAGCTTATTCACAAATGTGTCTGCTTCGAAAGACAAACTATTTCTCTTCAGCTTCTGACTAATCCCTCCAAGCGTTGTTTACTCCCTGTCTTTAATTCTTGCATATTTACTCTTGCTTAGTTTACTTCCCCAAAGCTTTGTTAGGTCCCTCCGAAGCTTGTCTAAGCTTAGTAAAAGTTATTCTTGGAATCATTTCTTCTGTTCCTAAGCCTACGCGTCTTTCTTAAGTCTTCCTCTGCTTCCTGTAAATGCTTTTGTACTCTCCCAAAGCTGCATACGTTCCCTGCAAGTAAATAACAAATATTCTCTGCAAGACTTGTCTACTACTTCCGAAGCTTTTCTAGTTCCTTCAAGGCTTGTCTACTTTCTCCCAAACTTGACAACTAGGAAGCTTCTCTACCCCAAAGCTTGCCTACTTCCTCCAAAGTCTGTTTATTCTGTTCAAGCTTTCTTCCTCCTATGCTGGGAGTAAGTTTGCTCACGTCGGTGCTTGCATGTGACGATAACAATCTGAACAAGTTACGAACGCAAAACGATTAGATTCTTAGATGTTGCCGCTGAAGCGGCTAGTTTATTGTGCACCTAATATCCATCTTGTGGACGGTAGCGCAAGAGCATATGGCTACACAAAAGGCCTAAGAACTAGGCCCCAAAAAGGGTTAACAGGAGTACATCTGCTTTTATATCTACAGTTGACTTATCTGTTGCAAACAGATATAGGAAATTTGCTTAATATGTATGGTATCTTATTTCCATTAATATGATACCTTAACATAGCACATAGGTTATTATATTATCTCGATATTCCTCAATAAGTGGACAATTAGGCACATTGTAATCAAGAAAGTGGCCATAGAGGTGACCACATTTAGACTGATCATCTTCTGTGTGTCTACCTGACTACCAGAAGTATTGATAACCAAGCCTAAGCCTGGCCACTACATCAGCCAGTCTGTTCACATTGCAGGTTGCTCCATAAATGTACTTATCTACGTTGCTGTTACCGGCTGTTACAGCCTATACAGCCTATACAGCCGATACAGCTTGATAAACGGCTGTAACGGCTTGACAAAGCTCCTGGAGAGCGAAACGTTGCCACAGTAAAATCTCACATTAGTTGAACACGTGTTCTTTTACCTAACATATTGTCGGTAATTCTGCCAACGTTATTACTATTATACGTTTTTAATCACTATTTTTTTTTTAACTATTCCGAAACCGAATATTAGTAAACTATTACACAGTATGTCATGCAACATGTGAGTCTCTCAGAATTTTATATATACGTTTTTATTTTTCCGCTGCTAACATTATTTTTAAATATTAGCCAGCAGATGGGTAAACAGTAGCACAGAAACTGGTAAAGAAAAAAAGGCAAAAAAGGGTAAAGAGAACACAACATTGGGAAGCAGAGCCAAACAGCTGGGAAACAGTGCACACTGTTGGGTAAAACAGTGACAGCAGCAGGTTTTAACAGAACACAGCACTGGTGACACCAGCGGTTCCCGGCATAGGTGTGAAAAAAATTTTCCAAGGGGGGGACGGGGAAACTTTTGATACAGGCGGGGGGGCAACCCCAGGGTAAACACCCAGCATGGTGGGGACAGCAAAGCATGGGGGTGACCCCAGCGGGGTGAAGAAAGAAAGGTGGGTACAGCCAGAAAGGTGGGTGACAGGCAGGTGGTGACCAACATGGGGGGTACAAAAGCGTGGGTGAAGCAAGCATGGGGGTGACAGAAAGCATGGGGTGACAGAAAAGCAGGGTGGGTTCAGCAAGCATGTGGTGACAGCAACATGGTGGGGCCGGGGCCAGCATGGGGGGTTTGACAAAAGCTGGGGGGTGAAGAAGCATGGGGGGGTGAAGAAGCAGGGTTTGGTGACAGAAACATGGGGGGCAGCAACAGGGTGGGTGACACAAGCATAGTGAGGACAGCAAGCATGGGGGTGCACGCATAGTGAGGACAGAAACGGGTGGGTGAAGCTATATGGTGAATGACTCAGCCGCTACTGGGGTAGGGGTTGGACTCAGCCAGGCTGCCCCCCGGGGGGAAACACGTGCTGGGGACTTTTTTTACTTTGAAAAATTTTAAAATTTTTGGTCAGAAAAATTGCAAACCCCAAAATTACTAAAGGAAACATTCTTACTCCCCCACATATTAAAAAATATAGAAACCCCGACCCCCTTTTTCCAAAAAAATTTAAAAATTTTTAAAAAACATTAAAGAAAAATTACAACCTTTGAGTAAATTTTATGGTTTCGGAAAATTTTCCTATACCAGGGCGGCCATGGCCAGGCTTGTCTGTCTTGCCGGCAACCAACTTTTTTGCTATGGACCCCCTGACCAAATATTCATCCACCCAGTTGAACTGGCACCTGGTGAAGATACTTGTCCAGTTTCCTCTTGAAGACTTCTACACTTGTCCCAGCAGTGTTTCTGATATCTTTTGGTAAGATGTTGAATAGCCTGGGGCCAAGAATGTTGATACAGTGTTCCCTATTTGTGCCCACTGCACCCCTGCTTTTCTAAGGGTTTATTTTTGTACTTCCTCCCATATCTTTCACCCCAGTACGCTGTTACGGCAGTGTGCCGACTTAGGACAAGGCCCTCCGGTACTTTCCAGGTATATCTTATCATGTATAATTTTCTCTTTCGTTCCAGTGAATACAAATTTATGACTTTAAGGTGTTCCTATTAATTTAAATGCTTTATTGGTTCTATGCTGGCAGTAAACTATCGTTGTATCTGTTCCAACTCTGACGTGTCTCCTTCCCTGAAAGGGGCCGTGAACACTGAGCAATATTTCAAATGAGAGAGCACAAGCGATTTGAAAAGTGTCTCCATTGGCATTATTTTAAAGGTTCTCATTTTCCATCCCGTGATCCTCCTGGCTGTCGTGACATTGTCTTATTGTTCTCTTTGAAAAAAAAAGGTCAACTGACACCATTGTTCCCAAGTCTTTCACGTGTTTCTTTGATAATATTTGATGATCCTCTTGGGTATTACATACAGTGTTCCTTTTGAGCTCTTCATTCTTTCCATACCTAAGCAACCGGAACTTATTACCATTGAACATGATGTTGTCCACTTCCCACTGGAAAATAATATTCTCGAGGAGAGCTCTTCTCTGACAGTAGGTCACAACCAGGTCAATTATGGTCATCTGAGGCCAGAGATAATAATTTCCAATATACTTCAATCACTCTTCAGAATCTTTAATATCATAGCATAAGACATTCACCATAATCAACAAAACGTGTAGCAACAGATAGTATATATGGCCAGATAATAAAAAAAGCACACTGGATGGATTTTTAATATAACAATTTAAAATATCACCGAGAACTAGCCACCATAGTATATAACAGGCTAGAAGAGCCGACCCTTCTCACCCTCAATATTAGAAAGTATAAGCTGAGATAGTGAGGACACCATCTCACCTCACTATACATTACTGGGGAGTCACCTCCACTTAACCAGGTACACACACATCAGTCTTATACAACACAGCAAATAAAAAATGGGGAAAATGAATTCTATGTTTCTCACTTTTATGATTTAATACTTAATTATTTATTGCAAGAG
>NC_069407.1:40512842-40535342 GCF_026875155.1 Cherax quadricarinatus | reverse complement strand
GGAAGGCAGCCAGACAGGAAAGCATCCAGCCAAGAAAGCAGCCAGCAAGGAAGGCAGCCAGCCAGCCAGCTAATCAGCCAGCCAGGAAGGCAGCCAGCCAGGAAGGCAGCCAGCCAGGAAGGCAGCCAGCCAGGAAGGCAGCCAGAGAGGAAAGCAGCCAGCTAGAAAGGCAGCCAACGCCATGACAACTCCATTTAACCTAAGCAAAGAGCTTGTTGTGACCCCGTGTTGCTGTGCACTGTGACCCCGTGTTGCTGTGCACTGTGACCCCGTGTTGCTGTACATTATGACTTCGTGTTGCTGTGCACTGGACCTCGTGTTGCTATGCAATGTGACCCCATGTTGCTGTGTATTGTGACCCCAGGTTAGTGTGAACTGTGACCCTGTGTTGGTGTGTACTGTGATTCTGTGTTAGTGTGCACTGTGACCCCGTGTTGGTGTGCACCGTGACCCCGGGTTGGTGTGCACTGTGATCCCGTGTTGGTGTGCACTGTAACCCCATGTTGATATGCACTGTGACCTCTTGTTGGTGTGCACCGAGACCCCGTGTCGGTGTGCACTGTGACCCCGTGTTGGTGTGCACTATGACCCCTGTTGGTGTGCACCGTGGCCCCGTGTTGGTGTACACCGTGACCCCGGGTTGGTGTGCACCGTGACCCCGGGTTGGTGTGCACCGTGACCCCGTGTTATTGTGTACTGTGACCCCGTGTTGGTGTGCACTGTGACCTCGTGTTGGTGTGCACCAAGACCCCGTGTCTGTGTGCACTGTGACCCCTGTTGGTGTGCACTGTGACCCCGTGTTGGTGTGCACCGTAACCCCGTGTTGGTGCGCACTGTGATCCCGTGTTGGTGCGCACTGTGACCCCGTGTTGGTGCGCACTTGAGTGTATTTTGTTTAAATTAAGTTTTAGTTCATCTGATTATGGGAAAATTAGTTTGAGTACATTTAAGTTAAGTTCATCTGGCTTCAGTATATCAAGGTTGAGTACATCTTGACTGAGTGCATCTATTGTGAGTACATTCTGAGTACATCTTGTCTGAACACATCCAGTCCAACTTTATCTCGTCTGAGTACATCTAGTCTGAGTACATCTAGTATAAATACATCTAGTCAGAGTATATTCAGCAACTACGTGTGTGAGTACACGTAGTTGAACATATCTCGCTTCGAGTACATCTTTCTCAGTACATTTTGAGCAAGTTTTTGGCTAAGTACTTTCAGCTGGAGTACAAATTTTGAGTACATGGAAACATCCAAGCATCCCCCATGTACTCAACACATACTCGACAATGCTATTGACACAATTCTCAGGAAGAAATTGGAAGAGTTAAGGAGAATGGAACAACGAATAGGCAATCTGGACACCCACGATGCCTTGTACCTTCTCACAAAGTACTTGAGTCTGCCCAGGTTGACATATTTCCTATGATGTGCACCTTCATATGATAACCCTATACTGCACGAAATCCTGAGGCAGATTTTGACGACAGTACTTAACCTTACTCTAGAAGACGGGCAGTGGAACCAAGCTACACTTCCAGTCACACTAGGAGGCATTGGTGTCCGCAGGTCATCACAGATTGCACTACCTGTTTTCTGTCCTCATGCATTGCATCCAGAGGGCTTGTAACAGCAATTCTCTCTGAACATCTTAGGGACAAGATTGGAGTCCAGGACCAAAAGTTCATTGACGGACCCATGATCTGGGATAATCTAACGGGCTCTGAAGCCAGACCTGCCCCCCCCCAACAACTACATACAGTCGCACTGGGATGGTCCAATAGTGGAAAATATAGCCTCAGCAATGCTTCAGAGTGTCAGGGAAGGATAGAGCCCGCCTCCTGGCAGTGAGAGCTCCTCATGCAGGGGACTTTCTGTTGGCTATTCCCAACTCCAGCCTTGGCACACGCCTCGACCAACAGACCATCCACATTGGTGTTGCCCTTCGACTTGCCGCCCCTGTTCTCGCCGAACACAGTGTATTTCTGGCAGTGAAGCAGCAGACCGATTCGGATACCATGGTCTTGTGTGCCGTAAATCCGAGGGAAAGATTGCAAGACATGAGGAGGTTAATAACATTATCAAGAGGAACCTCACAACAGCCGGATGCCCAACAGTAAGGGAGCCACCCCAACTATGCAGATCTGATGGCAGCCAGAAGCGTCCAGATGGTATCACCCTTCAAGCCTGGACAGACGGGAAGCAGGTGGTGTGGGACTACACATGTGCATCTACCTTGGCTGATACCTATCTCCAATACACCAGGGAGGAAGGAGGGGCAGCCGCCAGCTTCAGGAGTCCCAAACAAGTCTAGAAAATATGGAGAACTTGCCCATCATTATATGTTTGTTCCCATAGGCTCAGAGACCCTTGGCTCATGGGGAAAGAAATTATCTAAGTTCCTTAAGGAGCTAGGCAAAAGACTCATCAGTGTAACTAGGGATCCCAGGGCAGCTAGTTTTCTGTTCCAGCGGCTCAGTTGCGGCTGTTATATATATATATATATATATATATATATATATATATATATATAATATATATATATATATATATATATATATTATATATATATATATATATATATATATATATATATATAGATACATAGATAGATAGATAGATAGATAGATAGATAGATAGACAGATATATATATATAGATAGATAGATAGATAGACAGATATAGAATAAGTCAGCTTTTATTCCTTTTCTCCCTTATTCTCTGTTTCCCTCTACTCCTTTTTCTTTTCCTAACTCCTTCCCTTCCACCTTACTTCTAACCCTCTGTTCTTCCGTCCTATGTTATGTTACTACCTTCCCCTCTTTCCTCCCTCCCTTGCCCTCTTCCTTCTCTCTCTCTCTCGCTCTCTCTCTCTTCCTTCCACTCACCCTCTTTTTCCTTACACTCTCTCTCTTCTTCCCACTCTCCCTCTCTTTTTCCCACTCTCCCTCTCTTCCTCCCACTCTCTCTCTCTCTCTTCTTCCCATTCATCCTCTCTTCCTCCCCCTCTCTCTCTCTCTTCTTCCCACTCACCTCTCTTCCTCACACACACTCTCTCTCTTCTTCCCACTCTCCCTCTCTTCCTCCCACTCTCCCTCCTTCCTCCCATTCTCCCTCTCTTCCTCCCACTCTTCTCTCTCTCTCTTCCCACTAACCCTCTCTTCCTCCACACTCTCCTTCTCTTCTTCCTACTCTCCTCTCTTCCTCCCACTCTCTCTCTCTCTTCTTCCCACTCACCCTCTCTTCCTCCCACTCTCTCTCTTCTTCCCACTAACCCTCTCTTCCTCCCACTCTCCCTCACTTCCTCCCACTCTCCCTCTCTTCCTCGCACTCTCTCTCTTTCTCTTCTTCCCATTCATCCTCTTTCCTCCCACTCTCCCTCTCTTCCTCGCACTCTCTCTCTTTCTCTTCTTCCCATTCATCCTCTCTTCCTCCCACTCTCTCTCTCTCGTCTTCCCACTCACCCTCTCTTCCTCACACTCTCTCTCTACTTCTTCCCACTCTCCCTCTCTTCCTCCCACTCTCCCTCACTTCCTCCCACTCTCCCTCTCTTCCTCCCACTCTCTCTCTCTCTTCTTCCCATTCATCCTCTCTTCCTCCCACCCTCTCTCTCTCTTCTTCCCACTCACCCTCTCTTCCTCACACACTCTCTCTCTTCTTCCCACTCTCCCTCTCTTCCTCCCACTCTCCCTCCCTTCCTCCCACTCTCCCTCACTTCCTCCCACTCTCCCTCCCTTCCTCCCACTCTCCCTCATTTCCCCTCCCCTCTCCCTCTCTTCCTCCCACTCTCTCTCTCTCTTCTTCCCATTCATCCTCTCTTCCTCCCACTTTCTCTCTCCCCCTTCTTCCCATTCATCCTCACTTCCTCCCCACTCTCCCTCTCTTCCTCCCACTCTCTCTCTCTCTTCTTCCCATTCATCCTCTCTTCCTCCACTCTCTCTCATCTTCTTCCTACTCACCCTCTCTTCCTCCCACTCTCTCTCTCTCTTCTTCCCACTCACCCTCTCTTCCTCCCACCTCCTTTTCCCCCACTCTTCTTCCCACTAACCCCTCTCTTCCTCCCACTCTCCCTCCCTTCCTCCCACTCTCCCCTCTCTTCCTCCCACTCTCTCTCTCTCTTTTCCCTCCCACTCACCCTCTCTTTCTTTCTCCCATTCTCTCCTCTCTTTTTCCCACTCACCCTCTCTTTCCTCCCATCCTCTCTCTCTCTCTTCTTCCCACTAACCCTCTCTTCCTCCACTCTCTCTCTTCTTCCCACTAACCCTCTCTTCCTCCCCTCTCCCTCTTTCCTCCCACTCTCCGTCCTCTCCTCCCACTCTCCCTCTCTTTCTCCCCACTCTCCGTTCTTCTTCCTACTCTCCCTCTCTTCTTCCTACTCTCTCCTCTCTTTCTCCCACTCTCCTCTCTCTTCTCCCACTCTCCATTCTTCCTCCCACTCTCTCTTCTCCCACTCTCCCTTTCTTCCTCCCACTCACCTCTCTTCCTCCTCCACTTTCCCTTTCTTCCTCCCACTCTCCCTTTCTTCCTCCCACTCCTCTACTCTCTCTCTCTCTCTTCTCTCTTCTCCCTCTCTCTCTCTCTCTCTCTCTCTCTCTCTATCTCTCCTCTCTCCTCTCTCTCTCTCTCTCTTCTCTCCCTCCTCTCTCTCTCTCTCTCCTCTCTCTACCCTCTCTCTCTCTCTCTCTCCTCTCTCTTCCCAATACAGAATTTAATTGCAGTAACAATTGGTTTATCTGAGTGTGACTTGCCTACTGCGGCCTGTCTACAGTAGATGTTTGTAGTACCGTCGCAGAGTATAGTACCGTTGGTGTGTGCAGTACCATGGCAGCGTGTAGTACCGATATTGTCTTTAGTATCGTTAGTATCTGAAGTACCGTTGGTTCTTGTAGTGCCGTTGGTGTCTTTAGTAACGTTGGCAGTTGCAGCACCAATGGCGCCTGTAGCAACATTGTTGCATGTAGCAACGTTGTTGCATGTAGCAGCGATGGTGCCTTCGTAGCTGCTGTAGCTAGTGAGCTGAGTGTGGGAGGTTTGTCGAGATCCTCTGCGCACTACTGAAGTCTCTCAGCTCTGGGTGGCATTACTGAAGTCTCCCAGCTCAGGCTGACACTACTGAAGTCCCCAGCTCAGGCTGACACTGCTGAAGTCCCGAGCTCAGGCTGACACTATTGAAGTCTCGCAGCTCAGGCTGACACTGCTGAAGTCCCGAGCTCAGGCTGTCATGTAGGGGGGTAATGATTAGGGGAATATGGGGGTAAGCGGAGGGAGTCAGTAGGTTGGGGACAGGCGAGGTGGTAGGAGTGAGGTATGTGGAGGTAGGTAATGTGAGGTCACTGGTGACTACACTTTCACCTCTCATTACTCTACCCACCATCCTACACTACTCACCCTCTCACTACTTTAACTGAAATAAACTAATGAATAAATAACGGGGACAGTGAATATTACTATTCTACTCAAACACAGTTTATTATTAAGTCCTTGTACAATAATATATTTGGGAACAGGAGTTCATCATTGGGGTTTAGATAAATGGGATGGTACATATAAGCAGTGAGACAGGGAACACAATCAACTTGACGAAAATGAATATAACTTACAATATAGTACAGAGGATAGTTCATCACAGGAACTAAGCCACAGGTCCCAAGACCTACACAGCACGAGTACTGCGCCAAGCCAGTACTCTGCCCAATGCCTCCAACAGTCTCCTCCAGAGACTTCAGCAGCCTTCTCCCGAGCCCTGCACCCCAGCAGCAGCTCCGCTCGAAGTCTCAGCTCAGGAACTCTGCACCCCAGCAGCAGCTCCGCTCGAATCTCACTCCACTCCTGATCATGCTCTTCCTTGGGCTTTTATGGTGGTCCAAGCACCCTCCACAACCACGTGTACGACCTGACGCCTAGGTCTGACTCCGTCAAGAACAAAAGACCTCAGACGTGGGCGTGGCTACAGACGTTTGCCAAGGCAAGGTGTGACCATATAATTGGTTAAATTAGGTCTCCCCAGAGACCTCACAAGCCCAGCTGAACTACATCACAAGGCTGACAATATTGAAGTCTCGCAGCTCAGGCTGATATTACTAACGTCTATCACATGCTGACACTACTAACATTTCCCAGCCCAGACTGACAGATTTCCCACCACCATGTGACCCAGCCTGTGTTATGGAATATGCGAGGGAAATATTCCTGCCGTCTCTCTCCCACTATACAGTCATACGCCGCTTTACGTCATGTCGGCCTACGTCAAATTCGCCTTTACGCCACTTTTCAAGAGTAAATTTCAGTCCAGCGAACGTCATTACGTCCGACTTTACGTCACTCAGCAACGTCACCTACGCCATAATTTTTTAATTGTGTTCATTATTCTTTAAACACTTTACTAAAATGTGTCTTTAGTGTTCTTTAAGGTTTAACAATAGTTACATTCTTTCGCAAGTTATTTACGCTGGGTTTACGGTGTTTGTCTTCATTTTAAAGCATTTTTAAAGTATTATGTTCGGTCTACGTCAAAAACCGGGTTACGTCACGGCTCATGGAACCCATTAATGACGTAGGGAATGGGGGCAGAAGGTAGTCGCTCCTCGGGCTATACCTGATTATCAAGATTACAAACAAGTGTTATGTAGGAACCACTTTCAAAGTGGATCTTAAACCTAATTAACCAGATGTGTTATCAGTGTGTGCTAAGTGTTGCTGAACACTTAGTCGGTAATTAGAAAGAGAGGAGAGAGAGAGAGAGAGAGAGAGAGAGAGAGAGAGAGAGAGAGAGAGAGAGAGAGAGAGAGAGACAGAGAGAGAAGAGAGACAGAGAGAGAGAGAGACGGAGAGATGAGGATGACTCGAGTATGGAACACATTCGTACAGCATAATGATGTCAACGAGATAAAGTCAGTTGATCAATGAAAATGCTGGCCCACAGATGGCTCCAACTTCATCCTGTTCCCTACTTGTATGTCTCATAACAATAAAAATGCTTTCAAATGAGCTGATGTAGGTAACAGCTCTTAGATTGCCAATAAAGTTAGGAATCCTTAACCTGTAAATAGCTTGTCAATAAAGCAAGGTGATTCTTAACCTTGTCAAACCCTGTGTAAAAAAAAAAAAAAAAAAAAAAAAGAGACAGAGACAGAGACAGAGACAGAGACAGAGACAGAAAGAGGATGCAAAGATAAACACACGTACAAGGACATTTAGATGTAATTAAGGTCAGGTGAAGTAAACACCTGAAAAGGCAAAGGAAAATAGGGTTTGAAAAAAGGCAGAGGAAGAGGTGGTATGGAGGATGATAAGAGAAATGCAAGTTATGAAGATGGTGATGTGAAAGAGTATCGGAATGGAAAGGGAGAAAATACGTGGAAGAAAAAATATGAAGAATTAAGGAATGGGACGAGAAGGATTGGAAGGGAAATGGAATGGGATTATCAGTAGGTCAACGGAGAGATATAGAATACTAAACATTCTTACCAAGACACAACACAAGGCAACAAATACGTCAGGTAAGAGAGGACGCTACAATCCTATTCATAATTCAACCATCTGTTTCACCTTTAAAAGCAATAATCTACAATAACCGTAGTCTGAATAGAGCAATCATCACTCTGCTCTATATTTCCATACTCTATAAACTGGTTAAAGAGCTCCGTAATTACATTAAATGCAGTAGTAAATATGGTGCTAACAGATTGCATATTAATAATCACCTAACAAAAATTAATCTGGTGTTATTACAGCGTGTGTGTGTGTGAATGTTTGTTGAAATGTTGATTAAAATGTTTATGGAGCTGGGATTTGGAGCTATGTTAT
Source organism: Cherax quadricarinatus (assembly GCF_026875155.1). NCBI lineage: Eukaryota > Metazoa > Arthropoda > Malacostraca > Decapoda > Parastacidae > Cherax > Cherax quadricarinatus. The sequence continues at coordinate 40,527,536 of NC_069407.1, read as the reverse complement.
GAAAAAATGTTGCTTGATTTTTGGGAGTGTTTGGTCCAAGCGGAGAGCAAAGTACTCAGTAAGACGAATCTCTCTCTCTCTCTCTCTCTCTCTCTCTCTCTCTCTCTCTCTCTCTCTCTCTTTTTTTTTTTTTTTTTTTTTTTTTTTTTACACAGGGTTTGACAAGGTTAAGGATCCCTAGCTTTATTAACAAGCTATTTACAGGTTAAGGATTCCTAACTTTATTGGCAAGCTAAGAGCTGTTACCTACATCAGCTCATTTGAAAGCATTTTTATTGTTATGAGACATACAAGTACGGGACAGGATGAAGTTGGAGCCATCTGTGGGCCAGCATTTTCATTTGATCAACAGACTTTATCTCGTTGACATCATTATGCTGTACGAATGTGTTCCATACTCGAGTCATCCTGGGTATGTATGATCTCAGATGGAGTGATGTTCTGGAGAAGGGTACAGCCAGAGTGAAGTTGCTGCTTTCTGCCCGTCTTGTGGCATAAAAGCTGTCCTCGAAGTGGATCCAAGTGTGGTATTTTGGCAATATTGGCCTTGTACATAACAGTAAGGCCACCCACATCCCTCCTATGTTGAAGGCTCTATGTTGAAGTTCTCTACTCTGTCAAGCAGTCGCAGATGAGAGGGGGGGCAGGTAAACCAAGGAAGTGGAGCATACTCAAGGTGCGAGCGTACTTGTGCCTCGTAAAGGATCTTGCAACCCCTACTGTCAAGCAGATGGGAGATACGGCGAAGTGCTGTAAGCTTCCTGGCTGCCTTGTTTGCAAGATTTACAACATGGTTCTTCATGGTTAGTTTGGAGTCAAATTTCACCCCAAGGATATCAACTTCTTCTCCAGGTGCCAACATCCTCCCATTCATCCTTACTACTGCACCAGCATTACCATCATGGTGCCTAGAGACGATCATCATTTGCGTTTTCTCAGGTGCAAATGTTACTTGCCATCTATTTCCCCAAGCTGATATAGCTCTCAGCTGGTGATTGATGTAGCTTAGAGCAGCTGGCATTTCTTCTCTTGGATAAGTGAATGTCAGTGTACAGTCGTCTGCATATGCATGTGATTCTGGGATGAGGTGAAGAAGGTCGTTGAAGTAGACATTCCATAACAATGGACCCAGCACGCTTCCTTGTGGAACACTTGCCCCAATAGGATGTCTTGCTGATTCCGTTCCATTGAGAACTACACTTAGAGATCTACCATGAAGGTAGTCACTGAGGAGACATAGCGTAGAGCCTGCAATTCCCAGTGTTTGAAGTTTTGCTAAGAGGCCCTGGTGCCACACCCGGTCGAAAGCGCCAGCAATGTCCAGTGCTACCACACAGCTGACTTTGGATTCATCCAGTGACTGGTGCCACTTAGTGGAGAGGTTTAACAACAGATCAGCAGCAGAGTAACCTTTCCTGAAGCCATATTGACGATCACAAAGTAGTGAGTGGTAGTCAAAAAACTCTGTCATTTGTCTTGAGATTATTGTCTCAAGGATCATACCAGTGATTGACAGGAGTGACACTGGTCTGTAGTTGCTGATTTCTGCTCTGCTCTTTTTTTTGTGAACAGGGACTACATTCGCCTCTTTCCATAGAGAGGGCCATTTACACTGTACTAGGCAGTGCTGAAAGATGCGAGTTAGAGGTGCTGCTAGCTGGTCTGCACATCTTCTCAACAATCTTGGGCTCAACTTGTCTGGGCCCACAGCCTTTTCTTGGTCAAGCGATTTAAGTAGGAAATGCACCTCCTCCTGCCTTATTGTCACCACTGACAGTTTTGACACAGTTCTTGCAGCTAGCAATGGAGGGTCCCTTGCTGGATCAGGAACTTGCATTTTGGTAGCAAAGTGTTCAGCAAAGAGGTCCGCCTTCTCTTGACTACTAGTAGAGGTGGTCCCATCCTGTCGATTTAGAGGTGGAATAAGTTCATCAGGCAGATAACCTTGTCTGTCCTTGACCAGGGACCACCAGGTTTTGGAGCCTACCCTACCTGATGCTAACTTTCTTTTAGTGTCCACCTCCCATTTAGCAATGGCCCACTTTTGAACATCACCCATATGCCTACAGGCTTGCATGTGCAAGTTCCTGTTATAGGTGGTAAGATGTCTCTTATACCTTCGCCATGCTTTGTACTTAGCAGTAGCAGCCTCTCTACAACGAAAGCCAAACCAAGGCTGATCTGTAGGCTTCGTCACATATTGCCGGTGAGGAATGTGTTCTTGTTGTAGATTAAGGATGTGTCCAGTGAAGGCTTTCACTTGGTTGTCAACATCCCCTTGGAGAAGAACATTCCAGTCGGTGGTGGCGAGCTCAGAGCAAAGGGCTGGCCAATTACCTCTTTCCCATAGCCAGGTTGTGCGTGTGGACTCCTCACCTCGTTCTGTTGGGATCTTAAGTGTCGTAAAAAACAGCCTTGTGGTCAGACGATCCAACATAGCCGAGGGGTTGACAAGTGACTATGCCTTCTGCCAGATCACTCACTACTGGGTCAAAGGAGGAGCCAGAGATATGAGTAGGGAAATCAACAAAGTTTCTCATGTCAAACACTGCAAGAAGGTCATCAAAGTCCCTCTGTATAAGGTGCTGGTTGAGGTCACCAACAATTATAATATGTTGACAGTTGTGTTGTAGCAGAAGGGAGTCAATATTTTCCATTAGGAAGTTGATAGGGTCTGCATGTTGCCACTGAGGTCTGTACATTGCACATGCTAGTACAGAGGTACTAGTGTTTATACAGAGCTTGAAGAACATCATTTCAAGATGTGTAGGGGTGGCAACATCAATGTGCTGGGCATGAACACTTTTAGAGAAGCACACAGCAACACCTCCTCCTTGCCCTTGCCTGTCTCTTCTCATCCATGAGGTGTAGCCAGCAATTCTTGCAAAATTTTCTGGAGTCCTGTCATCCAAAAATGTTTCAACAACAGCTATCATGTCGGCACGTCGAGTGTTAACAAAACTATGTGTAATCTCTCTCTCTCTCTCTCTCTCTCTCTCTCTCTCTCTCTCTCTCTCTCTCTCTCTCTCTCTCTCTCTCTCTCTCTCTTCTCTCTCTCTCTCTCTCTCTCTCTCTCTCTCTCTCTCTCTCTCTCTCTCTCTCTCTCTCTCTGTCTCTCTCTCTCTCTCTCTCTCTCTCGTCTCTCTCTCTCTCTCTCTCTCTCTCTCTCCTCTCTCTTTTTTTTTTTTTTTTTTTTTTTTACAGGGTTTGACAAGGTTAAGGATCCCTAGCTTTATTGACAGCTATTTACAGGTTAAGAATTCCTAACTTTATTGGCAAGCTAAGAGCTGTTACCTACATCAGCTGATTTGAAAGCATTTTTATTGTTATGAGACATACAAGTAGGGAACAGGATGAAGTTGGAGCCATCTGTGGGCCAGCATTTTCATTTGATCAACTGACTTTATCTCGTTGACATCATTATGCTGTACGAATGTGTTCCATACTCGAGTCATCCTGGGTATGTATGATCTCAGATGGAGTGATGTTCTGGAGAAGGGTACAGCCAGAGTGAAGTTGCTGCTTTCTGCCCGTCTTGTGGCATTAAAGCTTGTTTCACGCTGTCCTCGAAGTGGATCTCTCTCTCTCTCTCTCTCTCTCTCTCTCTCTCAACAGACACACACACATACACACACACTGGTCAAACACGTCAAGAAACTACAGAAAGTGCAAACGTTTGCAACAAGACTAGTCCTGGAACTGAGGGGTTTGACCTACTAGGAGACGTTAAGAGAACTCAACTTGACAACACTGGAGGACAGGAGGGACAGGTGGGAACATGATAACATGTAAAATACTGAGAGGAACTGACAGAGTGTATATGGACAGAATGTTCCAAAGATTGGACATAACAACAAAAGGTCACAACTGGAAGTTGAAGACTCAGATGAGTCACAGGAATGTTAGATAGTGTTTCTTCAACCATAGAGTTGTCAGGAAGTGGAACAAACTGGAGAGTGATGTAGTGGAGGCAGGATCCATACGTAGTTTTAAGTAGAGGTATGATACACCTCATGGAGCAGGGAGAGAGTGGGCCTAGTAGCGACCAGCGAAGAGGCGGGGCCAGGAGCTATGAATCGACCCCTGCAGCCACATATAGGTGACACACACACACATCAATATCAAAATGGAAAACACTTCATAATCGTCAGTTAAAACCAGCTGACATTAGTGACTTTAAACTGATAAGAGTTATTCCAAGACGACAGCATAGAGACAATAATAAGAGGGATACCCATCACGCCGTCAGAAACGACGATATGAGGGATGCCCATCACGCCGTTAGAGACGATGATATAAGGGATACCCATCACGCCGTCAGAGACGACGATATGAGGGATACCTATTACGCCAGTAGAGATGATAATATGAGGGATAGAAATCACACCGTCAGATTCGCAGACATACACAGATGACAGTGTAAATTGTCTGAAGTATCACGTCAGATGAAGCAAACACAGAGATGGTAAGTTAATACCGTAGGGAGAGGCGTAGGTGTGAGTGAGGAAGGTAGGGAGAGGCGTAGGTGTGAGTGAGGAAGGTAGGGAGAGCCGTAGGTGTGAGTGAGGAAGGTAGGGAGAGCCGTAGGTGTGAGTGAGGAAGGTAGGGAGAGCCGTAGGTGTGAGTGAGGAAGGTAGGGAGAAGTGTAGGTGTAAGTGAGGAAGGTAGGGAGAAGTGTAGGTGTAAGTGAGGAAGGTAGGGAGAGGTGTAGGTGTGAGTGAGGAAGGTAGGAGAAGTGTAGGTGTAAGTGAGGAAGGTAGGGAGAAGTGTAGGTGTAAGTGAGGAAGGTAGGGAGAGGTGTAGGTGTGAGTGAGGAAGGTAGGGAGAAGTGTAGGTGTAAGTGAGGAAGGTAGGGAGAGGCGTAGGTGTGAGTGAGGAAGGTAGGGAGAAGTGTAGATGTGAGTAAGGAAGGTAGACAGTTGTGTAGATGTGAGTGAGGAAGGTAGGGAGAGGTGTAGGTGTGAGTGAGGAAGGTAGGGAGAGGCGTAGGTGTGAGTGAGGAAGGTAGGGAGAAGTGCAGACGTGAGTGAAGAAGGTAGGGAGAAGTGTAGGTGTGATTGAGAAAGGTAGGCAAAAAATGTAGAAGTGAGTGAGGAAGGTAATCAGAAGTGTAGGTGTGAGTGAGGAAGGTAGACAGAAGTGTAGATGTGAGTAAAGAAGGTAGACAGTTGTGTAGATATGAGTGAGGAAGGTAGGGAGAGGTGTAGGTGTGAGTGAGGAAGGTAGGGAGAGGTGTAGGTGTAAGTGAGGAAGGTAGGGAGAGGTGTAGGTGTAAGTGAGGAAGGTAGGCAGAAGTGGAGATGTGAGTGAGGAAGGTAGGGAGAGGTGTAGGTATGAGTGAGGGTGGTAGGGGGAGGTGTAGATGTGAGTGTGTGAAAGACGGTGAATGTGCTATCTGACTGAGAAGCAGAAAGCTGTAAGGGAGAGAGAGAAAGAGAGATTAAATTAGATTTTTTCGCCAAAGCGGATAGGTAAGTGTGCACCTTATATCCATCCTGTGGACGGAAGCCAAGATATGGATCTTCAAAACACCGAAGGGGTTAACAAGAGTTCACCGGTATATTTCGACTGATTATGTCTTGTAATAATGTTGGCAGAATTACTGACAATATGTAAAGTAAAAGGACACAGGTGTAACTAATGTGACATTTTATTGTGGCAACATTTCGGAGAGCGAAACGTTGCCACAACAAAATGTCACATTAGTTGCACTTGCTTCCTTTTACTTTGATTATGTCTTGTCAGATGCAAGCAAAATTAATATAAAAGTTAAGACACATGTGCAACATCTGGATATCTTTATTGCAATATCCAGATGTTGCACATGTGTCTTAACTTTCATATTGTCGGTATTTTATACCAATAAAGATATCCAGATGTTGCACATGTGTCTTAACTTTCATATTGTCGGTATTTTATACCTTTCTTGCACAAAATTAATATATTTGCTTAAAATATCTGATATCTTGTTTTCATTAAGATACCTTGACATATCACATAGATTATTATGCTATCTCAATATTCCTCAGTAAGTGGACAATCAAGTGAACAGTCATTACGATAGTGACCATTAAAGTGACAACGTACCTTTCATGGCTTCCCGTGGCATGGTTGGCAATGCTCTCGCCTCATACATTGAGTGTCAGTGGTTCGATCCTCGACGCGGGTGAAAATGTTGGGCATGTTTTCTAACACCTGTTGTCCCTGCTCACCAAGCAGTAAGTAGGCACCTGTTTGTTAGTCGCCTTGTGTGACTCGCATCCTGGGGGACAAGACTGAAGACCCCCATTGATGACGCACTGACTTTCTTGGGTTACCCTGGTGGATAACCTTCTCCCGAGTTTAAAAATCCAAACAAATCTTATCTTATGTATCTATATATGTATGTATGTATGCCATCCTGCCAGAAGTACTTATAACCAAGCCTAAGCCTAACTACTACAGCATAGGTCAGTGTATCTATGTATCTACGTGAATTATAGATCATCTCAGCCTCTGAGCTTTATTCTTATTGCATTTAGATTCATTATTTTCTTCCATTAACTTTTCCTCTAATGCCTGACACTGACAGACCAAAGTTACATTCAACTTTTTTCTTCGGTGTACTTTCCTCGGCTAATTTATCCTTATTATGTAGAAGTAATTCAGAGTGAGATGGAAACCACATAATTTGAACATTAACTCTATCAGAATTTTTGAGTACCTATTCTTGGCTTCTCCGATGAGCATGTTGTTAGAGTCATTACGCTGGTCAAGTGCTTTCAGTAAAACTAGTCAGTAATGATCAAGGAGTCGAGTTGAGCCTCATAAGAAAACTTTAGGATGGCTAGAAAAATAAACTGTAACGCAGAAACGTAACTGTTTATCGTTATGCCTAATTGAACATGGTTGTCAGTGCTTAATAATAACCCACATGGCGACAGAAACTCGGAGATAAAATTGATCTGTATATTTCGACCCCTTTTGGGATCCTCTTCAACTGCTGAAGAAAACCCCAGCAGGGGGGTCGAAATATAATGCTCAATTAATCTCCTGAGTTCCTGTCTTTATATAGGTTATTATTGAGCATTCTTGTCAAAGTTCCCAGCTAGAGAGGTGACAAGAACAGATGCAGTCTTACCTGGATTGGTGTATATAATTTGTGATAGAGCCTCCAGGTGAACGTACAGTCGTTCCAGATGCACGTACAGTTGTTCCAGGTGAATGTATAGCGTCCAAGCGAATGTATAGCGTTCCAAGTGAATGTATAGCGTCCAAGCGAATGTATAGCGTTCCAAGTGAATGTATAGCGTTCTAGGTAAATGTATAGCGTTCCAGGTGAATGTATAGCGTTCCAGGTGAATGTATAGCGTTCCAGGTGAATATATAGCGTTCCAGGTGAATGTATAGCGTTCCAGGTGAATGTATAGCGTTCCAGGTGAATGTATAGCGTTCTAGGTAAATGTATAGCGTTCCAGGTGAATGTATAGCGTACCCAGGTGAATGTATAGCGTTCCAGGTGAATGTATAGCGTTCCAGGTGAATGTATAGCGTTCCAGGTGAATATATAGCGTTCCAGGTGAATGTATAGCGTTCCAGGTGAATATATAGCGTTCCAGGTGAATGTATAGCGTTCTATGTAAATGTATAGCGTTCCAGGTGAATGTATAGCGTTCCAGGTGAATGTATAGCGTTCTAGTAATGTATAGCGTTCCAGGTGAATGTATAGCGTACCAGGTGAATGTATAGCGTTCCAGGTGAATGTATAGCATTCCAGGTGAATGTATAGCGTTCCAGGTGAATGTATAGCGTTCCAGGTGAATATATAGCGTTCCAGGTGAATGTATAGCGTTCTAGGTAAATGTATAGCGTTCCAGGTGAATGTATAGCGTTCCAGGTGAATGTATAGCGTTCTAGGTAAATGTATAGCGTTCCAGGTGAATGTATAGCGTACCAGGTGAATGTATAGCGTTCCAGGTGAATGTATAGCGTTCCAGGTGAATGTATAGCGTACCAGGTGAATGTATAGCATTCCAGGTGAATGTATAGCGTTCCAGGTGAATGTATAGCGTTCCAGGTGAATGTATAGCATTCCAGGTGAATGTATAGCGTTCCAGGTGAATGTATAGTGTTCCAGGTGAATGTATAGCATTCCAGGTGAATGTATAGCGTTCCAGGTGAATGTATAGCATTCCAGATGCCTTACTAACAGTTTATCGAGAAATTCCTTCTTGAACAGTTGCCTCTGCAATTTATTTAGGAAAGGAATTGCTAGTAATGGAGAGAGAGACAGAAACGGAGAGAGAGAGAGAGAGAGGGAGAAGGAGAGGAGAGGGGAGGGGAGGGGGAGGAGGGGAGGGGAAAGGAGGGGAAGAGGGGTGGCACACTACCCAATATACAACATCTCTCACACCATTTCCCTCATCCGGACTCCCAGCAGTGACGAGAGTTACACCACGACGGAGGGGAAGTGAGGGGAAGAATTAAGAGGAAGCGAGAGGATGAGGAGGAGAAGGGACATAGGAAAAGGTGGGAGGAAGGGCAAAGGAAAAGAGGCTGGGAGAAAGGGCAGAGGAAGTGGAGGTATGGAGGAGTGTAAGATAATGGCAGCTAAGAAACTGGCGATGAGAAAGAGTATCAGAATGGAAAAGGGAAACAAATACTTGGAAAAAAAAGAATGAAGAAAGAAGGAATAGGATAGGAAGGAAAATGGAATGGGATTATTGACGAGGCAAACGGAAATAGGAAAAGATTGAAATTGGAGGGAGTTGTGGTAATGCATAAAAATGACGAAGCAAGAAAATGTAGAGGAAGTGAAGAGACAGAAAAGAGGAATGATGAACAGCATAGAAACAAAACCTGAAGAAGAAGAAAACAAGAAATGACATATGACACAAACAGCAATATATAATATAGATTATATATTATATAGTAGTAATATAATATAATATATATAATATATATATATATATATATATATATAATATATATTAATATATATATATAATATATATATATAATATATATATATATATATATATATATAATATATATATAGATAATAGATATACATATATATATATATATATATATATATATATATATATATATATATATATATATATATATATATATATATATATATATATATATATATATAGGGAGAGAGAGAGAGTCATCAGTTAGACACATGTGCAACACTTGGGTATCTTTATCGCGGAAACGTTTCGTCACACAGTGGCTTCATCAGTCGATTGAGTCGACTCAAAGCTGAGGGACTGATTACCTCAAACTCCTCCTGATCTTCGTTCCTTTTTGCATTGGACTGATGAAGTCACTGCGTGGAGAAACGTTTCCACAATAAAGATACCCAAGTGTTGCACATATGTTTAATTTATCAAGTTGTCGGTTCTCTGAACCAATTATCTACAAAGAGTAAAGACATAAGCCCAGTGGATAAGATGGTGAACTGTCGTTTTCACAGACACCAGTTCGACACAAGACTTGTTTTGTAGATAATGGATTTGAGCTATGAGGGAAACTAAAGGAGCTAAACTTGATGACATTGAAGAACAGAAAGTTCAGGGGTGACATGATAACGACATACAAAGTTATGAGGGCCGGCGGAGTTGGGAATTCAAGTGTGATTTACCTGGTGATGCAGAGATATTTCTTTTTTTTCCAAACAAATTTCTTTTATTTCGTAACTATTCATGTGGTCTTCATTTTGCCCTCCACTCCTCTCCAGACAACGTGAGTTGCTTTATCCTTCATGGATGAAGCAGCTCACGCTTGTATCCAGTCTGGATTTATATTACGTTACCATTCAAGATTTCACTATAGTTCACTTAATTAGTTCGTTTTGCCAAACTTTTCCTTAATGTCTTTAGTCGTTATTTGTTTTGCAGTGTCTTTCTGGTAACCATCTTATTTCTTCTCCAAGCCCAAAGGTTTGACTTACGTCAACCACTCATAAGGGTTTAGGAACGAAAGGACTTAGTAGTAATAGTTTTTATAAAGTTATCCATCACCCAGTTCTTTATGATGATCTGAGTTGACTCTGCTTATTTATCGTACACTATAACTCATCTGGTCCAGAGTATCAACAACAGCAACCTCGTATACCAACTACATTATCAGCACTACAGAGTCCTGAGTCCCCTCACATGCTCTGCCCACTTTTAGCTGGAGATCTATACCAGCCTCCCCGGTGATAACTCTTCTTTAGAAACCCACACCATATTACACCAGCCTCACCAGTCACAATTCTTCTTTACAATCCCACACCATATTACACCAGCCTCCCCGGTGATAACTCTTCTTTACAATCCAACACCATTTTACACCAGCCTCACCATTCACAACTCTTCTTTACAATCCCACACCATATTACACCAGCCTCACCAGTCACAATTCTTCTTTACAATCCCACACCATATTACACCAGCCTCACCAGTCACAACTCTTCTTTACAATCCCACACCATATTACACCAGCCTCACCAGTCACAACTCTTCTTCAGAAGCAGACACCGCATTATAGTCCGGTAGAACACCTTGACAGTTTTTCTTAACATGTAAACGGAAGACCGTCATTACACAATTCGTCACATCTGTGTTCTGCCACATCTGTTCTTATATTGTCGTCAGAGCATCCCTGGCTAATATTCATGTTTATTTCACTCAGTTTTGAATAAATTTAGGTATGTAAAGTAATTTTTCACTTTTTATTGTTACTGATAATCATTAAGATTTACACATTTTTTCTGCCTACCCTCGAGTTTATTTACTTTGTTATATTAAATATTCTTTTACGTTTTTTATAAAGGAAAGGTGATTCTAGCAAGAAAAGGTGATTTTAGCAAGAAAACTGGTCAATTATTTTTTCCAGCTTTAGAGTGGCCAGGAAGTGGAATGATTTGTACAACCAAGTGGTAGACATAGAAAGTGCACACAACCTTAAGAATAGGTATGTATTCAGATATCTGGGAGTGGACTTGTCAGCAGACAGGTCTATGAATGACGAGGTGAACTGATAACGGATAAAGGTGAGTGAAGCACTGAGGAGTCTGTGGAAATAAAGAACGTTATCCATGGAAGTAAAGATGGTAATGTTTGAGAGTATAGTAGTACCAACGCTCTTATATGGGTGTGAAGCTTGGCGGGTGAATGTTGCAAAAAGGAGAAGGCTGGAGGCAGTGGAAATGTCGTGTCTGAGGACAATGCGCAGTGTGAATATAATGCAGAGACTCGGTAACTTGGAGATTAGAAGTAGGTGCTTGGTTTCTAAAAGTATTATCCTAAGGGCAGAGGAAGGGTTGTTGAGGTGGTTCGCACATTTAGAGAGGGAGGAACAAAACAAAATGACTTGGGCAGGGAGGCGGAGCAGAGGTCGTTTAGGAAATGTTGAAGGGAGGGGGTAAAGGAAGTTTTGTGTGCGAGGGGCTTGAACTTGCAGCAAGTGTACAGGTGGAGCGAGTGGAGACGAATGTTTTTTTTGGCTTGACGTGCTGTTAGAGTGTGAGCAGGGTAACATTTATGGAGTCAGGGAAACTAGTTAACCGGACCTCAGTCCAGGAGGTAGGGAGTACAGTGCCTGCACTCTGAAGGAGAAGTGTTGATATATTGCAGTTATTTTTAACTGTAGTGTAAGCACACCTCTGGCAAGACAGAGACAGAGTGAATGTTGATGAAAGTGTTTCTTCTTTTTCGGGTCACCCTGCCTTGGTGGGAAAAGGCCGATGTATTAATAATCATATATATATATATATATATATATATATATATATATATATATATATATATATATATATATATATTATATATATATATAATATATATATATATATATATTATATATATATATATATATATATATATATATATATATATATATATATATATATATATATATATATATATATATATATATTTAAAGTTGTGTACAGCAGTGGGAGAGCTTGTGGTTACCTGTCGATAAACCACTTCCTGCATACACTGACCTGTCAGCTATATTTTTTCTGCATTTTAGCTTTTTCCGCTGGACTTCTCTTTTCTCTTACCTGCGCTTTACCCCTATTTTTCCAGTTTAGATGTGATTTAACTATTTTCCTATTATACCCAAACTTCACCCATTTTTCCTTCTTTTCTTGCGTTTCCTCTAGCTTTTCATATTCAACTTGAATTTATCAGATTATTATGTTTCTGTGTTGTACTGTGTCTTTTTCTTGCCTGAACCACGAAAATATTAAGATCAGAAAACACTGTAATACAGTGGGAAGAGATGTAAGAATACAGTAGGTCTAAGGTAACCTGCTCTTCTGTTCATAAATAGTTCATTACTACCGTAACTTGCTTAGCTGTCAATACATGAGTACCAGTCCCTGACATCATCACAACTGTCGACACGCAGCATCATGGATTTGTTAAAGAAGTCTTCACTTTGTCCCGACCTTGTGGAAAGACCTATTCGACTAGTGGCATGGTACCACTATGACCTCACCTCCTGCTGCTTCGCCTCACCTCATACAGTATATTAAGCCAGTCTACGCCCTAGAGCTGTTACTCTAAGATTGATGACGAACACATCGATCTCCAGCTGGACTGATTACCTCAAACTCCTCCTCTCCTTACGCTTTTACTTTTATCGGACTGATGAGCACTGTGTGCGAACGTTTCCTGATATAAGATTCCCATATGTTGCTAAGTGTCTCAATCTATTGTCGTTTTTCAACATTCATCACAAACCTTAACCCATTTTGATCCCATCCTGACCTTTAGTACCATCTGCCATTAATGAATCCATCCTGGACCATTACTTGAGTACCCATCCTGACCATTACATGAGTACCTCCTGGACATTACTGATTTACCAGTCCTGGACCTATTACATGTTACCACCTGGACCATACATGATACCAGTCCGGGACCATCATGAGTACCAGTCCTGGACCCATTACATGAGTACCAGTCTGGACCCATTAAAGGTAACCCAGTCCTGGACCATTACATGATACAGTCCCTGGACCATTACTATCCGTACCTGACATTACTGAGTACCCAGTCCGACATTACAGAGTACCCAGTCCCTGGACCCATTACATGAGTACCCAGTCCCTGGACCCATTACATGAGTACCCAGTCCCTGGACCCATTACATGAGTACCCAGTCCCTGGACCCATTACATGAGTACCCAGTCCCTGCACCTGTCTGACTTTCGCCCACAGTACAGGTATGGGGTGCATAATAAAACTATTAAACTAACAACAGTGTAATGAATAATGTATTTCATTAAGAGAGGCAGAAAGAGAGAAGAGAGAGAGAGAGAGAGAGAGAGAGAGAGAGAGAGAGAGAGAGAGAGGAGAGAGAGAGAGAGAGAGAGAGAGAGAGAGAGAGAGAGAGATTTTCTTCCCTCTAGGTAATTATGCACGGCTTCTAGAGCCACGACTGAAGGGACAAGGTGCTGCTGCTGCTGCCGTACTTTGGAGCAGGATAGTGTGGAGGTCACGGGTTTAACTTCACAGACAGCAACGCAAGCTCTCGACATATATTCACTGAGATGTACACCACTCGGTGTACAAACCCGCAAACTTACGATAAATGGTTAAAATGGTTATTGGGGTTCATAGCCTATCGACTACGCGAGGGTCACCGAGGCTGCTCGTAACTTTTCACCACTGACAAGAATACTCTAATCCCAAAAATAAATTAAACTTAAACCCTGAGCATACATCTCTCGGTGTATATATCCTGTATCGATCAATCATACACTGCAAGTGGTTAAACGCTTATTTGTTTCGCTATTCCCTGTTGAGCGTAAGTGACTATTAATCTAATCTGGAATTACAAATATTAATTATTTTCTAGAGCTTACATCGGATAGAAATTAACAAAATGTAATACATGAGGAAACGCATATGTTATTAGGAGAGAATACTGGAACAACTGTGTTTAGTGGCTAAACTTAAGATTTTCACCCGCAATAGTGAAGAATTTGAAACAGTTTCAACGTTGCTAACACAACTGTAGCCTTTATGTAACACGTGTTGACGTAAGTAAGTGATGTTGACGCAAGTGTTGTAAACACAAATGTTAGTAACACAAGTGTGGGTAACACAAGTGTTGGTAATAAAAGTGGTAATGAAACCCAGTGTTGTAATTACCTATTGTTAATTAGTCTTGCGTGTGCTAGATACATAGATATAATTGCCATAGCTGAAATTTGGTTTAACCTGACAAATAGGGACATGTCTGCTGAATTCTACATAGTGCGGCAGAAATTATTCCACAATGATTGTCAACAGAAGAAGTTTCGGAGTTGTTATGTATGTTAGGGGAAATGTAAACTGTTGTATCGGAAACTATATAAAGATGAAAGGGACAGACGAAATCTGTTTGGCTGCAGTTTCTTGAAAGACATCAATAGGTAATCTTAAATGTGATCATAGACCCACAAATCTCGATGGTGACCACGATAAACTTTGGGAAGAAAGTGCTTAGGTGTCTAGAAACTAAAATGTGGTTCTAATTCGATCTTTCAACTTTAGCCAGATGAACTGGATCAATTTGACAGGTAATCTAGAGTCTACTGAGTTTCTTGAAGAGGTCCTGAACTGCATTTTCAAACAGTTTGCGTCAGGACCAACTGGAAGAAATAACCTGCTGGACTTGGATCTGCCAAACAAGAATTCTCTATTAAATAACCTGGAGGTTAAT
>NC_069407.1:40435342-40507842 GCF_026875155.1 Cherax quadricarinatus | reverse complement strand
CCGTCATGTCGTTCACAAATACCAGAAACAGCACTGGTCCTAGGACTGACCCCTGTGGGACCCCGCTGGTCACAGGTGCCCACTCTGACACCTCGCCACGTACCATGACTCGCTGCTGTCTTCCTAACAAGTATTCCCTGATCCATTGTAGTGCCTTCCCTGTTATCTCTGCTTGGTCCTCCAGTTTTTGCACCAATCTCTTGTGGGACTGTGTCAAACGGCTTCTTGCAGTCCAAGAAAATGCAATCCACCCACCCCTCTCTCTCAAGTCTTACTGCTGTCACCATGTCATAGAACTCCAGTAGGTTTGTGACACAGGATTTCCCGTCCCTGAAACCATGTTGGCTGCTGTTGATGAGATCGTTCCTTTCTAGGTGTTCCACCACTCTTCTCTTGATAATCTTCTCCATGATTTTGCATACTATACATGTCAGTGACACTGGTCTGTAGTTTAATGCTTCATGTCTGTCTCCTTTTTTAAAGATTGGGACTACATTTGCTGTCTTCCATGCCTCAGGCAATCTCCCTGTTTCGATAGATGTATTGAATATTGTTGTTAGGGGTCCACAGGTGTGTGTGTGTGTGTGTGTATGTGTGTGTGTCGTGCCGAATAGGTAAAACTTGAGATTTTGGCTTAAATAGCAACGCTCTTCTTGCCGAATAGGGCAAGCGAAAATTTATGTATGCAATAATTTCGCAAAAATCATTCTGAACTTAACGAGAAAAATTTATTTTGAGACTCTCTGATGGCGGGTTCTGTCCCCGCCCGTGGTATGCTTTTATCTAAAATATGTTTGGTTGGATTAAGCTAATTTTAATTGAGCTTTTTATATTAAGGCTAGGTAAGTTTCCTAAGGTTCTTTTGTACAAAATATTTGCTTTAATATAAATGAAAAAAGAATATATATCTTTAAATGTATAAGAGAAAATTTTAGAAAGGACTTAATTTTAAATGAGTTCTTGCTAATTGACCAGTTTTACCTATTCGGCACGACATATATATCACAAGAATCAGGTAATTTCTTAAAATGAAGTGTAACCAATGAGAGAAAAATAGTATTATTTCAAAGATTTTCGTGATAGATCGTTTTATCAAGGATTATTAATAATAATAAGGCAGCTGAACTCTTATATAGCTGAGATGTGACCTTATGTGCACAGTCAGCGAGTTGTTTGTTACTGCACTCACTTCAGCCGGGAAATACATTTCCATTCTTTTTACTCTTTTACTCAGGTTGAGAGTGACATGTCAAGTAATAATCAAGTTACAATCCTAACAAATTTTATGTACAGTATTTCAATAAGTTTAGCTTATACAATCCTGGACTTATATTCAAACTGCAATTGGTGCTATTTTTTAAAGATTAAATTTATTAAATTTCGTTCAACCAATGATTTGCTTTTTACAACTTCCTCAGTTTTCAGCCAATCACTGCTGGGGTGGTTAAAATCTCTCACATGAATAGACAGAGCATTAGACTCTTGTTCAGTTCTAATGTCGTATTTCTGTCGCTGTCTTGCTATTGCATTCTGTACAAGGAATTTGTCGACACAACCATTAGCAGTTTTGGGTGAAATTCTTAATCAAATTGTTTATTAAGACATCTAGTTTTTTAAATACAACTTTGATATTGAAATTGTTAAGTAAAGAGGAAATACCAGGAAAATTTTCGTGATATGGTAGAACCAGCGTCATTCTGGATGAGTATGTTCCTTTTTCTTATTAGGATTGTACAATGCGTTTTTAACTACTTTCAAAGAGTTATTATTAAATGGTTTATTGATTTCTTGGTGGACTTTATTGATTAGTGGTACCGATTTATGTGATAGACACAACATGCAAAGAAGCTTTTTTCTTCTCTAATTAATCCATCATACATTTTCTGTTAACTCTGCCTGCTCTTCTAGTTTTTGTGTGGTAAAATGTCAGGTACTTTCTTGAAGCCCACTTTTTCCAGCTTTATTTCTGTTTCTGTCTCTCGTTGAACTCAAGCAGTATTGAGACAGAATTCGCACATCTGTAAATCCTTTGCGGCGATCGTTCACAAATACGCTTCTCTTCAGGAGTTCCACTATTCACCTTCTGATAATCATCTACATTACCTTTCGTAGTATGCATATCAAAGACATTAACCTCTAAATTAATACTACCTGTCTGTTTCGGTGCTGCAGTGCTGGGTCAGCACTCATCGTTTTCCAGAGCCTCCCAATATTATATTGTTTTCAATGTCTTGTAGATCTGACTCAACTTTTCCCTCAACCACTACTTATCCTCTCAGATCCCACGACGGTACATTGTCAGTTTTCTCTGCCTCTGATGTTTCCAATACACCCAGTACTCTTCTCGCTTCCCGTGTTGCACTTGACCCCACAGAGAGCACATCCTTAAATCGTGTGTGTGTGTGTGTATGTGTGTGTATGTGTGTGTGTGTGTGTGTGTGTGTGTGTGTGTGTGTGTGTGTGTGTGTGTGTGTGTGTGTGTGTGTGTGTGTGTGTGTGTGTGTGTGTGTTGTGTGTGTGTGTTGTGCGTGTGTGTGTGTGTGTGTGTGTGTGTGTGTGTGTGTGTGTGTGTGTGTGTGTGTGTGTGTGTGTGTGTGTGTGTGTGTGTGCATACAAGAAAAAATCGAGAGAACGTAAGTAAACAATTAAATGCAAGAAACATAACAGGGAGAGAGAATAATGCAATTGCTCATCCTTTCTCTATCTGAACATCAAAATGGTATACAATACCGACAGGTTGGTAGTAAGACACATAGGCAACAGTTAGGCAACTTTATTCCGAAACGTTTCGCCTACACAGTAGGCTTCTTCAGTCGAATACAGAAAGTAGGCAGGAACAGTAGAGATGTGAAGACGATGTAATCAGTCCATCACCCTTGTAGTCGTAGAATTTGAGGTTGTCAGTCCCTCAGCCTGGAGAAGTTCAGTTCCATAGTCAGGAACTATCTGAAGATCAAGCGACAGTGCGGAGACTTAAATACTGTCGGAAGGAGAGGTGCAGAGAAGTAGTAGTAGTAGTAGTGAGAGTGTAGCCATTTTGATGTTCATCTTGTCAGACACTGCAACACATGGCCTCTTGGTACAGAAAACGCCTTAGACAACCCTTTCAAGTGAGAACTGTTGGATCTGAGAGGGACCTGACCTCTCAGTGGCTACACTCTCACTACTACTACTTCTCTGCACCTCTCCTTCCGACAGTATTTAAGTCTCCGCACTGTCGCTTGATCTTCAGATAGTTCCTGACTATGGAACTGAACTTCTCCAGGCTGAGGGACTGACAACCTCAAATTCTACGACTACAAGGGTGATGGACTGATTACATCGTCTTCACATCTCTACTGTTCCTGCCTACTTTCTGTATTCGACTGAAGAAGCCTACTGTGTAGGCGAAACGTTTCGGAATAAAGTTGCCTAACTGTTGCCTATGTGTCTTACTACCTTTCTCTATCTCTTCAATTCCTGTCATGCCTTCCTACTTCTTCCTCCTTCCACCCCCCATCCCCCCCGCCTACCACTCCATCAACCCCCATTCACCCCTTCCCCCGGCCAGCCTTTTTTGTCGGCGTTAATTAGATATCTTGTTACTGCCTGAGAGAGAGGTGTACCTGGTCACCCTATTACTCACACTTGTTCTCTGTCTTTCTCTCTGTCTCTCTCTCTCTCTCTCTCTCTCTCTCTCTCTCTCTCTCTCTCTCTCTCTCTCTCTCTCTCTCTCTCTCTCTCTCTCTCTTACACAGGGTTTGACAAGGTTAGGTTAATGATCCCTAGCTTTATTGACAAGCTATATACAAGTTAAGGATTCCTAACTTTATTGACAAGCTAAGAGCTGTTACCTACATCAGCTCATTTGAAAGTATTTTTATTGTTATGAAACATACAAGTAGGGAACAGGATGGAGTTGGGACCATCTATGGGCCAGCATTTTCATTTGATCAATTGACTTTATCCCGTTGACATCATTATGCTGTACGAATGTGTTCCAGACTCGAGTCATCCTGGGGATAAATGATCTCAGATGAAGTGATGTTCTGGAGAAGGGTACAGCCAGAGTAAAGTTGCTGCTTTCTGCCCGTCTTGTAGTATAGAAGCTTACTTCACGCTGTCCTCGAAGTAAATCTAAGTGTGGTACTTTGACAATGTGGTCAGTCCATCAATCTTGATGGACTGACCACATCGACTCAAGGTTGAGGGACTGATTACCTCATTCTCCCCCTGTTCTTCATGTTTCTCCTTTTCATGGACTGATGAAGCCACTGTGTGGCGAAACGTTTCCTCAATAAAGATACCCAAGAGTTGCACATGTGTCTAATTTATCAACGTGTCGGTTCTCTGAACCATTCATCTACAAAAGTGGAGCATACTCAAGGTGTGAGCGTATTTGTGCCTCATACAGAATCTTGCAACCCCGACTGTCAAGCAGATGCGAGATACAGCGAAGTGCTGTAGGCTTCCTGGCTCTCTCTCTCTCTCTCTCTCTCTCTCTCTCTCTCTCCTCTCTCTCTCTCTCTCTCTCTCTCTCTCTCTCTCTCTCTCTCTCTCTCTCTCTCTCTTTCTGAACTCTTCTCGTAATTAATTCAAAACAAAGGGATAATAATGTTCCCCGTTCTGTCTAGCTTGTCAGGATATAGTGTATCCTGACACAGTGTGTCAGGATACAATGTGTCAGGATACAGTGTGTCAAGACACAGTGTATCAGGATACAGTGTGTCAGGACACAGTGTGTCAGGACACTGTGTCAGGACACAGGCTACTAACACAGTGCGTCAGGACACAGTGTGTTAGGACACAATGTGTCAGGACACAGTGTGTCAGAATCTTTGGCTTCATATCAAGAAGTATAAATAATAGAAGTCCTCAGGTTGTTCTTCAACTCTATATATCCTTGGTTAGGTTTCATTTAGATTATGCTGCTCAGTTCTGGTCACCATATTACAGAATGGATATAAATGCTCTGGAAAACGTACAGAGGAGGATGACAAAGTTGATCCCATGTATCTGAAATCTTCCCTATGAGGATAGACTAAGGGCCCTGAATCTGCACTCTCTAGAAAGGCGTAGAATTAGGGGGAAATGATTTAGGTGTATAAATGGAAAAGAGGAATAAATAAAGGGGGTGTAAATAGCGTGCTGAAAATATCCAGCCAAGACAGGACTCGCAGCAGTGGCTTCAAGATGGAAAAATTCAGATTCAGGAAGGATGTAGGAAAGCACTGGTTTGGTAACAGAGTTGTGGGTGAGTGGAACAAACTCCCGAGTACCGTCATAGACGCTAAGAACATAAGAACATAAGAACATAAGAACGAAGGAACACTGCAGCAGGCCTACTGGCCCATGCGAGGCAGGTCCAAGTCTCCTACCGGCTTAAGCCAATGCACCCAACCTAGTCAGGTCAGGTCACATTGACTTAAGGGAGGAACACGGCAACCGACCTGGTAGCACAAGCTATCAGGTCCAACTCACACCCACCCACATCCACTCATGTATTTATCCAACCTATTTTTAAAGCTACACAACGTTCTGGCCTCTATCACTGTACTTGGGAGTTTGTTCCACTCATCCACAACTCTATTGCCAAACCAGTACTTTCCTATATCCTTCCTGAATCTGAATTTTTCCAACTTAAAACCATTGCTGCGAGTCCTGTCTAGGCTAGATATTTTCAGCACACTATTTACATCCCCTTTATTTATTCCTGTCTTCCATTTATACACCTCAATCATATCCCCCCTAATTCTACGTCTTTCTAGAGAGTGCAGTTTCAGGGCCCTTAGTCTATCCTCATAGGGAAGGTTTCTGATACATGGGATCATCTTTGTCATCCTCCTTTGTACATTTTCCAGAGAATTTATATCCATTCTGTAATACGGTGACCAAAACTGTGCAGCATAATCTAAATGAGGCCTAACCAAGGATGTATAGAGTTGAAGAACAACCTGAGGACTCCTATTATTTATGCTTCTTGATATGAAGCCAAGGAGTCTATTAGCTTTATTGCGAACACTTATGCACTGTTGTCTTGGTTTCAGATTACTGCTAACCAGAACTCCTAAATCTTTTTCGCAATCCGTAATATTAAGATCTACATTATTTAGTTGTGTAGTTTTAAAAATAGGTTGGGCCTCATTTAGATTATGCTGCACAGTTTTGGTCACCGTATTACAGAATGGATATAAATTCTCTGGAAAATGTACAAAGGAGGATGACAAAGATGATCCCATGTATCAGAAACCTTCCCTATGAGGATAGACTAAGGGCCCTGAAACTGCACTCTCTAGAAAGACGTAGAATTAGGGGGGATATGATTGAGGTGTATAAATGGAAGACAGGAATAAATAAAGGGGATGTAAATAGTGTGCTGAAAATATCTAGCCTAGACAGGACTCGCAGCAATGGTTTTAAGTTGGAAAAATTCAGATTCAGGAAGGATATAGGAAAGTACTGGTTTGGTAATAGAGTTGTGGATGAGTGGAACAAACTCCCAAGTACCGTTATAGAGGCCAGAACGTTGTGTAGCTTTAAAAATAGGTTGGATAAATACATGAGTAGATGTGGGTGGGTGTGAGTTAGACCTGATAGCTTGTGCTACCAGGTCGGTTGCCGTGTTCCTCCCTTAAGTCAATGTGACCTGACCTGACTAGGTTGGGTGCATTGGCTTAAGCCGGTAGGAGACTTGGACCTGCCTCGCATGGGCCAGTAGGCCTTCTGCAGTGTTCCTTCGTTCTTATGTTCTTAAATACATGAGTAGGTGTGGGTTGGTGTGAGTTAGACCTGACTAGCTTGGGCTATTAAGTCTGGTGCCGTGCTCCTTCCTTAAGTGGAAGTGACTGACAACCTCAAATTCTACGACTACAAGGGTGATGGACTGATTACATCGTCTTCGCATCTCTACTGTTCCTGCCTATTTTCTGTATTCGACTGAAGAAGCCTACTGTGTAGGCGAAACGTTTCGGAATAGAGTTGTCTAACTGTTGCATATGTGTCTTACCTAACAACCTGTCGGTATTGTATACCATTTTGATGTTCATGGGTCAGTAGGCCTGTTGCAGTGTTTCTTCTTTCTTATGTTCTTATGTTAACGTGGATTACTAACACAGTGTGTCAGGACACACGCTACTGACACAGTATGTCAGGACACAGGCTACAGACAGAGTGTGTCAGGACACAGGCTGCTAACACAATGTGTTTAAGACAGAAGGCTACAACAGAAGTACACAACAGTAGTCTACAGCAGTAGGTTACAATAGGCTGGTTTTTTCTTGTAAAAAAATTCAGAGTGGAGTGTCAGAAGTAGTATATGGAATGTGTAGAATGCAGAGGGAACAGTGTGGAGGTGTTGGGTGAGTGAGGCTTGAGTGTGAAGAGTGCGGTTGTATGGTGTGGAGTGTACGTTGTAGAGTGTACAGTGAGCAGTGTATGATGTACATTGTATGCTCATTCTACAAGATTGATGGACTGAACACATTGACTCCAGGCTGAGGGACTGATTACCTCAAACTCCTCCTCTCCTTACACCTTTCTACTTTGTATTGGACTGATGAAGCCACTGTGTGGCGAAACGTTTCCTGAATGAAGATTCCCATATGTTGCATAAGTGTCTCAATCTTCAACAGCGTGAAGTGTACGGTGTGGAGTGTACGGTGAGCAGTGTATGGTGTGGAGTGTATGGTGTAGTGTACGGTGTGGAGTGTACAGTGTAGAGTGTACGGTGGGCAGTGTATGGTGTGGAGTGTATGGTGTAGTGTACGGTGTGATGAATGGTTTTGAAAACCGACAAGTTGAAGAATTGAGACACTTATGCAACACATGGGAATCTTTATTGAAGAAACGTTTCGCCACACAGTGGCTTCATCAGTCCAATACAAAGTAGAAATGGGTAAGGAGAGTAGAAGTATAAGGTAATCAGTCCCTCAACCTGGATTCGATGTGTTCAGTCCATCACTCTTGTAGTAAGTGCAGCATAGGGCCAGAGAGGTGGCTTATATACTGTGGTGAGATGAGTTGAAGCAGGAGGAGGCGGGATCTTAGTGGGACCTGCCACTAATGTAAGTAGTCATCGTCCAAAGGTTTGGGCAAGCGTTGAAGTCTTTGTACCAAGATTCCATGATGTTGCAGTGTCTGACAGATGTGATGAATGGTTTTGAAAACCGACAAGTTGAAGAATTGAGACACTTATGCAACACATGGGAATCTTTATTGAAGAAACGTTTCGCCACACAGTGGCTTCATCAGTCCAATACAAAGTAGAAATGGGTAAGGAGAGTAGAAGTATGAGGTAATCAGTCCCTCAACCTGGATTCGATGTGTTCAGTCCATCACTCTTGTAGTAAGTGCAGCATAGGGCCAGAGAGGTGGCTTATATACTGTGGTGAGATGAGTTGAAGCAGGAGGAGGCGGGATCTTAGTGGGACCTGCCACTAATGTAAGTAGTCATCGTCCAAAGGTTTGGGCAAGCGTTGAAGTCTTTGTACCAAGATTCCATGATGTTGCAGTGTCTGACAGATGTGATGAATGGTTTTGAAAACCGACAAGTTGAAGAATTGAGACACTTATGCAACACATGGGAATCTTTATTGAAGAAACGTTTCGCCACACAGTGGCTTCATCAGTCCAATACAAAGTAGAAATGGGTAAGGAGAGTAGAAGTATGAGGTAATCAGTCCCTCAACCTGGATTCGATGTGTTCAGTCCATCACTCTTGTAGTAAGTGCAGCATAGGGCCAGAGAGGTGGCTTATATACTGTGGTGAGATGAGTTGAAGCAGGAGGAGGCGGGATCTTAGTGGGACCTGCCACTAATGTAAGTAGGTCAACGTCCAAAGGTTTGGGCAAGCGTTGAAGTCTTTGTATTGGACTGATGAAGCCACTGTGTGGCGAAACGTTTCTTCAATAAAGATTCCCATGTGTTGCATAAGTGTCTCAATTCTTCAACTTGTCGGTTTTCAAAACCATTCATCACATCTGTCAGACACTGCAACATCATGGAATCTTGGTACAAAGACTTCAACGCTTGCCCAAACCTTTGGACGATGACCTACTTACATTAGTGGCAGGTCCCACTAAGATCCCGCCTCCTCCTGCTTCAACTCGTCTCACCACAGTATATAAGCCACCTCTCTGGCCCTATGCTGCACTTACTACAAGAGTGATGGACTGAACACATCGAATCCAGGTTGAGGGACTGATTACCTCATACTTCTACTCTCCTTACCCATTTCTACTTTGTATTGGACTGATGAAGCCACTGTGTGGCGAAACGTTTCTTCAATAAAGATTCCCATGTGTTGCACCAGTGTCTCAATTCTTCAACTTGTCGGTTTTCAAAACCATTCATCACATCTGTCAGACACTGCAACATCATGGAATCTTGGTACAAAGACTTCAACGCTTGCCCAAACCTTTGGACGATGACCTACTTACATTAGTGGCAGGTCCCACTAAGATCCCGCCTCCTCCTGCTTCAACTCATCTCACCACAGTATATAAGCCACCTCTCTGGCCCTATGCTGCACTTACTACAAGAGTGATGGACTGAACACATCGAATCCAGGTTGAGGGACTGATTACCTCATACTTCTACTCTCCTTACCCATTTCTACTTTGTATTGGACTGATGAAGCCACTGTGTGGCGAAACGTTTCTTCAATAAAGATTCCCATGTGTTGCATAAGTGTCTCAATTCTTCAGTGTACGGTGTGCAGTGTATGGTGTGGAGTGTACGGCGCAGAGTGAATGGTGTGAGTGTACTGTGTAAAGTGTACATTGTAGAGTGTACGGTGTAGAGTGTATGGTATGGAGTGTACGGTGTAGAGTGTATGGTGTGGAGTGTACGGTGTAGAGTGTATGGTGTGGAGTGTACGGTGTAGAGTGTATGGTGTGGAGTGTACGGTGTAGAGTGTACGGTGTAGAGTGTACGGTGTGCAGTGAACTGTTTGGAGTGCACGGTGAAGATTGCACGATGTGGAGTAGACGGTGTAAAATATGTGGTTGCAAGTGCAGCGAATATAATACAGGAAAAAGCGGGTGAAGTTTGTGAAGTACAGAAGAATGTGTGTGGAGTGCAGGAGAAAGTGTGTGGAGTGCAGGAGAAAGTGTGTGGAGTGCAGGAGAAAGTATGTGGAGTGCAGGAGAAAGTATGTGGAGTGCAGGAGAAAGTATGTGGAGTGCAGGAGAAAGTATGTGGAGTGCAGGAGAAAGTATGTGGAGTGCAGGAGAAAGTATGTGGAGTGCAGGAGAAAGTATGTGGAGTGCAGGAGAAAGTATGTGGAGTGCAGGAGAAAGTGTGTGGAGTGCAGGAGAAAGTGTGTGGAGTGCAGGAGAAAGTATGTGGAGTGCAGGAGAAAGTATGTGGAGTGCAGGAGAAAGTATGTGGAGTGCAGGAGAAAGTATGTGGAGTGCAGGAGAAAGTATGTGGAGTGCAGGAGAAAGTATGTGGAGTGCAGGAGAAAGTATGTGGAGTGCAGGAGAAAGTATGTGGAGTGCAGGAGAAAGTGTGTGGAGTGCAGGAGAAAGTGTGTGGAGTGCAGGAGAAAGTATGTGGAGTGCAGGAGAAAGTATGTGGAGTGCAGGAGAAAGTATGTGGAGTGCAGGAGAAAGTATGTGGAGTGCAGGAGAAAGTATGTGGAGTGCAGGAGAAAGTATGTGGAGTGCAGGAGAAAGTATGTGGAGTGCAGGAGAAAGTATGTGGAGTGCAGGAGAAAGTATGTGGAGTGCAGGAGAAAGTGTGTGGAGTGCAGGAGAAAGTGTGTGGAGTGCAGGAGAAAGTATGTGGAGTGCAGGAGAAAGTATGTGAGAGTGCAGGAGAAAGTATGTGGAGTGCAGGAGAAAGTATGTGGAGTGCAGGAGAAAGTATGTGGAGTGCAGGAGAAAGTATGTGGAGTGCAGGAGAAAGTATGTGGAGTGCAGGAGAAAGTATGTGGAGTGCAGGAGAAAGTATGTGGAGTGCAGGAGAAAGTATGTGGAGTGCAGGAGAAAGTATGTGGAGTGCAGGAGAAAGTATGTGGAGTGCAGGAGAAAGTATGTGGAGTGCAGGAGAAAGTATGTGGAGTGCAGGAGAAAGTATGTGGAGTGCAGGAGAAAGTATGTGGAGTGCAGGAGAAAGTATGTGGAGTGCAGGAGAAAGTATGTGGAGTGCAGGAGAAAGTGTGTGGAGTGCAGGAGAAAGTGTGTGGAGTGCAGGAGAAAGTGTGTGGAGTGCAGGAGAAAGTATGTGGAGTGCAGGAGAAAGTATGTGGAGTGCAGGAGAAAGTATGTGGAGTGCAGGAGAAAGTGTGTGGAGTGCAGGAGAAACTGTGGGGTGCAGGAGAAAGTGTGTGGAGTGGAGGAGAAAGTGTATTGAGCACAGGAGAAAGTATGCAGAGTGCAGAAGAAAGTGAGTAGAGTGCACGAGAAAGTGCATAGAGTACAAGAGAAAGTGCATAGAGTGCAGAAGAAAGTATGCAGAATGCAGGAGAAAGTGTGTGGAGTGCAGGAGAAAGTGTGTAAAGTGAAGGGAGAAGGCAATAAGTGCATCAGTGAGCAATGAGTGTGTACGAATGGTATATAATACCGACAAGATGAGAGTAAGACACATGTGCAACATCTGGGTATCTTTATTGTAGACGTTTCGCCATCCAGTGGCTTTATCAATACAAATTCCAGGACATAACTTGAAGACAGTAGAACTATGTACAGAAGATGAGGTAATCAGTCCCTCAACCTAGGAGTAGGTGCGAACAGCACCATAGTCGTGGTTGAGGGACTGATTACCTCATCTTCTGTACATAGTTCTACTGTCTTCAAGTTATGTCCTGGAATTTGTATTGATAAAGCCACTGGATGGCGAAACGTCTACAATAAAGATACCCAGATGTTGCACATGTGTCTTACTCTCATCAGCAATGAGTGTGTGGATGAAACTAATGTGTGGATGACACTAGTATGTGGATGAGACTAGTGCGTGGGTAACACTAGTGAGCGGATTACATAAGTCCGTGGATGACACTAGTGTGTGGATTACACTAGTGTGTGGACGACACTAGTGTGTGGATGACACTAGTGTGTGGATGATACTAGTATGTGGATGACACTAGTGTGTGGATGACACTAGTGTGTGGATGACACTAGTGTATGGATGACACTAGTGTGTGGATGATACTAGTGTGTGGATGACACTAGTGTGCGGATGACACTAGTGTGTGGACGACACTAGTGTGTGGATGACACTAGTGTGTGGATGATACTAGTGTGTGGATGACACTAGTGTGTGGATGACACTAGTGTGTGGACGACACTAGTGTGTGGATGACACTAGTGTGTGGATGATACTAGTGTGTGGATGATACTAGTGTGTGGATGATACTAGTGTGTGGATGACACTAGTGTGTGGATGATACTAGTGTGTGGATGATACTAGTGTGTGGATGATACTAGTGTGTGGATGACACTAGTGTGCGGATGACACTAGTGTGTGGACGACACTAGTGTGTGGATGACACTAGTGTGTGGATGATACTAGTGTGTGGATGACACTAGTGTGTGGATGACACTAGTGTGTGGACGACACTAGTGTGTGGATGACACTAGTGTGTGGATGATACTAGTGTGTGGATGATACTAGTGTGTGGATGATACTAGTGTGTGGATGACACTAGTGTGTGGATGATACTAGTGTGTGGATGATACTAGTGTGTGGATGATACTAGTGTGTGGATGACACTAGTGTGTGGATGACACTAGTGTGTGGATTACACTAGTGTGCGGATGATACTAGTGTGTGGATGACACTAGTGTGTGGATGACACTAGTGTGTGGATGACACTAGTGTGTGGATGACACTAGTGTGTGGATGACACTAGTGTGTGGACGACACTAGTGTGTGGATGACACTAGTGTGTGGATGACACTAATGTGTGGATGACACTAGTGTGTGGATTACACTAGTGTGCGGATGATACTAGTGTGTGGATGACACTAGTGTGTGGATGACACTAGTGTGTGGATGACACTAGTGTGTGGATGACACTAGTGTGTGGATGACACTAGTGTGTGGACGACACTAGTGTGTGGATGACACTAGTGTGTGTATGACACTAGTGTGTGGATGACACTAGTGTGTGGATGACACTAGTGTGTGGATGATACTAGTGTGTGGATGATACTAGTGTGTGGATGACACTAGTGTGTGGATGACACTAGTGTGTGGATTACACTAGTGTGTGGATGACACTAGTGTGTGGATGACATTAGTGTGTGGATGACACTAGTGTGTGGATGATACTAGTGTGTGGATTATACTAGTGTGTGGATTACATAAGTCCGTGGATGACACTAGTGTGTGGATTACACTAGTGTGTGGACGACACTAGTGTGTGGATGACACTAGTGTGTGGATGACATTAGTGTGTGGATGACACTAGTGTGTGGATGATACTAGTGTGTGGATTATACTAGTGTGTGGATTACATAAGTCCGTGGATGACACTAGTGTGTGGATTACACTAGTGTGTGGACGACACTAGTGTGTGGATGACACTAGTGTGTGGACGACACTAGTGTGTGGATGATACTAGTGTGTGGATGACACTAGTGTGTGGATGACACTAGTGTGTGGATGATACTAGTGCGTGGATGATACTAGTGCGTGGATGACACTAGTGTGTGGATGACACTAGTGTGTGGATGATACTAGTGTGTGGATGACACTAGTATGTGGATGATACTAGTGTGTGGATGATACTAGTGTGTGGATTATACTAGTGTGTGGATGATACTAGTGTGTGGATTATACTAGTGTGTGGATTACATAAGTCCGTGGATGACACTAGTGTGTGGATTACACTAGTGTGTGGACGACACTAGTGTGTGGATGACACTAGTGTGTGGACGACACTAGTGTGTGGATGATACTAGTGTGTGGATGACACTAGTGTGTGGATGACACTAGTGTGTGGATGATACTAGTGCGTGGATGATACTAGTGCGTGGATGACACTAGTGTGTGGATGACACTAGTGTGTGGATGATACTAGTGTGTGGATGACACTAGTATGTGGATGAGACTAGTGCGTGGGTAACACTAGTGAGTGGATTACATAAGTCCGTGGATGACACTAGTGTGTGGATTACACTAGTATGTGGATGACACTAGTGTGTGGATGACACTAGTGTGTGGACGACACTAGAGTGTGGATGACACTAGTGTGTGGATGATACTAGTGTGTGGATGACACTAGTGTGTGGTTGACATTAGTTTTTTTGGATGACACTAATGCGTGTGTTTGACTCTATTGTGTGTGGATGACACTTGTGTGTGTGGATGACACTTGTGTGTGTGGATGACACTAGTGTGAGGATGACAGTAGTACATAGATAACACTAGTGTATGGATGACACTAGTGTGTGGATGACGGTAATATGTGGATGGCACTAGTGTATGGATGGCACAATTGTGTGGATATCACTAGTGTACAGATGGCACTATTGTGTAGATGTCACTAGTGTGTGGATGACACTAGTGTGTGGACGTCACTAGTGTGTGGATGTCACTAGTGTGTGGATGACACTAGTGTGTGGATGACACTAGTGTGTGGACGTCACTAGTGTGTGGGCGTCACTAGTGTGTGGATGTCACTAGTGTGTGGATGACACTAGTGTGTGGACGTCACTAGTGTGTGGGCGTCACTAGTGTGTGGATGTCACTAGTGTGTGGATGACACTAGTGTGTGGACGTCACTAGTGTGTGGGCGTCACTAGTGTGTGGATGTCACTAGTGTGTGGATGACACTAGTGTGTGGACGTCACTAGTGTGTGGGCGTCACTAGTGTGTGGATGTCACTAGTGTGTGGATGTCACTAGTGTGTGGACGTCACTAGTGTGTGGATGTCACTAGTGTGTGGACGTCACTAGTGTGTGGATGTCACTAGTGTGTGGATGTCACTAGTGTGTGGATGACACTAGTGTGTGGATGTCACTAGTGTGTGGACGTCACTAGTGTGTGGATGTCACTAGTGTGTGGACGTCACTAGTGTGTGGATGACACTAGTGTGTGGACGTCACTAGTGTGTGGACGTCACTAGTGTGTGGATGTCACTAGTGTGTGGACGTCACTAGTGTGTGGACGTCACTAGTGTGTGGATGTCACTAGTGTGTGGATGTCACTAGTGTGTGGATGTCACTAGTGTGTGGATGTCACTAGTGTGTGGATGTCACTAGTGTGTGGACGGCACTCGTGTGTGGATGTCACTAGTGTGTGGATGTCACTAGTGTGTGGATGTCACTAGTGTGTGGATGGCACTCGTGTGTGGACGGCACTCGTGTGTGTGTGTGACAACAGTTTAAGTCAGATCTGGTTTAAGCAGCAACACAATGCTGGAAGTGGGTTTTGCCTTAGATTTGGCATATGAAAAGAAATATTTTGGATTTATTTTAAATTAATTTATTGCATGAAGTTCTTTCTGTCTCTCCTAGATCCTAAATGATTCATATAACTTAAGTTCCATATTTTCTATTTCTCTGAACAGTGCCTCCTTCTGTATTGCAAATAGACTAGCCACTTTCAGAAACTCAGTGATTCTTCGCCTTCACCTGTAGAGGAAGCGTCTCTCTCTTTCTACTTTACATTTACTCTTATTTTTCTTTAGGGGAATGCTCCTTGAGTATATCTCAACTGCTAAAGAGTTGATCCATTCTCGGCACTGGTTCGGATCCATATTGTTAAAGATATCTTCCTAGCATGTTTGGTTAAGAACTTGGTTAATTTGATCCCACTCGGTGTTATTGCTATTGAAGCTGAATTTGGTAAAGGCACTCTCTTTCCTGATTGCATTTTGCTGATTAGGACACCTGTGCATAGAAGTCTGAAATGTGATTAGATTGTGATCCGAATTAATTGTTTTGGATACTGCTATATTTCGTATCAGGTCGTCATTATTAGTGAAAACAATGTCCAGTGTACTTTCCACTCTTGTTAGCTCCACTATTTCCTGGCTTAAGGTGACTTTGCTGCTGAGAATTCACTGGTCAACAACCAAAACACTTCTGAGACCAGAGTAGCAATTTCCAACTAATTTTAGGTCACTGATAATTTCATGGTTAAAATTATTTGTTAGCTCTACTTTTCACTATACACTTATGTGTCACAACAGGTTCCAACAGGCTTGCGGCAATGTTTCTTACCACACTCACAATCTCACTGTCCTTTATTATTGTTCCAGCCACACAGGATGGATACACCAAGTACTGCTGCTTTCTATGCAAATGGGACAGCCGTGCAAGAGGTTCCCACTACATCAGGAGAGACTGGCCACCTCGTCAATCTTTGGAGCCTGGAATGAAAAATGTTCAACATCCACCACTACATATAAAACTGGGGCTCATGAAAAACTTTGTAAAAGCTATGGACAAATCCGGTCAGAAATTCAAGTATTTAACATCAAAATTTCTCTCACTGACCGACGCTAAGATAAGAGAGGGAGTCTTCAATGGTCCTCAGATTTGAAAGCCTCTTAAAGACGGTGACTTTGAATCAGACCTTCATGGGGAGGAGAAAGCTGCTTCGGAAGCAATCAAGTTAGTGGCGAAGGGATTTCTCGGAAATCCCTTCGCCACTAACTGAAAATCCACTTTTTTGACTCACATTTAGACTTTTTTTTGGAGGCAGTTAGTGACGAACATGGTGAAAGGTTTCACCAGGATATTTCAACCATGAAAAAATGGTACTAGGGCAAATGAGGCACAAGACTATTGTTGGAGATTGACAAGAGATGATTTTTCAGCTCACTATAAGCGTCAAGCAAAACGGCAGAGAGTAGGTACGGATTAGAATTTGAAACATACTGACACATATTGTACGTT
This sequence comes from Cherax quadricarinatus, assembly GCF_026875155.1. Taxonomy (NCBI): domain Eukaryota; kingdom Metazoa; phylum Arthropoda; class Malacostraca; order Decapoda; family Parastacidae; genus Cherax; species Cherax quadricarinatus. The sequence goes on along the minus strand of NC_069407.1, from coordinate 40,491,013 downwards.
ATAATAAAATAATCAAATATTACATGTCTCGTATCTTTAAAATTATAGCCATTAAGTATTTTTCAAGGTGATATTTGGATTCAGGACATGAAAATACATAAGAATTAATTAATCTCATTTAAGAAGCATACAACTCAAAAATTGTTGACCAGTGGTATCAGCAGCTCATGTGTGAGAGGTTTTTCATCTGGGTTGCCTCTTGAGGTTATCTCCGTTCTAACATTATTGGCCACGTTCTTGCACATTGAGGGCTGGGATTGGATGATTTTCCAAACAGTAATCAACTTTCAATAGCGCTTCCTTGAACACTTAGAAAATTGCATCTGGCGTCTTATATACAAGCACAATGACTAGGCTTTGGCTCTCAGTTTTTATTGCCAAAACTGCAACTACATCATCTGTGGTGTTTAGTAATGCTGAGCAAATGAACGACTCTATGACATACAGGTCAACACCGCTCCCTTGTTGCCTGTACTTTCTGTCGGATCTAAATAAATTGTGCCCTGGTATCAATATATCGTTGTCAAAGTGATCTGTTATGTGGGTCTCTTTGAAAGCCACAAACACTGAATTTGACTCTGTGAGGAGTCCACTGATTAAAGGTATTTTGTTATTGGTTGATGACTTTTACAATGTATTTTTGCACATACAAAAAATATAGAGCTTGTTTGTTGGCATTATTTGTTAGCTTCGAGATGGTGGAGTGTTTTTGTCATTTCCTGCCATTATTTTCTACTGGGTATTAAAAAATTCTTTTCTATTGAATGGTTGAATGGAATGGATGACACCAGAGAGTAGATGACACTAGTGTGCAGAAGACACTAGTGTGTAGATGACACAAGTAAGTAGATGACAACAGTGTGTAGATGACACCAGTATGCAGGTGACACCAGAGAGTAGATGACACTTGTGTGTAGATGACATCAGTGTGTAGAAGACACTAGTGTGCAGACGACACAAGTGAGTAGATGACAACAGTATGAAGGTGACACTAGAGAGTAGATGACACCAGTATGTAGATGAAACCACTGCGATGACACCAGTATATAGATGATAGTAGTGTGTAGATGACACCAGTGTGTGGATGTCTCCAGTGTATAGATGACAATAGTTAGTAGATAACGCCAGTATGTAGATGAAACCACTACGTAGATGACACCAGTATATAGATGATACTAGTGTGTAGATGACACCATTGTGGGGATGACAACAATATGTAGATGACACCAGTGTGTAGATGACACCAGGTTGTAGATGACACCAGAGTGTAGATGACACCAGTGTGGGGATAAAATGATAAAATGAATAATGAAAAATGAATAATCTCCTAAATGATACTGATACCTATTTTAAACTTAGAAAGAATCCTCTAGAAACCGTTAACAGCAATTTCAATAAAACAATAAAACTTCTACTGAAAGGCAAGGACGAATTAATTAAAAAAATTACTTCCACTAATCCATCTTTACCCTACATGTATGGATTAATAAAAAAGCACAAACCAGGTAAACTAGTCAGACCAATTATTAGCTCCATAGGCTCAGTTTCATATAAATTATCTAAATGGCTTGTCGACATTTTGAGCCCTATTGTTGGAAAAATTTCTAACTTTAATGTTAAAAACAACATAGATTTAGTTGGTAAATTAAGCTCCTTGAGTGACTTAAATGATTTTAATATGGTTAGTTTTGATGTTACTTCCTTGTTTACAAACGTTCCAGTTGATGATTTATTAAGTTTCTTAACTGAAGAACTTGTTAATTACGAGTTGCTATTGCCAGTTACTGCTGTCATTAAACTTATTAAACTTTGCATTGTTGATGCAAAATTTGTATTTAATGATAAGTTTTATATTCAGAAGTTTGGTATGGCAATGGGAAATCCTCTTTCACCTGTTCTTCGTAACCGATACATAGAATTTTTTGAAACAAGACTGCATAACACAATCCTACCTAATAGAGATAAATGGTTCAGATATGTTGATGATATTTTGTGTCTTATGCCTAGGAATGTTGATATAAACTATTTCCTTGTTAAATTAAATAGCTTAGTCCACTCACAGAGTATCGCCGTGAGTATTCTATCCCGATGACAGGAAAGTAGGTTCTTTACCGCTGCAATGATGTGGGGTTACGTCCTGCAATTTCATACAGGTGCACAGGTAATTAAATCCAGTAAGGGACGTCTCCAGGACGTTAGTCCGTCTCCGTCAGTTCTTCTCGTTGATTGACAGGTGACCCTCTCTGTCATCCAAGAGTAGTGTTGACGGAGACGGACTAACGTCCTGGAGACGTCCCATATTGGATTTAATTACCTGTACCATAGTCCTACCATAGAGAATGATTACTCATGGCAGGTGGTAACCGTCTGTGGTATGCGGCGTTGAAGTTCCAATGGTAGATTCGAGATGGAGTTGAATCTTGATTCAGTAGAATTGATCCTGGCAAGGTCGCCACTTGTGAAGGCTTACTCAGCTCTGTAATAACTTCAGACAGTATTACCAAAACTGGCTCCTCCTCAGGAAAATTAATGAATAGAAAACGAAATAATAATTAACAAAGATAAACACTTTATTATTTATTAAAGCAAACATAAAACAATAAAACATGACAGGTACATCCTATTTGAAAGAAAAATGAAAAATGAAATGAATAAAAGAACATTTGAACTCAACGCTAATATATATATTGGGGTGTCTGGTGTTGGTGACACTTCGTGTTGTTGAAATCTTAGCCGTTGCTGATGTGGGGGGGGTGGGGTCGCAGGTGTTGGTGACCACCACCGGCTAGTTCTTCACAGAGTATCGCCGTGAGTATTCTATCCCAATGACAGGAAAGTAGGTTCTTTACCGCTGCAATGATGTGGGGTTACGTCCTGCAATTTCATACAGGTGCACAGGTAATTAAATCCAATATGGGACGTCTCCAGGACGTTAGTCCGTCTCTGTCAGTTCTTCTCGTTGATTGACAGGTGACCCTCTCTGTCAGCCAAGCTGAAAAGATAGACAGGTTACCCACTGCTTAAATAATCACTCTCCATGATAAGTACAATACCTAAAAGACGTGGTGATTATTACAACAGTCAACTTAGAGCAAGGCTGAAAAGACTAAGTTTATTATTGGTCCAAAGTGAAGCTTTCAACCAATAAATCCACTAGAATACAAGGCAGGCATGTACTTACAGTAGTGTTGGGAGCTGTGAGTCGAGTGATTTACTGTTTGACCAGAGCCCCACACGTCACCTTTCGGGGGGGGGTGGAAGAGGGAGGGGAAGGGATAGTGGGAGCTAGACTGACCCTACGTTAACAAGCAGCCGGCAGGTCATGAGCCATTTTAAGAACAGTCTCTCTGCATTGACTTGGAACAACTAAGATGGAATAGTCTATCTCATCTGAATTTAATTTGAATACTGACTTGTACAAGATACCTTTTATATATTCTAATTTATATGAAAAGTTTTTCCTTTGGATCACTTGATTTTGTTTAGCGGCATTATGGCAATTCTGAAGAGAAGGGCAATTACGTTGTAACTTGACAAAGGAGTCCTTCGATATATCTAAAGGCTTAAAGTCAGGGAAAATCAAAGGATGGACAGTAGGAGAAGCCTGAGCTTTGGTCTGAGCCCTAGTCAAGACATTTATGGTATCGGAGGTGATATCTTTACTTTCATCTAACAAGTGAACCGGGGATCGTACTACCTCGCTTTCGAGAGTAGCATCAATGGTTTTTAATCCCACATGAATCTCACGAGACATTGTCTCATCTGAGCTTTCAAGGGGCTTCTCTGACACTACAGGAAGAGGATCTGAAAAGCTTATGTCCACCTTTGGCGATGAAAGGTCAACCTCAGAAGGAAGAATGGCACCTTTTACATTACCTATTAGTACGGAGCAAGAAGTGATGGGAGCTAGTACGGCTTCAGACCAACCTGTGAACCATTTAGACCTAATGTAACAACGGATGGTAGGAAAAGTGTCCGTACGGCCCAAGTAGTCTGAAAGTATAGCAGAGGAATGAGTTTCTTTAAGGCTAGGGAACAGCTTATTAGAAATGACTATACATGTGCATCCAGTGTCTCGTAAAATGGTAGACACATTAAGTCCATTAACTGTTCCTGAACAGAAGGGTGCTTGGTCATTGCAGTCTTTAAAACATCTTCCAACTTTTTGGACCTTCTTAGAAGGACAATCTGGACGTTTATATCCCTTAACACCACACAAATGACAAACAGGAATAAAAGAAGCCATTTTACTTTCCATTAGAGGCTTTGATTTCTTAAGGTCTGATGAACCCTTGCCCTTAGGGTTCGATCCCTTTAGGTCTTTATAGGAATTGTGAGCCTCAGCATACAGGTCAGCAGCCTCAGCAACTTCCTCAACTTTAATCAGGTTACGTTCTCTGATGAATGTTCGTATCTGATGGGGAAGAGCTGTCAGGAACTGGTCAGCAACCATGAAGTCTCTAAGAGATTCATAACTGTGATCAATTCCTGAACTCTCTATCCAAAAGTCGAATAAACGAAAGAGTGTTACCTGTAACTGCTGAAAGTTCTGGCCAGGCTGTAAGGTGGCATACCTGAAATCTTTCCTGTAAGAATTAGTGGTTTTTTTGATTGCTTTAAGGATTGCCTTCTCCAGTAGGTTATAATTACATATGATATCCTGCGACAAAGTTGCATAGATATTCAAAGCTGTACCAGAAAATAACATTCCTAACCTGGTAGCCCAGGTGTCAGCAGGCCATTCACAGAGGGTAGCGGTATTTTCAAACCTGATAATGTATGAAGTTATGTCTTTCCCCTCTGTGAAGGGAGGTAAATTAGGTGTTGGAATATGTGCACTGACTGCACGTTGTTCCATTACTCCTTCCTCTAATTGTTGTTGTGTAAGAGTTAACTTTTTATTCTCTAATTCAAGGCGAGATTTTTCGAGCTCGCGATCCTTTTCTCTCTCTATTAACTCAAGTTCTCTAGCTTTTTCCTCACGTTCTCTAGCTTTTTCTTTACGATCAAGTCTATCACCCTCCTTTTTGTCTTCTCTTTCTCTTTCTAACTGTCTTTCTTGGATTTCTCTCTCAATTCTCTCTCTCTTCCTTTTTCTCTTCTCTTTTGATTCTCTCTCTCTCCTTTTCTTCTTCTCTTTCCCTTCCTAACTGTCTCTCTTCTCTCTCAATTCTCTCTCTTTCAAGTCTTTCCTGGATCTTAGCACTAATGAAAGATTCTAAATTTTTCCCTGTTATTCCTAACTTACTTCCAGCGTTCATCCAAAACTGGTATTCCTCCATGCTTGCAAGAATAACTTAAACTATCAGGGGAAATGAAACGGGTATTAAAGAAAATGGAGGGTTCAATTCCTGCTCCGTTCAAACTGTAAATAAACCAGAGGGCTCGATCCCTGCTTCAATTAAATAATATGTATTAATTAAAACGAAGGGTTCTATGCCGGCTCCCAGCAAACAGTAAGTAGAATGGGGTCCCTTGACCATCCAATCTTCTCACCAACAAATCAAGAGTGCCCTATGACAGTTCCCTTGATATAATAAAGAGCTCAATGAAACAAATTGTCACTGGAAAATCTCGGGTCCCTAGAGTCTAATCCTCCAAAGTGTTTCAAGCTCACAAGAAAGGTGGCAGAATTAACTATTATATCCTGCCTGACTTGACTTACAATAAATTGAGACTATAACAATCACCAAATATTTTAAATACCTGTACCGTAGTCCTACCATAGAGAATGATTACTTATGTCTGGGGGTAACCGTCTGTGGTATGCGGCGTTGAAGTTCCAATGGTAGATTCGAGATGGAGTTGAATCTTGATTCAGTAGAGTTGATCCTGGCAAGGTCGCCACTTGTGAAGGCTTACTCAGCTCTGTAATAACTTCAGACAGTATTACCAAAGCTGGCTCCTCCTCAGGAAAATTAATGAATAGAAAACGAAATAATAATTAACAAAGATAAACACTTTATTATTTATTAAAGCAAACATAAAACAATAAAACATGACAGGTACATCCTATTTGAAAGAAAAATGAAAAATGAAATGAATAAAAGAACATTTGAACTCAACGCTAATATATATATTGGGGTGTCTGGTGTTGGTGACACTTCGTGTTGTTGAAATCTTAGCCGTTGCTGATGTGGGGGGGGGGAGTCGCAGGTGTTGGTGACCACCACCGGCTAGTTCTTCACAGAGTATCGCCGTGAGTATTCTATCCCAATGACAGGAAAGTAGGTTCTTTACCGCTGCAATGATGTGGGGTTACGTCCTGCAATTTCATACAGGTGCACAGGTAATTAAATCCAATATGGGACGTCTCCAGGACGTTAGTCCGTCTCCGTCAGTTCTTCTCGTTGATTGACAGGTGACCCTCTCTGTCATCCAAGCTGAAAAGATAGACAGGTTACCCACTGCTTAAATAATCACTCTCCATGATAAGTACAATACATAAAAGACGTGGTGATTATTACAACAGTCAACTTAGAGCAAGGCTGAAAAGACTAAGTTTATTATTGGTCCAAAGTGAAGCTTTCAACCAATAAATCCACTAGAATACAAGGCAGGCATGTACTTACAGTAGTGTTGGGAGCTGTGAGTCGAGTGATTTACTGTTTGACCAGAGCCCCACACGTCACCTTTCGGGGGGGGGAAGAGGGAGGGGAAGGGATAGTGGGAGCTAGACTGACCCTACGTTAACAAGCAGCCGGCAATCAAACTATCACTTTAGGGGTGGGGGAGAAAAGGCAGGAATAGCGGGAGCTTGACTTACCCTACCTTAACAAGTAGCCGGCAATGAAACTATTGTTACTATATATTCCCTCGCTACTCCTATCTATTGAACTTTTCCCTCACAACTGTTGAGTTTGAGGAAAATAACTCATTACCTTTTCTAGATGTTTTAATTATTAAATGTAATAATGACTTCAAATTTAAAATTTACAGAAAACCTACAAATAACTGTTCCTATGTACACTATTATTCTTCATATCAAGATAGAGTTAAATTGTCTGGTTTCTCATCAATGTTTTTGAGAGCTTTGCGTATTTGTAGTCCAGGGTTCATAGATGAAGAAATATCCAAAATTTATGAAGTAGCTAATTATCCGAAATACCCAAGAAACGTAATTGATAAATCTTTTAAAATTGCTAAAGATACTTTTTACAATCCAATAAGGGACAACCAACCTTATTCAACTAAAAATATGTTGGTTCTCCCTTACCATGAAAACTTGGTTAATATGCCTTCTCTTCTTAAGACTTTTAATATCAAAGTTGTATTTAAAAATCTTGATACAGTAAAAAAAAAAATCTTGATAAAGAGTTCCCCCCAAAAAGCTGACAGATGTGTCTATAAGATTCCTTGTAAAATTTGCGATAAAGTTTATTACGGTCAAACTGGTAAAAGTTTCGAACCAAGATTAAAACAACATAAATATATTATTAGAACTGGACAAGATTATAATACTCTATTTATTCATGTGAGATATTTTAACCATCCAACTGATTTTCAAAAAGTTGAGAAAGTTGTATCAAGCAAGTCCATGATCGACAGGAATACAATTCAATCTTGTTTCATAAAAAGCAGTTTTGACAATAATATGAATATTTCCTTTGGTTTATATAAATTAGATCCATTTATAATTAATAAAATCTGGGAAGAATTTAGTAATACACTGGACAAATAATAAATCTTAAAATCTTAATTCTTGGGTAGAATAGTTTGTGGGTTGCTTGAAGGACCTGTCTAGTTGGGCTAGCGGGCCTGCTGCAGTGTTCTCTTTCTTATGAGTCGCGTGTCAGGTTTTGCTTTGTTGTGGGATGTGATAGTGAGGTGTGGTCTAGACCCTTTATAAGCCTTCCTTTGATGCATTACTTTTATTGTTCCTTGATAATGTGAGTAGTCACGAAAGCGCTTGGAATTTCACTATTCTTTCAAAGTGGTTGTTTTGCATATATATATATATATATATATATATATATATATATATATATATATATATATATATATATATATATATATATATATATATATATATAATATATATATATATATATATTTATATATATGTGTGTGTGTGTGTGTGTGTCGTGGTGCCGAATAGGTAAAACTGGTCAATTAGCAAGAACTCATTTAAAATTTAGTCCTTTCTAAAATTTTCTCATATACGTTTAAAAATGTATATTTAATATTAAATGCATGCAAACCGACCTTTGATACATTTAGCAGAATTTACCTAAAAAGAAATGCGGTAAAGTGAAGTTACTTGAGGTTTTTAAGTTAGTTTTGGTCCAAAAGTAAAACACTTTACATCAATGTCAATGAAAAAATTTACTTTCTGTAAAAGATTTTTTTGGAAAAGTTTAAGAAAAGAGTTCGACCTATTCGGCAAGATCTGAAATTAGTTACCACATTATACCTACAAGTCATAATGTTTATAAATTAATATTTTAATTGGCAAATTTGATTATAATAATTGCAATTAATTATGTTTTGGACTCACTCTTCCATTCCCATCGTTTATCTTTGCTATCTTTTTCTCATTCTTTACTACTTTTGCTCTCCATTAATTTAATTTATTGCTTTGTTTTCATTCTTTTTGTTGTTTGTCTCTTTAGTTTTCTTTTTCATTCCTTCGGTTAATCAGTTTACATTTAAAATTGGTCTTTACGTACTACATACTTCTTCTCTTCCCCCTCCCCTCTACTTCCTCTTCTTCTTCCTCCTCCTCCTCCTCCTCCCCAATTCTTCTTTTCTTTCACCTCTTCCTTCTTCGTTTCCTCCTCTTCTTTATCACTTCAGGCTTTTCTGAGCTTGTCGACGACGACGACGACGACGACGACGACGACGACGACGAGGTGTTGACAACTTTTCATTGATTTGCAATATTTGGTTTTTCATTTTAACTCACTCTGTCTCTGTCTCTGTCTGTCTGTCTGTCTCTGTCTCTGTCTCTGTCTGTCTGTCTGTCTGTCTCTGTCTCTGTCTGTCTGTCTGTCTGTCTTTCTGTCTGTCTGTCTGTCTCTCTCTCTCTCTCTCTCTTTCTCTCTCTCTCTCTCTCTCTCTCTCTCTCTCTCTCTCTCTCTCTCTCTCTCTCTCTCTCTCTCTCTCTCTCTCTCTCTCTCTCTCTCTCCTCTCTCTCTCGAACCAAGACGATCTTCAATGTTCTCACACCATACTTAACTATGTTAAACTAACAAGATGATGAACGAGAAACCTAATTTCCAGTGGTAATATCCTTAGGTGCATGTTAATATGCATACTCCATGAAGAATAATATGCATGATAATTTGTGTGACACATGTGTGTGAAACATGTGGTAACATGTGAAATAATTCTTGTCCCCAGTCAAGTTCAGAGGCGAAATGTTGCAACTTTCACTCTTCGCAAAATTAAACAAATAAGTGCACACTACGTGTGTGTGTGTGGGATATTATGTGACAGAATACCTAGATTTTGTGGGACATCTTTCGTAAATCCCAGTTGGATTATATATTTTTCGTAAATGTGTTACAATATGTTCAGGCATCAGGACATTTTACCTAGAAGCGAGATTCTCCCAACAGTCAGGAGACAAACACGTACTGCCTACACTGTCGAAGAAAGAGAGCACAGGTGCTAAGCTAGGTTTTGTAGTCACAATGTTTCTCTCTGTGTAAAGCTCTACGTCAAGGGTTCCCTAAAAATTCATGCCACATTCCCCCTTTGAAATTATGACCGCGTGTGATCACCTTTCTCCCCCATCAACTTTGTTCCTTAAGCTCAGTGTTTACAAAGGTACGCATCATGACTCACGTCCATTCCCTTAATATAGACACGTCATGTGTTCAGAGCCGCACTAAAGGATAACCGCGCATATTTCTAATAGCAACGTTACGAGTTCTTATGAATATGAATGATAATTCAAAATAACAATAAAAATTATGTCAATGTAATATTATCTGTAAGTGTCTGATAACCTATCAACGCAATGCATGGCGCTGCATTGCATCACAAAAGTCAGCGAAATTGGGACCTTTTTCGGTATCCATCGTCTGGTGATATATTGTCTTCACATCCGTGAGTATACAAAACTTATGCTTGAATTGGTACGCCGTGGAAAAGGGCAAAAACTTCCTTAAAGCTTGCTGGCTTTACTCGTCCATGACTTAGGCTCAGAAATCCAAAAGTGGTATTCGTCTGAATTGTATTTGCAGTCCCCCATCAGACGATAACTCCATTAGTTGTTCCTGCTCTCGAAATGACAGGTGAGGGAGGGAAGATTCAAATGGACTGCGTATCCAGGTCTGAGATGGTTCCTGGGAAAAAGATATTTCCATAGCTGCTGCCTCAGTGGCTTGAGGTGTTCAACAATAAGGTCTTATACAAAGTCGTCAGTGACAATTTTATTTGTTTTGATGAATTCTTATAGCATTGGAAAGCACTAAATGGAATTTATGTTTACACGGGTTGACCAAAATGTCAGAATTTTTTATAATTGTTTTTAAGACTGTGTTGTACACTGTGGGGCTGACACCAGTATGGCTTCATTTCTTTTCATTCTGAGCGGGCAAAAATTGTCTGCTAAATATGCTTGTTATTGTAACCAGTCTTCTTCATTCGAGGAAAAATATTAAACTGGTTGTCCACAAAATAACTGCTGAAGTTTACATTTCGGGTCACAAAAGCTTTTGCGTCATTATAACCAGTCACTTCAGAGTGAAGTGTCTCATGTTCACTGCCAGTTTCATTGTGTAGTTCTAAAAATCCTCGAATTTAGTGGAGGAGATATGATAAAGTTTACCATTGTTACCGAATCACTGATCTCATCTATCATATTTTTATCAGCACTCTGTGAGTGCTACAAAGAAATTGATAGAGCGACTTTCCCAGTGGGAGCTACAAGGCCTTCACGTTTCCCTATCAATAACATCGTTTCATCGGTACATTATTCCCACATGACGTCCAGTTAACACAGTCATGAAGATGTCAGGTAAATTCGCCTTTGCTTATTGTGCTAGTGTCACAGCCGATAAAAAAAAATCTTCGTATACTATACCCTCAAAGAATTCACGAAGGTAAACCAAATAATTAGCCATATTTGCAACAGAGTAAAACAGTTTTATGCGACTGATTAGTTGGCAGAGCATATCTTAGGATATCAGCGACCTCTTTGTTGATAGAAAGAGGGATTGTATCCAACTTTTTCGCTGCAATTTCTCCAAACATACAATTAACCATCTAAACCATACCACGGGTGGGGATAGAACCCGCGATCAGAGAGTCTCCAAACTCCAGACCGTCGCGTTAGCCACCTGGTCCAGTGGCTAACGCGACGGTCTGGAGTTTTGAGACTCTCTGATCGCGGGTTCTATCCCCGCCCGTGGTATGGTTTGTTTGCAATCGTGTCATTACGATTTCGTGAGTCAATTAACCATCTATATTGCCACCAGCAATCATCCATTTCTCGCGATCGTGTGTGACATATCTACTATAACTGCAGTGTAGTTAACGAGGTGTGACGCTGGTCATGTGTTCTTACAAAACTTAGTGACTGAAATATGACTCCAGTAGCCTGGTTTTGCCGCAGTTCTATAAATTTATAATTAGTAAAATTAAGAGGTTAGTCCTTTGAGTTTTTCTATATAGTTTCTAAGAAGCCACGGAATGTAAACCACACATTGTAAGCTTTGCAAGGAAATAAACATTTTTATTTTCAATAAGAGGCCTTACGATGGATGATAACTAGAAACTCGCTACAAACTTTGGACTTGAACTTTCAGCATCGTCAATCCATATAAATCCCAGGCCGATGCAACTTTCGTGATACTTGTGTGTTTTTTTTTTTTTTTTTACTTTTCTTCTCACTCTCCACGACTCAGCCACTTTTTATGCAGTTAGTCTTAATGAGGATCCTCATCTTCATCCTGTCTCTCCGTTCTTACTTATCGCTCATGTTCATTCTGTTTTCCCGGTTCAGTTTGTCAACATCTGTTCCTCCGCTTCTCTGGCTCGTTGCTAACTCTCGATGGTCATGCTAGCAACCTCCTCTGCAGCAGATGATGTGACTGTGTTACAAAACACATTCTGCCAGGCCAAGAGTCCAGCTCCCAACCAGACAGGGAACTGTTTCGACGTTTGTAACAAGTTCCTCCTAAGTCAACAGACAAATCAATTTCTATATGGTTCTGTATGGTGCAGAGGTTTAGAGCGTCTTGCATTCTGACTTGTTTCTCACGAGACGGGCTAAAACAACAGTTTCGATTCCCCGACCAGTCGTAGTGTGTTATTGTTTAAATACCACTTTTACGTGGTCGCATGTAATATATATATATATATATATATATAAAATAAAAATATATAAAAAATATATATAATATATATAATATATATAAAATATATAAAAAAAATATATATAATTTTATAAATATATATATATAAAGTCGTGCCGAATAGGCAGAACTGCGATCTTGGCTTAAATAGCAACGTTCATCTTGCCATATAGGACAAGTGAAAATTTTTTTATGCAATAATTTCGCCAAAATCATTCTGAACCTAACGAAAAAAATATATTTCACTGTGTTTGTTTAGTATTAAATTGCTGTAAACAAATCTAAAATATATTTAGTTGAGTTAGGCTAAAATAAATTGCTCTTGTTATAATAAGGTTAGGTAAGTTTTCTAAGATTCTTTTGGTGCAAAATCAAAAATTTTTACATTAACATTAATTAAAAAAATATATCTTTAAACGTATAAAAGAAAATTTTAGAAAGGACTTAATTTTAAATGAGTTCCTGCTAATTGACCAGTTTTATATATTCGGCACGATATATATATATATATATATATATATATATATATATATATATATATATAATATATATATATATATATATATATATATATATAAAATATATAGGGAAGTACCACCTCTATAGCTGGAATGGGGACCCTCATCCTCAGAGAAGACAATAAACGTACCTCAGGGAAAACTCAAGGTTCTCCCCGGAGCTGTTTGAATATTTTCTTCTCCTACCACCCCCTATATTTATATTCTATGTGAACATTTATTAATAAACAAAATACATTTACAGAAAAAAAACATAAACATGAATACAATGGCACAATGTATCAAAGATGATGAATTTCCTCCAGCTCCTCCGAGGCTGGACGTGAACCAAGTATGCAGCAAGCATTTCCCCTCTGGATGGCGACGCTGAGGCGCTGGAACATGAAAGTGGCTGCCCTTGGGTCCCTGGTGGTGTCGATGAGTCTGGAACCCAATTCTTTAAGGAAACGTGTGGCATTTTTTCCCCATGATCCCAAGGTCTCTGATCCCACTGGGACAAATTGATACTGTTGGCTAATGTCCCTGTACTTGCTGATCTTGTACTCCTCCCTGTGGTCAGCAGCTCCTCCCTGTCGCCCCACACTGTGATGGATATAGGTGTCAGCCAGTGTGGACACACAGGTATAGTCCCATGCTAAGAGCTTGCCATTCTTCCAAGGATAGATGGTGATCCCGTCGGGGCGGTTTGCTGGGTTGTGGGTATTGTTTGCTGCAAGTGATCGTGGCTCCCTCTCGGCAGGGCATCCAGCTGTAGCAAGGGTTCTCTTAATGATGTCGTTGACCTCATTGTGTCTTGCATGCCAGCCCTTGGTTTTGGAACAGTTAAGACCATGTAGACCGTATTGGTCTGCTTGCACTTCGCCGCAAATACACATATATTCTGTGTGAATTGGGGCAGCAAGGCGCAGAGCCACTGCAATATATATATATATATATATATATATATTATATAATATATATATATATATATAATATTATATATATATATATATATATATATATATATATATTATAATATATATAATATATAATATTATATATTGTGCCAAGAATTCATTTATAAAGTAAGTCATACCTAAATTTTCTCTTATATGTTTAAAGATATATACTTTTCATTTGTGGTAATGTAAAAATTAATAATTTTGTACCAAAAGAACCGTAGAAAACTTACCTAACCTTAATATAACAAGTGCAATTCAATTTAGCCTAATCCAACTAAATATATTTTAGATATGTTTACAATAATTTAATAATAAACAATCACAATGAAATATATTTTCTCGTTAGGTTCAGAATGCTTTTTGCCCTTGGTATGGTTTGTTTGCAATCGTGTCATTACGATTTCGTGAGACCTGTTAGGTTTTACGATCACTTCTGAAACAGAAGATAACGACAAATGTAACGTTTACACTAATATATTAGAGTTGTATTCAACACAGTACAACTTCCCAAACCGTACCATGGGCGGGGATAGAACCTGCGATTAAATCGCGAGTTCAAACCCCACACATGGTATGGTTTGTTTGCAATCGTGTTATTACGACTTCGTGAGTTACAGCTTCCCGCCATGAACAGAACCCAACAAACTTTCTCCTGCAAACGAAACTGGATATATTTAGTTCAACATTCATCACATCAGCAGGCATGTTTTTAATGTTCCTTAAGTAATTCAGTTCTCATATATCTTTAATGTGACACGAGACGAAAACAAAAGAAGAAATGAAACCCCCGCGTATTCACTCAGCCTAGCCAAGATCGTAGGCGCACTGAAATTCGGTCAGTTTTGTTTTCATTTCGTCCATTCACTGAGAGCTTTGCTTAAGTGAATCTTGAAATATAAATTCAAAATGAACATTTAGCTTCACTCCAACAGCTAGATGGATGCTCTTGGTGAAGTTCCCAAATGTTAACTGGACTCCACGAGTGAATATTAGCTTAAAATGATGCTTCTTTAATAAACATACATAGAATATGGCTACAGTCTTATTTAAAAATATACTAAATACGAATTCCACATCCCGTTCTTTCAGTAACAGTCAGTATTTCACTGATGCTAAAGCAGTCAAACTACGTTCGGCGGGTCCCCTTTTTATTTATGCACTTTTTTATTGCATTTATCTCATATTTCGTTAATAAACATTGTGGTCTGTTATAATTGGTTAGTTTTTACTGGTAGACAACGTTTAAGCCTCTCCAGGCACAGCCCAGATAATGTTGAACGAGGAATTTGCTGAAAAGCCACATGTGAGAAACTAACATAGAATTCTGAACTGGGATTTCGCACACCGCTAGAAGTCAGCTCATGCAGTCATGGGTGCACTGGAGGTCAGCTCATAAAGTCATGGGTGCACTAGAGGTCAGCTCATGCAGTCATGGGTGCACTAGAGGTCAGTTCATGCAGTCATGGGTGAACTAGAGGTCAGCTCATGCAGTCATGCGTGCACTAGACGTCAGATCATGCAGTCATGGGTGCACTAGAGGTAGCTCATGCAGTCATGGGTGCACTAGAGGTCAGCTCATGCAGTCATGGGTCCACTGGAGGTCAGGTCCTGAAGTCATGGGTGCACTGGAGGTCAGCTCATGCAGTCATGGGTGCACTAGAGGTCAGCTCATGCAGTCATGGGTGCACTAGAGGTCAGCTCATGCAGTCATGGGTGCACTAGAGGTCAGCTCATGCAGTAATGTGGTTGCACTAGAGGTCACCTCATGCAGTCATGTATGCAGTGGAGGTTAGGTCATGCAGTAATGGGGATGCACTAAATGTCAGCTCATGTAGTCGTGGGTGCACTAGCGGTCAGCTCATGCAGTCATGGGTGCAGTAGGCGTCAGCTCATGCAGTCATGGGTGCACTAGAGGTCAGCTCATGCAGTCATGGGTGCACTAGAGGTCAGCTCATGCAGTCATGGGTGCACTAGAGGTCAGCTCATGCAGTCATTTGTGCACTAGAAGTCAGCTCATGCCGTTATGGGTGCACTGGAGGTCAGCTCATGCAGTCATGGGTGCACTAGAGGTCAGCACATGCAGTCATGGGTGCACTAGAGGTCAGCTCATGCAGTCATGGGTGCACTAGACGTCAGCTCATGCAGTCATGGGTGGCTTGGTGGCTAAAGCTCCCGCTTCACACACGGAGGGCCCGGGTTCGATTCCCGGCGGATGGAAACATTTCGACACGTTTCCTTACACCTGTTGTCCTGTTCACCTAGCAGCAAATAGGTACCTGGGTGTTAGTCGACTGGTGTGGGTCGCATCCTGGGGACAAGATTAAGGACCCCAATGGAAATAAGTTAGACAGTCCTCGATGACGCACTGACTTTCTTGAGTTATCCTGGGTGGCTAACCCTCCGGGGTTAAAAATCCGAACGAAATCTTATCTTATCTAGCTCATGCAGTAATGGGGTTGCACTAGACGTCAGCTCATGCAGTAATGGGGCTGCACTAGAGGTCAGCTCATGCAGTCCTGTATGCAATAGAGGTCAGGTCATTCAGTAATGGGGATGCACTAGAGGTCAGCTCATGCAGTCATGGAGGGGTGTAGACCAGAGGTCAGCTTATGCAGTAATGAGGGTTCACTAGAGGTCAGCTCATGCAGTTATGGGTGCATTAAAGGTCAGGTCATGCACTCACGGGGGTGCGCTCACTGCAGTTCGGGAACTCCACACAGACCAAAACATCAACTTAGTCAGTTGACCATTTATTTGACTTCTGAAGCCGTACTTTAAAGTTTTAATTCGTGATGCTGATCTAGGAATGGGATTATCCAGAACTCACTTGAGAGAAGACAAATAATTAGGTACGGTGTAACAGCATACGTAACGTGACGCCGGAGAGGAAGATGAACTAAATGCGTATCAACATGCTGAAAGATAGGTAGGTAACAGGTTTGTCAGGAAAGAGGACAAGTGTTTCCTGACGCTGAAAATCCCAAATATATCGCTTTAACAGAAACTAACTACTTGTGGAAGATCTGGTATGGTGATAACGGCAAGTTGTAGGCAAAAGACACTTATGCACCTATCACGAATTTAAGGAAACTTTTCTCCACGAGTGACTTCTTCAGTCGTAATACTAGAGAAGCTTCAACGAACGGTATATTTAATGCAAGAGGTCAGGTCAGTATGGGTTGAAAGTCTTGATCAGTTCATACACGTTCTTTACCTACGCTGACTTCAACTACTTGTGTGTCCTCACGCTGAGAATCCCTTTCTATGTTGCTCTAACTGAAATAAAGAAGAGTCATCCATTCCCTGATACAACATATTCTGGTATGATCATATATTCACGAAATATAATATATATAAGAATATATAAGTGCATGGTTGGTGGTTACAAATTGTTTTTTTAAAGCCTATCGACTATATAAAGGTTATTTAGACTTCATGTAACCTGTTCACTAATCAAGAATATTTTATTTCCTAAAACAGTTGAAAAAGTAAACTCTGTATATGCACGTCCAGATGTATATAACGTTCTGGAAGGTTATATACATGTGGGCCATTAAGGTTGCATGTTACCTATTCACTGCCAGACAAAGACACTTTTATCCGAGAGAAATAGGGATTAAAGTAAGCACTCTATGTATATACACTGAGATATATACACCTCTCGATGTATATATTCTTGCCTTGGGAGGATGTTGTTAATGATTAATTGGTTTAAAGCTTATAGACACTCGAAGGTCATTAAGGCCGCTTGTCAAGAGTTCTCCACTAATTTAGAACACTTTGATCCCAAATATGGGTGTTTTGGGAGTGTAGTAAACTCTCTGTGTACATATACCGAGACATGGAAGAAATAATAAAAGCGTGAATGCAAATATAAAAATATCACTGTGAAAATAGAAAAAAAAACTCCTGAGTGCTTTTATGTGCTTATACATATTTTTAATAACAGCACTGCAACTAGCCGAGGATTCGAACCCATGTCTTTTTGCCCCACCTCATGGTGAGCGAAAATCACACATGACGCTCTAACCCACGGGGTCCACGCAATCCTACAAGAATGACGCACCCAGCAGTGCTAGGTGTTTTACCGTCATCTGAGGACTTACGGTGGTGTGTTTGCTTTTGAGCTAATTTCATTCTACTCCCCGTTTGGTGTATTAGCCTCATAAGCAGCATATATATATATTTTTGTAACCACGAACGAGTGGTATTAATCAACAACAACACTGCGACTAGCCGAGGATTCGAACCCATGTCGTTTTGGTACATCTCATGGTGAGCGAAAATCTCACATGACGCTCTTACCCACGGGACCACGCAATCCGTATGTCCTCGGATGACAGTAAAACACCTAGCTCTGCTGGGTGCGTCATTCTTGTAGGATTGCGTGGACCCCGTGGGTTAGAGCGTCATGTGTGATTTTCGCTCACCATGAGGTGGGGCAAAACGACATGGGTTCAAATCCTCGGCTATTCGCAGAGTTGTTATTGATTAATACCCATCGTTCGTGGTTACAATTTATATATATATATATATATATATATATATATATATATATATATATATATATATATATATATATATATATATATATATATATATATATATATATACATATATATATATATATATATATATATATATATATATATATATATATATATATATATATATATATATATATATATATATATACAAAACAACCACTCTGAAAGAATAGAGAAATTCCAAGCGCTTGGAATTTCTCTATTCTTTCAGAGTGGCTGTTTTGCATATTCTGAAATCACCTGTTTACTGTGATCTTATTGCATATATATATATATATATATAATATATATATATATATATATATAAAATATATATATATATATATATATATATATATATATATATATATAAAATATATATATATATATATATAATATAATGTCGTGCCGAATAGGCAGAATTTGCGATCTTAGCTTAAATAGCAACGCTCATCTTGCCATATAGGACAAGTGAAAATTTGTGTATGCAATAATTTCGCCAAAATCATTCTGAACCTAACGAAAAAAATATATTTTCCTCTGTTTGTTTAGTATTAAATTACTGTAAACAAATCTAAAATATATTTAGTTGGGTTAGGCTAAAATAAATTGTTCTTGTTATAATAAGGTTAGGTAAGTTTTCTAAGATTCTTTTGGAGCAAAATTTAAAATTTTTACATTAAAATTAATGAAAAAAATATATCTTTGAACGTATAAGAGAAAATTTTAGAAAGGACTTATTTTTAAATGAGTTCTTGCTAATTGACCAGTTTTACATATTCGGCACGACATATATACATATAATATATATATATATATATATATATAATATATATATATATATATATATATATATATATATATATATATATATATAATATATATATATATATATATATATTCAACAAGTCGGCCGTCTCCCACCGAGGTAGGGTGACCCAAAAAGGAAAGAAAATCCCCAAAAAGAAAATACTTTCATCATTCAACACTTTCACTTCACTCACACATTATCACTGTTTTTGCAGAGGTGCTCAGAATACAACAGTTTAGAAGCATACACATATAAAGATACACAACATATCCCTTCAAACTGCCAATATCCCAAACCCCTCCTTTAAAGTGCAGGCATTGTACTTCCCATTTCCAGGACTCAAGTCCGACTATAAGAAAATAACCGGTTTCCCTGAATCCCTTCACTAAATATTACCCTGCTCACACTCCAACAGATCGTCAGGTCCCAAGTATCATTCGTCTCCATTCACTCCTATCTAACACGCTCATGCACGCTTGCTGGAAGTTCAAGCCCCTCGCCCACAAAACCTCCTTTACCCCCTCTCTCCAACTCTTTCGAGGACGACCCCTACCCCGCCTTCCTTCCCCTATAGATTTATACGCTTTCCATGTCATTCTACTTTGATTCATTCTCTCTAAATGACCAAACCACCTCAACAACCCCTCTTGTGTCCTCTGACTAATGCTTTTATTAACTCCACACCTTTTCCTAATTTCCACACTCCGAATTTTCTGCATAATATTTACACCACACATTGCCCTTAGACAGGACATCTCCACTGCCTCCAACCGTCTCCTCGCTGCTGCATTCACAACCCAAGCTTCACATCCATATAGGAGTGTTGGTACTACTATACTTTCATACATTCCCTTCTTTGCCTCCATAGATAACGTTTTTTGTCTCCACATATACCTCAATGCACCACTCACCTTTTTTTCCTCATCAGTTCTATGATTAACCTCATCCTTCATAAATCCATCCGCCGACACGTCAACTCCCAAGTATCTGAAAACATTCACTTCTTCCATACTCCTCCTCCCCAATTTGATATCCAATTTTTCTTTATCTAAATCATTTGACACCCTCATCACCTTACTCTTTTCTATGTTCACTTTCAACTTTCTACCTTTACACACATTCCCAAACTCATCCACTAACCTTTGCAATTTTTCTTTAGAATCTCCCATAAGCACAGTATCATCAGCAAAAAGTAACTGTGTCAATTCCCATTTTGAATTTGATTCCCCATAATGTAATCCCACCCCTCTCCCGAACACCCTAGCATTTACTTCTTTTACAACCCCATCTATAAATATATTAACCATGGTGACATTACACATCCCTGTCTAAGACCTACTTTTACCGGGAAGTATTCTCCCTCTCTTCTACACACCCTAACCTGAGCCTCACTATCCTCATTAAAGCTCTTTACAGCATTTAGTAACTTACCACCTATTCCATATACTTGCAACATCTGCCACATTGCTCCCCTATTAACTCTATCATATGCCTTTTCTAAATCCATAGATGCAATAAAAACTTCCCTACCTTTATCTAAATACTGTTCACATATATGCCTCAATGTAAACACTTGATCTACACATCCTCTACCCACTCTGAAACTTCCTTGCTCATCCGCAATCCTACATTCTGTCTTACCTTTAATTCTTTCAATTATAACCCGACCGTACACTTTTCCTGGTATACTCAGTAAACTTATTCCTCTATAATTTTTGCAATCTCTTTTGTCCCCTTTCTCTTTATATAAAGGGACTATACATGCTCTCTGCCAATCCCTAGGTAGCTTCCCCTCTTTCATACATTTATTAAACAAAAATACCAACCACTCCAACACTATATCCCCCCCTGCTTTTAACATTTCTGTCATGATCCCATCAGTTCCAGCTGCTTTACCCCCTTTCATTCTACGTAATGCCTCACGTACCTCCCCCACACTTACGTTCTGCTCTTCTTCACTCCTAAAAGATGGTATACCTCCCTGACCAGTGCATGAAATTACCGCCTCCCTTTCTTCCTCAACATTTAAAAGTTCCTCAAAATATTCTTGCCATCTACCTAATACCTCCCTCTCCCCATCTACTAACTCCCCTACTCTGTTTTTAACTGACAAATCCATACTTTCCCTAGGCTTTCTTAACTTGTTTAACTCACTCCAAAAATTTTTCTTATTTTCATTAAAATTTCTTGACAGTGCCTCACTCACTCTATCATCTGCTCTCCTTTTGCACTCTCTCACCACTCTCTTCACCTTTCTTTTACTCTCCATATACTCTGCTCTTCTTGTAACACTTCTGCTTTGTAAAAACCTCTCATAAGCTACCTTTTTCTCTTTTATCACACCCTTTACTTCATCATTCCACCAATCATCCCCCCACTACTCATCTTTGCACTAGCCCACCTTTCTGCCAATAGTCGCTTATATCTCACCCGAACTTCCTCCTCCCTTAGTTTATACTCTTTCACCTCCCTCTTACTTGTTGTTGCCACCTTCCTCTTTTCCCATCTACCTCTTACTCTAACTGTAGCTACAACTAAATAATGATCCGATATATCAGTTGCCTCTCTATAAACATGTACATCCTGGAGCCTACCCAGCAACCTTTTATCCACTAATACATAATCTAACAAACTACTTTCATTACGTGCTACATCATACCTTGTATATTTATTTATCCTCTTTTTCATAAAATATTTATTACTTATTACCAAATCTCTTTCTACACATAGCTCAATTAAAGGCTCCCCATTTACATTTACCCCTGGCACCCCAAATTTACCTACTACTCCCTCCATAACATTTTTACCCACTTCAGCATTGAAATCCCCAACCACCATTACTCTCACACTTTATTCAAAACTCCCCACGCATTCACTCAACATTTCCCAGAATCTCTCTCTCTCCTCTACACTTCTCTCTTCTCCAGGTGCATACACACTTACTGTAACCCACTTTTCACATCCAATCTTTATTTTACTCCACATAATCCTTGAATTAATACATTTGTAGTACCTCTTTTCCTGCCATAGCTTATCCTTCAACATTATTGCTACTCCTTCTTTAGCTCTAACTCTATTTGAAACCCCTGACCTAATCCCATTTATTCCTCTCCATTGAAACTCTCCCACCCCCTTCAGCTTTGTTTCACTTAAAGCCGTGTATATATATATATATATATATATATATATATATATATATATATATATATATAATATATATATATATATGCAAGGAATTCGCGAGAGCATGCGAAATATACATAAACACTGATCTCTGGCTGAGGGAGACTCGAACCTACGAACCTTAGGACAAGGTACGCAGTGCTTTACCAATCTACCCACACTGGACCAATACCTTAGCGTGTAGCATGCGCTACACGTTTGATCCAAGGCAGCCAGCTTTCAGGGAGAAGGCTTACAGCTTTTCATCTCATCCCATGCATGCATCAGCCTTACTAGAGATTTGAACCATGCAAGGAATTCGCGAGAGCATGCGAAATATACACAAACACTGATCTCTGGCTGAAGGAGACTCGAACCTACGAACCTTAGGACAAGGTACGCAGTGCTTTACCAATCTACCCACACTGGACCAATACCTTGGCGTGTAGCATGCGCTACACGTTTGATCCTAGGCAGCCAGCTTTCAGGGAGAAGGCTTGCAGCTTTTCATCTCATCCCCTGCATGCATCAGCCTTACTAGAGATTTGAACAATGCAAGGAATTCGCGAGAGCATGCGAAATATACACAAACACTGATCTCTGGCTGAAGGAGACTCGAACCTACGAACCTTAGGACAAGGTACGCAGTGCTTTACCAATCTACCCACACTGGACCAATACCTTGGCGTGTAGCATGCGCAACACGTTTGATCCAAGGCAGCCAGCTTTCAGGGAGAAGGCTTACAGCTTTTCATCTCATCCCCTGCATGCATCAGCCTTACTAGAGATTTGAACAATGCAAGGAATTCGCGAGACCATGCGATATATACACAAACACTGATCTCTGGCTGAAGGAGACTCGAACCTACGAACCTTAGGACAAGGTACGCAGTGCTTTACCAATCTACCCACACTGGACCAATACCATGGCGTGTAGCATGCGCTACACGTTTGATCCAAGGCAGCCAGCTTTCAGGGAGAAGGCTTACAGCTTTTCATCTCATCCCCTGCATGCATCAGCCTTACTAGAGATTTGAACAATGCAAGGAATTCGCGAGAGCATGCGAAATATACACAAACACTGATCTCTGGCTGAAGGAGACTCGAACCTACGAACCTTAGGACAAGGTACGCAGTGCTTTACCAATCTACCCACACTGGACCAATACCTTGGCGTGTAGCTTGCGCTACACGTTTGATCCAAGGCAGCCAGCTTTCAGGGAGAAGGCTTACAGCTTTTCATCTCATCCCCTGCATGCATCAGCCTTACTAGAGATTTGAACAATGCAAGGAATTCGCGAAAGCATGCGAAATATACACAAACTTATATATATATATATATATATATATATATATATATATATATATATATATATATATATATATATATATATATATATATATATATATATATATATATATATATACATATTTAATATAGGATTGGGTCCACCTCTGGTGTAAATTGTGGGACCCACAGCCTCGGAGAAGTGGATAAAAAGGCTTCAAGGAAGAATATTTGGATTTCTTCCTGAAGTCGTTTGAATATTCCACTTACCCTACCACCCCATCTTTTCATTCTTTTTTACCAATAGGTATATTTTATTACATAATCTGGTACAAAAAGGTTTAAGAGATACATTGTTGATATAAAGATGACATATACAGTACATGAAGTGTGAGTGATAGTACATATTTTTACATGTTTGTCACTGATTATAATGCGAAAATCTCATCCAGCTCTTCAGAGCTGGGTCGCGTGCCCAAAATACAGCAGGCATTATCCCTCTGAACAGAAGCACTGAGTCGCTGGAACAGAAAACTAGCTGCCCTGGGATCCCTAGTTACCCTGATGAGTCTTTTGCCTAGCTCCTTAAGGAACTTAGATATATTCTTTCCCCATGAGCCAAGGGTCTCTGAGCCTATGGGAACAAACATATAATGATGGGCAAGTTCTCCATATTCTTTACACTTTTGGGACTCCCTGAAGCTGGAGGCTGCCCCTCCTTCCTCCCTGGTGTATTGGAGATAGGTATCAGCCAAGGTAGATGCACATGAGTAGTCCCACACCACCTGCTTCCCGTCTGTCCAGGCTTGAAGTGTGATACCATCTGGACGCTTCTGGCTGCCATCAGATCTGCATAGTTGGGGTGGCTCCCTTACTGTTGGGCATCCGGCTGTTGTGAGGCTCCTCTTGATAATGTTATTAACCTCCTCATGTCTTGCAATCTTTCCCTCGGATTTACGGCACACAAGACCATGGTACTCGAATCCGTTTGCTGCTTCACCGCCACAAATACACCTGTGTTCGGCGAGAATAGGGGCGGCAAGTCGAAAGGCAACACCAGTGCGGATGGTCTGTTGGTCGAGCCGTGTGCCAAGGCTGGAGTTAGGAACAGCCAATAGAAAGCCCTGCATGAGGGGCTCTCACTGCCAGGAGGCGGGCTCTATCCTTCCCTGACACACTCTGAAGCATTGTTGAGGCTATATTTTCCACTATTGGACCATCCCAGTGCGATTGTTTGTAGTTGTTGGGGGGAGCAGGTCTGGTTTCAGAGCCCGTTAGATTATCCCAGATCATGGCTCCGTCAATGAAATTTTGGTCCTGGACTCCAATCTTGTCCCTAAGATGTTCATGGAGAATCGCTGTTACAAGCCCTCTGGATGCAATACATGAGGACAGAAAAGCAGGTAGCGCAATCTGTGATGACTTGCGGACACCAATCCCTCCAAGTCTGACTGGAAGTGTAGCTTGGTTCCACTGCCCGTCTTCTAGAGTAAGGTTAAGTACTTTCGTCAAAATCTGCCTCAGGATACTGTCATATTCGTGCAGTATAGGGTTATCATATGAAGGTGCACATCTTAGGAAATATATCAACCTGGGCAGACTCAAGCACTTTGTGAGAAGGTACAAGGCATCGTGGGTGTCAAGATTGCCTATATCTATCTATCTATCTATCTATCTATATATATATATATATATATATATATATATATATATATATATATATATATATATATATATATATATATATATATATATATGTATATATATATATATATATATATATATATATATATATATATATATATATATATATATATATATATATATATATATATATATATATATATGTCGCGCCGAATAGGCAGAATTTGCGATCTTGGCTTAAATAGCAACGCTCATCTTGCCATATAGGACAAGTGAAAATTTGTGTATGCAATAATTTCGCCAAAATCATTCTGAACCTAACGAAAAAAATATATTTGATTGTGTTTGTCTAGTATTAAATTACTGTAAACAAATGTAAAATATATATAGTTGGGTGAGGCTAAAATAAATTGCTCCTGTTATAATAAGGTTAGGTAAGTTTTCTAAGTTCCTTTTGGTGTAAAATTATAAGTTTTTACATCAACATAAATGAAAAAAATATATCTTTAAACGTATAAGAGGAAATTTTAGAAAGGACTTAATTTTAAATGAGTTCTTGCTAATTGACCAGTTTTACATATTCGGGACGACACACACACACACACACACACACACACAACACACACACACACACACACACACACACACACACCACACACACACACACACACACACACATACACATCACACACAACACATACACACACACACACATACACATACACACACACACACACACACACACACACACACACACACACCACACACAATATATATATATTATTTATATATATATATATATATATATATATATATATATATATATATATATATATTATATATATTTATATATATATATGAATTATATCAAATTGTTATTTAAACTAGGCAGTGACAGTGAGAGTTTTGTGTTTAGAGAACCTCACCAATGGTGGAAATTTAAGGTGGACGAGTCATGCTCCAGTTATGGCAAAGATTTCAACCATTCCAAGTTTTTTTAACAATTTTACTACATCACCAAACTTACATCACCACTATAACAAGAAATATACCATTATAATAAGAAACATACTACTACATTAAGAAATATACCACTATAATAAGAAATATAGCCCTATAATAAGAAATATTCCACTATAATAAGAAATATACCACTGTAATAAAATATATATCACTATAATAAGAAATATACCACTATAATAAGAAATATACCACTATAATAAGAAATATACCACTATAATAAAACATATATCACTATAATAAGAAATATACCACTATAATAAGAAATATACCACTATAATAAGAAATATACCACTATAATAAGATATATATCACTATAATAAGAAATATACCACCATAATAAGAAATATACCACTATAATAAGAAATATACCACTATAATAAGAAATATACCACTATATTAAGAAATATACCACTATAATAAGAAATATAGCCCTATAATAAGAAATATACCACTATAATAAGAAATATACCACTATAATAAGAAATATACAACTATAATAAGAAATATACCACTATAATAAGAAATATACCACTATAATAAGAAATATACCACTATAATAAGAAATATACCACCATAATAAAAAATATACCACTATAATAAGAAATATAGCCCTATAATAAGGAATATACCACTATAATAAGAAATATGCCACTATAATAAGAAATATACCACTATAATAAGAAATATACCATTATAATAAGGAATATAGCCCTATAATAAGAAATATACCACTATAATAAGAAATGTACCACTATAACAAGAAATATACCACTATAATAAGAAACATACCACCACATTAAGAAATATACCATTATTTTCAGAGATTACGTCAATAGTAAAGCACATCATGACTGATAGGGACTGTGACAACACAAGCATGAGCTGGAACTCTCTACCGTAAGACGATCAGATTACTGCCTCTCGAAGAAAGTCAGTCCTGACACATGAGCCGAGTGTCTTACTGCCTACAGTGGTGAAGAGGTGGCAAGGATATACAACAAGCTATAGCCCTTGTGGCTTAACGCTTCTTTTTGATTATAATAATAATATACAACAAGCTGTTATTCAGTCAACGTTAGACTTGGCTTGATTAAGCTAAACGTTGTCTCGATAAATGTTCGTTGAGCAACGCTTGCTTTTCCTTCGCAGCCTCTACAATGGGCGAAATAATTGCGGATTTGGTCCTTGCCACGGACACGGACCTCGTGCGTGCGTGTAAGGCTACCACAGAAAGGACGGCCACCCACCGCCTGACTGGTCAGAGTCCTGGTTGCTGTCACCAGACGGAGGACCGAGCCTCTACCACGCCTTGTGCCCAGTCAACCACGAGGATTTAATTCTTCAGTTATCAAGACATTACTCCATTTATAGTGAAGAAAAATATATGCAAAATAAGGATATGGATATCTTTATTACCCACAGAGTTTCTCCAACACAATGGATATCTTTAATACCCACAGAGTTTCTCCCACGCAGTGGGTATCTTTATTGCCAAAAACGTTTTCGCCGACAGTGTGGGTATTTACCACAATGTAACTATGAAATAGAATAGTACAGTTACACTGTGGGTGTTCCCACATGTAAGATAAGATAAGATAAGATTTCGTTCGGATTTTTAACCCCGGAGGGTTAGCCACCCAGGATAACCCAAGAAAGTCAGTGCGTCATCGAGGACTGTCTAACTTATTTCCATTGGGGTCCTTAATCTTGTCCCCCAGGATGCGACCCACACCAGTCGACTAACACCCAGGTACCTATTTGCTGCTAGGTGAACAGGACAACAGGTGTAAGGAAACGTGTCGAAATGTTTCCACCCGCCGGGAATCGAACCCGGGCCCTCCGTGTGTGAAGCGGGAGCTTTAGCCACCAGGCCACCGGGCCACCCGGTGTCACACGCTGTAGGTGCTCTCACAATGTAACTATCTTAATATTAGTGCTCTCACAATGTAACTATCTTAATATTAGTGTTCTCACAATGTAACTATCTTAATATTAGTGCTCTCACAATGTAACTATCT
Source organism: Cherax quadricarinatus (assembly GCF_026875155.1). Taxonomy (NCBI): domain Eukaryota; kingdom Metazoa; phylum Arthropoda; class Malacostraca; order Decapoda; family Parastacidae; genus Cherax; species Cherax quadricarinatus. The sequence goes on along the minus strand of NC_069407.1, from coordinate 40,462,777 downwards.
TAATATTAGTGCTCTCACAATGTAACTATCTTAATATTAGTGCTCTCACAATGTAACTATCTTAATATTAGTGCTCTCACAATGTAACTATCACACATACTCACTCGTACACACACACACACACACACACACACACACACACACACACACACACACACACACACACGCACACACACACACACACACACACACACACACACACACACACACACACACACACACACACACACACAGGGGTCGGTCCTAGGACCAGTGCTATTTTTGGTATATGTGAACGACATGATGGAAGGGTTAGACTCAGAAGTGTCCCTGTTTGCAGATGATGTGAAGTTAATGAGGAGAATTAAATCTGATGAGGACCAGGCAGGACTTCAAAGAGACCTGGACAGACTGGACACCTGGTCCAGCAAATGGCTTCTCGAATTTAATCCTGCCAAATGCAAAGTCATGAAGATAGGGGAAGGGCACAGAAGACCACAGACGAGTATAGGCTAGGTGGCCAAAGACTGCAAACCTCACTCAGGAGAAAGATCTTGGGGGTGAGTATAACACCGAGCACGTCTCGGAAGCACACATCAACCAGATAACTGCTGCAGCATATGGGCGCCTGGCAAACCTGAGAACAGCATTCCGATACCTTAGTAAGGAATCGTTCAAGACACTGTACACCGTGTATGTCAGGCCCATACTGGAGTATGCAGCACCTGTTTGGAACCCGCACTTGATAAAGCACGTCAAGAAACTAGAGAAAAGTACAAAGGTTTGCGACAAGGTTAGTTCCAGAGCTAAGGGGAATGTCTATGAAGAAAGATTAAGGGAAATCGGCCTGACGACACTGGAGGACAGGAGGGTCAGGGGGAGGACATGATAACGACATATAAAATACTGCGTGGAATAGACAAGGTGGACAAAGACAGGATGTTCCAGGGAGGGGACACAGAAACAAGAGGCCACAATTGGAAGTTGAAGACACAAATGAGTCAGAGAGATATTAGGAAGTATTTCTTCAGTCATAGAGTTGTAAGGCAGTGGAATAGCCTAGAAAATGACGTAGTGGAGGCAGGAACCATACACAGTTTTGAGACGAGGTTTGATAAAGCTCATGGAGCGGGGAGAGAGAGGGCCCAGTAGCAACCGGTGAAGAGGCGGGGCCAGGAGCTAAGACTCGACCCCTGAAACCACAAATAGGTGAATACACACACACACACAAACACTGGGTGTTCCTACAGTGTGGCCACCTCCTGTGCAGGTAGGCTGGAAGCCTCGTCTCCCGGGAGCTTCCACCCACCCACCTAGAATTCAATACCAGTTCTGGTAATTCAACGGGCCGAGGAGGAGGAGGAGGAGGAGGAGGAGGGGAAAAAAAAAGGGGAAAGGAAAGGAGAAAAAGAGGGAAAATTTTGGGAAAGAAGAAGTTTTAAGAAAACCCAGGGGGGGGGAGGAAAAAGTTTTGAGAGGGGAAAATATGGGGGGGGAAAAGGGGGAAATAAAATAAGGGGGGGAGGAAAATGATGAAAAAAATAGGGAAATAAAAAAAAAAAAGGGGAAGGGGAATTGTAGGATTAAGTGTTGGGAGAAAAGTTAATAAGTTTTAAAAGGGGGAGGAGGAGGAGGAGGGGGGGGAAGAGGGGGAAATGGGGAGGAAAAAAGGGAAAGGGGAGGAGAAAGGGGGGAGAAAGAAAGAAAAAAGGGAAAAGGGGGGAAAAAGAAGAAAAGAGGGAGAAAAAGAAAAAAATTTGGGGAAAAAGGAGGAAAATGAAGAGAAGGGGGGAAAAGAAAAGGGATGGAAGAGAGGGGAAAAAGGGGAAAAGGGGGAGGAAAAGAGGAGGAGAGAAAAGGAAAAGAAAAAGAAGAGAAGAAAAGAGAGACGAGAGAGGGGGGAAAAGAGAGAGAGAGAGAAGAGAAGAGAGAGAGAGAGAAGAAGAAAAGGGGGAAAGAAGAAGAAGAAGAGAAGAGAAGAGAGAAGGAGAAGAGAGAAAAGGAGAGAGAGAGGAAAGAAGAAGAGAAAGAGGGGAGAGGAGAGAGAGGAGAGAGAGAGGGGGAGAGGAGGAGAGAGGAGCAGAGAGAGGGAGAGAGAGAGGAGAGAGAGAGAGAAGAGGGAGAGAGAAGAGAGAGAGAGAAGAGAGAAGAGAGAGAGAGAGATAAGGAGAGAAAAGGGGGAGAGAGAGAGAGAGAGAGAGATAGAGAGGGGAAAATGGAGAAAGAAAAGAAAAGAGAGAACAAAGAAGGGGAGAGAAGAGAAAAGGGTTGTGGTGAGGGAGAGCAGGGGGAAAGAGGGGAGAGAGGGGGGGAGAGGGAGAGCAGGGGGGAGGGAGAGGGAAATAGAAGGATTTTAATTTTTTTTTGGAAAAAAAAGTTTTTTTTTTAAAAATGGTTTTTTTACTGGTTCCCATTTAACCATGGTTTTATTTATCGGTTCCGTTTAAAATAGTTTTTAGTTAACAGGGTTTTAGTTATACTTTTCCTTAGTAACCCAGGGCCCTTTTACTTTCTCTTATTACCATTTTTTTTTTGGTTCCTTGTTTAATGGTTCCTTTTTACTAAAATGAGTTCCTTTATACATAGTTCCTTGTTATACATGATTCCTTAGTTATACAGAGTTCCTTAGTTACTACATAGTTCCTTAGTTACACATGAGTTCCTTGTTATACATAAGTCTTAGTTCTACATGATTTTCCTTAGTTACTACATGAGTTCCTTATTTATACATGAGTTCCTTAGTTCTACATAAGTCTTAGTTACTAATGAGTTCCTTATTTACTTGATTCCCTTAGTTACTACAGAGTTCCTTAGTTACTAATGAGTTCCTTAGTTACTACTGAGTTCCTTTAGTTACTAATGAGTTCCTTAGTTTAAATGAGTTCCTTGTTACTACATGATTTCCTTAGTTACTACATGATTTTTCCTTAGTTACTACAGATTTTCCTTAGTTATACTGAGTTCCTTAGTTACTAATGAGTCCTTTATTTAAATACATGAGTTCCTTAGTTACTACATGGGTTTTTTTAGTTCTACATGAGTTCCTTATTACTAAATGATTTCCCTTATTACTAAAAAGAGTTCCTTAGTTACTACATGATTTCCCTTTTACACATGAGTTCCTTAGTTACTACATGATTTCCCTTAGTTACTACATGGTTCCTTAGTTATACATAAGTTTTGTTTAAGGGATTTCCCTTTAGTTACAATAGTTTTTAGTTACTACTGATTCCTTATTACTAATGAGTTCCCTTAGTTACTACATGAGTTCCTTATTTTCTACATGGTTCCTTAGTTACTACATGAGTTCTTATTACTACATGAGTTCCTTAGTTACTACATGAGTTCCTTAGTTCTACATGATTCCCTTAGTTCTACATGAGTTCCTTAGTTACTACATAAGTGCTTAGTTACACATGAGTTCCTTGTTATACAGGGTTTCCCTTTAGTTACTACATGATTTCCCTTTGTTACTACAGGGTTTCCTTGTTACTAAGGGTTCCCTTAGTTACTACATGTTTTCCTTATTACTACATGAGTTCCTTAGTTACTACAGAGTTCCTTAGTTACTACATGATTTTCCTTATTTTACATTTTCCTTAGTTACTACATAGTTCCTTAGTTATACATGAGTTCCTTATTATACATGAGTTCCTTATTACTACATTGGGTTCCTTTTACTACATGAGTTCCTTTAGTTCTACATAAGCTGCTTAGTTAAACTGAGTTCCTTAGTTACTAATAGTTCCTTTTTTTCTACATGAGTTCCTTGTTACTACATGGTTCCTTAGTTACTACATGAGTTCCTTAGTTACTACTGAGTTCCTTAGTTACAAACATGAGCTGCTTAGTTACCGAGTTCCTTTTTACTAATATTCCTTATTACTACAGAGTTCCTTAGTTACACATGAGTTCCTTAGTTATCAGGGCTGCTTAGTTATACTGATTTCCTTAGTTATACATGAGTTCCTAGTTATAAGGGTTTCCCTTATTTTACTACATGGTTCCTTAGTTATACTGATTTCCCTTAGTTACTACATAAGCTGCTTATTACTACATGAGTTCCTTAGTTACTACATAAGCGTTAGTTCACATGGCCCTTAGTTACTAAAAAGTGCTTGTTACTACATGATTTCCCTTAGTTATACATAAGCTGCTTAGTTACTCATGATCCTTAGTTACTAATAGCTGCTTATTTACTACTGAGTTCCTTAGTTACTACTGAGTTCCCTTTAGTTATACATAAGCTGCTTAGTTCTACATGGTTCCTTAGTTACTACAAAAGCTGCTTATTACTACATGAGTTCCTTAGTTAAAAACATAAGCTGCTTAGTTATACGGGTTTCCTTTAGTTACTACATAAGCTGCTTAGTTACTACATGATTTCCTTTATTACTACAAGCTGCTTAGTTATACATGAGTTCCTTATTACACATAAGCTGCTTAGTTCTACATGATTTCCCTTAGTTACACATGATTTTTCCTTATTACTACTGATTTCCCTTTAGTTACTACATGATTTCCCTTTATTTACTACAAAGCTGTTAGTTACACATGAGTTCCTTTTTACTACTGAGCTGCTTAGTTAAAAGGGTTTCCTTATTACTACATGGTTCCTTAGTTACTACATATTCCCTTAGTTACCATGAGTTCCTTGTTACTACATGAGTTCTTAGTTCTACTAAGGCTTAGTTACTACAAGTTCCTTAGTTCTACAGGGTTTCCCTTTAGTTACTACTGATTTCCTTAGTTCTAATAAGCCTTGTTAAAAAGGGTTCCTTTTTTTAACATGATTTCCTTATTTAAAAAAGAGTCCTTAGTTATACATGAGTTCCTTGTTACTACATGATTCCTTAGTTATACATGGTTCCTTAGTTACTACAGGGTTTTCCTTAGTTTACATGAGTTCCTTAGTTACTACATGAGTTCCTTTTATCATGAGTGTTTGTTACTACATGAGCTGCTTAGTTACTACATGGTTCCTTGTTACTCATGAGTTCCTTAGTTTACATGAGTTCCTTAGTTACACATTTTCCCTTAGTTACTACATGATTCCCTTAGTAACTAAATGAGTTCCTTACTTATACATGAGTTCCTTAGTTCTCTGAGCTGCTTAGTTACTACAATGAGTTTTCCTTAGTTACTACATGATTTTAGTTACTACATGAGTCTTAGTTACTAATAGTTCCTAGTTATACATAGCTGCTTAGTACTAATGGTTCCTTAGTTATACATAAGCTGCTTAGTTACTCATGAGTTCCTTAGTTACTACATGAGTTCCTTTAGTTATACATGAGTTCCTTAGTTACTACATGATTTCCCTTTTAGTTACTACATGATTTTCCTTAGTTTTTCATGAGTTCCTTAGTTATACATGAGTTCCTTTAGTTACTAATGATTCCCTTAGTTACTACTGAGTTCCTTAGTTACTACATGAGTTCCCTTTTTTACTACAAAAGCTGCTTGTTACTACATGATTTCCTTAGTTATACAAAAGCCTTAGTTATACAGAGTTCCTTAGTTACTACAAAGCGCTTAGTTACTCATGATTTCCCCTTATTATAATAAGCTGTTAGTTACACATGAGTTCCTTAGTACACAGCGTTTTTAGTTACTAATAAGCTGCTTAGTTACACATATTCCTTGTTACTACATAAGCTGCTTAGTTACTACATGAGTTCCTTATTACTACATAAGCTGCTTAGTTACTACATGATTTCCCTAGTACTACAAAGCCCCTTAGTTACTACAGGGGTTCCCTTAGTTACTACATAACTGCTTAGTTACTACAGAGCCCTTAGTTATAAAAAGTGCTTAGTTACTAATGAGTTCCTTAGTTATACATGAGCCCCCTTTTTACTACATGAGTTCCTTAGTTACTACATGATTCCTTTTTACAAATAAGGCTTAGTTACTAATAGTTCCTTAGTTATACTGAGTGCTTAGTTCTACGGGTTCCTTGTTACTACATGAGTTCCTTAGTTACTACATGATTTCCCTTAGTTACTACATGGTTCCTTAGTTACTACATGATTTCCCTTTAGTTACTACAAAAGCTGCTTAGTTACTACATGAGTTCCTTAGTACTACAGAGTTCCTTGTTACTACATGATTCCCTTTTATTACTACAAAAGCTGCTTAGTTATACATGGTTCCTTAGTTATAATGAGTTTTAGTTAATAAATGAGTTCCTTAGTTACTACATGAGTTCCTTAGTTACTACATGATTTTCCTTAGTTACTAAATGAGTTCCTTATTACTACATGGTTCCTTAGTTACTACATGAGTTCCTTGTTACTAATGAGTTCCTTATTACTACAGGCTGCTTAGTACTCATGAGCTGCTTATTTTATTTCATGAGTTCCTTAGTTTTACATGAGTTCCTTATTATACATAGTTCCTTATTACTACATGAGCCCCTTATTATACATGATTCCTTAGTAACTACATGAGTTCCTTATTTACTACATGAGTTCCTTATTTAACATGGTGCTTTGTTATACATGAGCCCTTAGTTATACATGGTTCCTTATTTACTACATGGGCTTTATTACTACATGAGTTCCCTTAGTTACTACATAAGCTGCTTATTTATTTCATGAGTTCTTAGTTAACAAAGTGCTTATTTACTACATGAGTTTTTTTAACATGATTTCCCTTATTTTACTACTGAGTTCCTTATTACTACATGAGTTCCTTATTACTACTGAGTTCCTTAGTTACTACATGAGTTCCTTGTTATACATGAGTTCCTTAGTTCTACATGAGTTCCTTAGTTACTACATGATTCCTTAGTTACTAATGAGTTCCTTAGTTATACAAAAGGGTTTTATTTTACTCATGGTTCCTTAGTTACTACAAAAGCTGCTTATTTACTACATAGTTCCTTAGTTACTCATAAGTGTTTAGTTACTACATGAGTTCCTTAGTTACTACAAAAAGCTGCTTATTACTACAGGGTTTCCCTTTAGTTACTAATGAGTTCCTTAGTTACTACTAAGCTGTTATTTATACATGAGTTCCTTAGTTAAACATAACTGCTTAGTTATACATGAGTTCCTTAGTTATAATAAGCTCTTAGTTACTACAGAGTTCCTTAGTTACTAATAAGTGTTAGTTATACATGAGTTCCTTATTCTACTAAGTGCTTATTACTACATGATTTCCTTATTTACACATAAGCTGTTTATTTTACTACAGGGTTTTCTTATTATAATATTTCCCTTAGTTATTTCTGAGTTCTTAGTTATTTACATGAGTTCCTTATTTTACTACATAAGCTCTTAGTTACTACATATTTCCTTATTTTACTAATGAGCTTTTAGTTACTACATGATTTCCCTTTAAGTTACTCATGAGTTCCTTAGTTAACATGATTTCCCTTAGTTACTACAGGGTTTCCCCTTATTCTAATGATTCTTGTTACTACAAAAGCTACTTATTTTTCACACTGAGCTGTTTGGGGTTTAGGTGGAGGTTACAAAGCAGGGCTTGTTTCTGCGGGTTTTTTAAAAACTGAGGTTGGAGAGTTGAAGGAGGAGGTCTTGTTTCCCAGGAGGAGTTTTAGGGGGCTGAAGGTCCACCTCAAGGGGTTTGGGGGAGGAGTGTGAGGTGGCTGGGATTGTGGGAAATGAGACTTCTAGCAGTGAGGTGCAGTCTGTCTCTCGCTGGGGAGGCTGTAGTTGGGGAGGTAGCAAGGGTCCAGCAGTGGGGTGCACCCCAGCACCTCACAAGTGGCGATTTGTTCACAGTAATGGGGGGGCACATCAGAGTAAGGAAATTTAAAGAGTGAAGTTGAAGGGGGAAAATCGTTCTCTTTCCCCCGGAGAATGTACTTCAGTGGCCATGAAGGTAAGGGTACTACTCCCCCTGCTAAATGAAGGTAAGCGATTCTTGTGGTTGGTGACTCTCAGGTAAGATATATTGCCCGGTTTTTTGTAATGGGAAAAAGAAAATGAGAATAGAGTGTGCTTCCCTGGAGCTTGTGGGGGGACTTGCAAACGGGGCGGGATAATATCATTCAGGTAATGGGAACAAGCCCATTATCTGTCTCAGTGCTGGTGGAATGATATTGGAAGGGTAGGAGAGAAGAGTGCTAGATAAGTACAGGTAGCTATAGATTTCTTTAAAGTTAAGGGAGGGATCCCAATCATATGAGCATCTTGCCTAGAAGGGGAGTAGGAAATGAATGGTTGTCTAGGGCAATTGGTTTTAAATTGCTGGCTAGACAGATACTGAAAAGGAACTGCAATCCATTCATTGACAATGGAAAAAACTTTTTGGAAAAACATGATAGTATGAAAGGGGATGGGGAAACATCTCTCTGGGGCAGGGTGGTAGCACTTGCAGACTCGATTGAGAAGGGCCATTGGTGAAATGCCTATGATTTTAAACTGATGGAAGATAGAGGTTGGGTGTGTGTGGGAAAAAAGCAGGTTGCAACCTAGGGTTGGAAACAGTAAATGTATAAAAGCATTCAGCATGAAGTTATAAATAAAGACAATAGAACAGGCCAGCAAACAAAGGGGGACAGCAGAGGGCCCGCAAGGGACTAGCTCCTTAAGGTTTACTATAAATAATAGCAGGAGTGTTAGAAATAAGATAGATGAGCTAAGATTAATTGCAAGTGCAGGGGAAAAATAGATATTATTGCTATAACAGAGACCTGGCTCAATCTGAAAGATAGAGAGATGCCCTCTGAATGTCACATCAAGGCTATAAATTATTCCACACTGACAGGGTAACAGGAAAGGGGGTGGAGTAGCGATGATGCCAGAGACAATTTAAATTGTTGTGTTAGACAAGATATTAAATTAGAAACGTCAGCCACTGAATCTGTTTGGTTACAGTTCTCGAGGGCGAGAAAAACTAATTTTGGGTGTGATTTACAGGGCCCCAAATCTTGATAGGGAGTGCAGTTAAAATTCTATGGGACGAAATTCGTAAGGCATCTACATACGAAAATGTTGTGCTAATGGGAGTTTCAACTATAGCAGATTGACTGGAGCAATTTGACAGGAAATTTAGAGTCGGGTGACTTTCTTGATACGATCCAGGATTGTTTTTTAAAAGTTTGTGACAGAGCCAACTAGGGAAAAAACCTCCTTGACTTGGTTCTTGCCAGTAGGGAAACACTAATTAATAATCTTGAGGTTAATGATGAGCTTGGGGAGAGTGATCAAAAATCACTCAGTTTTAATATATCAGGGAATTTCCCCCTAATAATGGAAATAAAAGTCTCCGTCCCTGACGTTCGCTTGGCTGATTTCATAGGACTGAAAAATTACTTAGGTGGCTGAACTGGAATGACTGAACTAAAGGTCAGGTAGGTGGGATGGTTGCCGATATGATGCTTTCCAGGGCATAGTTCTAGCTGCTCAGTCAAATTAATGTTCCAATAGGGAAATCAGATCAAACAAAAATGATCTAATGGATGAACAATAGTTTAAAAAATATCTGATTGGCCCAAAAGAGAGGCATATATAGGCAAATCAAAAGAGGAGAGGCGCAATTAAAAATCGATATATTCAGTTAAAGAGAGAAATAAAAAAGGGGAAATTTGAAAAGCAAAAGAGATTATGAGGTTTAAAGTTGCAAAAGAATCGAAGACTAACCCAAAAGGATTCTTTCAGGTATACAGAAGTAAGATCAGGGACAAGTTAGGCCCACTCAAAAGTTCCTCGGGTAAAGCCACTGACAGGAAAAAGGGAAATGTGTAGTTTTTTAAACCATATTTCCCTCTCAGTTTTTTTCCCCAAGGGGAAACCCACAAAATTTTCCCAGAAAGGGAAAAATTATTTTGAAACGGGACGATAAAAAACTTTTGCACTTTTGGGGGCCAAAGGGACATGGTCCTTGGGAAAAAATAGAAAAATTAAAAAACCTAAAAAAATCCCACCCCTGATAAAACTGTAGGGAAAGGGGTTTCCCTTAAAGGGAATGTAAAGATGATTTTTAGCACCCCTTTTGGCTAATCTTTTCAACATATCACTTAAAAACTGGCAGGTTCCAGATAAGGGGGAAAAGGGAAAAATGGTTTTTAAACCCAAATTTTCAAAACAGGGGGACAGGTCCTTAGCTTCAAACCCTATAGCCCAAAAAGCCAAAACCCCCAAAGGGGGGAAAATTTTATGGAACCCAATAATTGCCGAGGCAGTTCGAAGCCATCTTAAAAAAAACAAAAATTAAAAAAGAATTTTCAGCGGGTTTTTTACAAAGGGGCGTTCCCCTTGTTTACAAATTTTTATTAACTTTTTTCACAAAGGGTTTATTTAGGAGGTAGATCATAAAAAAAGAATAGATATTGTTTTAAGGGACTTCAGTAAGGTTTTTTTAAACGGGGCCCACATCAGAGACTATGAGGAAAATTAAAGCACACAAATGGGAGGAAAAATTTTTTCCTGGATAAGGCAGGGTTTGACAAAAGGCAGCAGAGAGTTTGCATAAAAGGGGGGGGAAAAACGAGTGGGGGAACGTCACGAGCGGTGTTTTCCCCAGGGGGCAGTGGGTTTGGGGCCCCCCCTTTTTCACAATTTTAAAAATAAAAGACAAGATTTTAAGGGCATAAAGAGGGACACGGAAAAATTTGCCCCTGCAACCAAAATAGGCCCTCGAATTCATTCTGACGAGGCATTCGACACTCAGGAAGATTTGAATAAAGGTTGCAGTGGTTTGGAAAGTGGCAGATCAGTTTAATAAGAAAAATGGGAAAGTTCTAAAAAGTTTGGAACCCGGACAATAAAACCCTGCCACATATAAACAAATAATGTAATCTTTAAAAAATACGGTTGCGAAAAAAAGATTTTGGAGTTCTGGTTTGCAGTAATCTGAAACCAAGACAAAAGGCATAAGTGTTGGGAATTTAAAACTAATAAAATCCCTTTGGGTTCATATCAAAAGATAAATAAAAAGGAGTTCCCCAGGTTGTTCTTCAACCCCTAAAAAATCCCCTTTGGGTTTGGCCCATTTAGATTTTGGCACAGTTTTGGTCACCGTTTTCAGAATGGATATAAATTCTCTGGAAAATGTACAAAGGAGGATGACAAAGATGATCCCATGTATCAGAAACCTTCCCATGAGGATAGACTAAGGGCCCTGAAACTGCACTCATCTAGAAAGACGTAGAATTAGGGGGGATATGATTGAGTGTATAAATGGAAGACAGGAATAAATAAAGGGTGATGTAAATAGTGTGCTGAAAATATCTAGCCTAGACAGGACTCGCAGCAATGGTTTTAAGTTGGAAAAATTCAGATTCAGGAAGGATATAGGAAAGTACTGGTTTGGTAATAGAGTTGTGGATGAGTGGAACAAACTCCCAAGTACCGTTATAGAGGCCAGAACGTTGTGTAGCTTTAAAAATAGGTTGGATAAATACATGAGTAGATGTGGGTGGGTGTGAGTTAGACCTGATAGCTTGTGCTAACAGGTCGGTTGCCGTGTTCCTCCCTTAAGTCAATGTGACCTGACCTGACTAGGTTGGGTGCTTTGGCTTAAGCCGGTAGGAGACTTGGACCTGCCTCGCATGGGCCATTAGGCCTTCTGCAGTGTTCCTTCGTTCTTATGTTCTTATGTTCTTACTACATGAGTTCCTTAGTTACTACATGAGTTCCTTAGTTACTACATGAGTTCCTTAGTTACTACATAAGCTGCTTAGTTACTACATGAGTTCCTTAGTTACTACATGAGTTCCTTAGTTAATACATGAGTTCCTTAGTTACTACATGAGTTCCTTAGTTACTACATGAGTTCCTTAGTTACTACATGAGTTCCTTAGTTACTACATGAGTTCCTTTGTTACTACATGAGTTCCTTAGTTACTACATGAGTTCCTTAGTTACTACATGAGCTGCTTAGTTACTACATGAGCTGCTTAGTTACTACATGAGTTCCTTAGTTACTACATGAGTTCCTTAGTTACTACATGAGTTCCTTAGTTACTACATGAGTTCCTTAGTTACTACATGAGTTCCTTAGTAACTACATGAGTTCCTTACTTACTACATGAGTTCCTTAGTTACTACATGAGCTGCTTAGTTACTACATGAGTTCCTTAGTTACTACATGAGTTCCTTAGTTACTACATGAGCTGCTTAGTTACTACATGAGTTCCTTAGTTACTACACGAGTTCCTTAGTTACTACATGAGCTGCTTAGTTACTACATGAGTTCCTTAGTTACTACATGAGTTCCTTAGTTACTACATGAGCTGCTTAGTTACTACATGAGTTCCTTAGTTACTACATGAGTTCCGTAGTTACTACATGAGTTCCTTAGTTACTACATGAGTTCCTTAGTTACTACGTGAGCTGCTTAGTTACTACATGAGTTCCTTAGTTACTACATGAGCTGCTTAGTTACTACATGAGTTGCTTAGTTACTACATGAGTTCCTTAGTTACTAAATGAGCTGCTTAGTTACTACATGAGCTGTTTAGTTACTACATGAGTTCCTTAGTTACTACATGAGCTGCTTAGTTACTACATGAGTTCCTTAGTTACTACATAGTTCCTTAGTTACTACATGAGTTCCTTAGTTACTACATGAGTTCCTTAGTTACTACATGAGTTCCTTAGTTACTACATGAGCTGCTTAGTTACTACATGAGTTCCTTAGTTACTACATGAGCTGCTTAGTTACTACATGAGTTCCTTAGTTACTACATGAGCTGCTTAGTTACTACATGAGTTCCTTAGTTAATACATGAGTTCCTTAGTTACTACATGAGTTCCTTAGTTACTACATGAGTTCCTTAGTTACTACATGAGTTCCTTAGTTACTACATGAGTTCCTTAGTTACTACATGAGTTCCTTAGTTACTACATGAGCTGCTTAGTCACTACATGAGTTCCTTAGTTACTACATGAGTTCCTTAGTTACTACATGAGCTGCTTAGTTACTACATGAGTTCCTTAGTTACTACACGAGTTCCTTAGTTTCTACATGAGCTGCTTAGTTACTACATGATTTCCTTAGTTACTACATGAGTTCCTTAGTTACTACATGAGTTCCTTAGTTACTACATGAGTTCAATAGTTACTACATGAGTTCCTTAGTTACTACATGAGCTGCTTAGTTACTACATGAGTTCCTTAGTTACTACATGAGTTCAATAGTTACTACATGAGTTCCTTAGTTACTACATGAGTTCCTTAGTTACTACATGAGCTGCTTAGTTACTACATGAGTTGCTTAGTTACTACATGAGCTGCTTAGTTACTACATGAGTTGCTTAGTTACTACATGAGTTCCTTAGTTACTAAATGAGCTGCTTAGTTACTACATGAGCTGCTTAGTTACTACATGAGTTCCTTAGTTACTACATGAGCTGCTTAGTTACTACATGAGTTCCTTAGTTACTACATGAGTTCCTTAGTTACTACATGAGTTCCTTAGTTACTACATGAGTTCCTTAGTTACTACAAGAGTTCCTTAGTTACTACATGAGCTGCTTAGTTACTACATGAGTTCCTTAGTTACTACATGAGCTGCTTAGTTACTACATGAGTTCCTTAGTTACTACATGAGCTGCTTAGTTACTACATGAGTTCCTTAGTTAATACATGAGTTCCTTAGTTACTACATGAGTTCCTTAGTTACTACATGAGTTCCTTAGTTACTACATAAGCTGCTTAGTTACTACATGAGTTCCTTAGTTACTACATGAGCTGCTTAGTTACTACATGAGTTCCTTAGTTACTACATGAGCTGCTTAGTTACTACATGAGTTGCTTAGGTACTACATGAGCTGCTTAGTTACTACATGAGCTGCTTAGTTACTACGTGAGTTCCTTAGTTACTACATGAGTTGCTTAGTTACTACTTGAGCTCCTTAGTTACTACATGAGCTGCTTAGTTACTACATGAGTTCCTTAGTTACTAAATGAGCTGCTTAGTTACTACATGAGCTGCTTAGTTACTACATGAGTTCCTTAGTTACTACATGAGCTGCTTAGTTACTACATGAGTTCCTTAGTTACTACATGAGCTGCTTAGTTACAACATGAGCTGCTTAGTTACTACATAAGTTCCTTAGTTACTACATGAGTTCCTTAGTTACTACATGAGCTGCTTAGTTACTACATGAGCTGCTTAGTTACTACATAAGTTCCTTAGTTACTACATGAGTTCCTTAGTTACTACATGAGTTCCTTTGTTACTACATGAGCTGCTTAATTACTGCATGAGTTCCTTAGTTACTACATGAGCTGCTTAGTTACTGCATGAGCTGCTTAGTTACTACATGAGTTCCTTAGTTAGTACATGAGTTCCTTAGTTACTACATGAGCTGCTTAGTTACTAGATGAGCTGCTTAGTTACTACATGAGCTGCTTAGTTACTACATGAGTTCCTTAGTTGCTACATGAGTTCCTTAGTTACGATATGAGTTCCTTAGTTACTACATGAGTTCCTTAGTTACTACATAAGCTGCTTAGTTATTACATGAGTTCCTTAGTTACTACATGAGTTCCTTAGTTTCTACATAAGCTGCTTAGTTACTACATGACTTCCTTAGTTACTACATGAGTTCCTTAGTTACTACATAAGCTGCTTAGTTACTACATGAGTTGCTTAGTTACTACATGAGTTCCTTAGTTACTACATGAGTTCCTTAGTTACTACATGAGTTCCTTAGTTACTATATGAGTTCCTTAGTTACTACATGAGTTCCTTAGTTACTATATGAGTTCCTTAGTTACTACATGAGTTTCTTAGTTACTACATAAGCTGCTTAGTTACTACATGAGTTCCTTAGTTACTACATGAGCTGCTTAGTTACTACATGAGTTCCTTAGTTACTACATGAGTTCCTTTGTTACTACATGAGTTCCTTAGTTACTACATGAGCTGTATAGTTACTACATGAGTTCCTTAGTTACTACATGAGTTCCTTAGTTACTACATGAACTCCTTAGTTACTACATGAGTTCCTTAGTTACTACATGAGCTCCTTAGTTACTACATGAGTTCCTTAGTTACTACATGAGTTCCTTAGTTACTACATGAGTTCCTTAGTTACTGAATTAGCTGCTTAGTTACTACATGAGTTCCTTAGTTACTACATAAGCTGCTTAGTTACTACATGAGTTCCTTAGTTACTACATGAGTTCCTTAGTTACTATATGAGTTCCTTTGTTACTACATGAGTTCCTTAGTTACAACATGAGTTCCTTAGTTACTACATGAGTTCCTTAGTTACTACATGAGTTCCTTAGTTACTACATGAGTTCCTTAGTTACAACATGAGCTGCTTAGTTACTACATGAGCTGCTTAGTTACTACATGAGTTCCTTAGTTACTGCATGAGCTGCTTAGTTACTACATGAGTTCCTTAGTTACTACATAAGCTACTTAGTTACTACATGAGCTCCTTAGTTACTACATGAGCTGCTTAGTTACTACATGAGTTCCTTAGTTACTACATGAGTTCCTTAGTTACTACATGAGTTTCTTAGTTACTACATGAGTTCCTTAGTTGCTACATGAGTTCCTTAGTTAATACATGAGCTCCTTAGTTACTATATGAGCTGCATAGTTACTACATGAGTTCCTTAGTTACTACATGAGTTCCTTAGTTGCTACATGAGCTCCTTAGTTACTACATGAACTCCTTAGTTACTACATGAGCTGCTTAGTTACTACATGAGTTCCTTAGTTACTACATGAGTTCCTTAGTTGCTACATGAGCTCCTTAGTTACTACATGAACTCCTTAGTTACTACATGAGCTGCTTAGTTACTACATGAGTTCCTTAGTTTACTCATGAGTTCCTTAGTTGCTACATGAGCTCCTTAGTTACTACATGAACTCCTTAGTTACTACATGAGCTGCTTAGTTACTACATGAGCTCCTTAGTTACTACATGAACTCCTTAGTTACTACATGAGTTCCTTAGTTACTACATGAGTTCCTTAGTTGCTACATGAGCTCCTTAGTTACTACATGAACTCCTTAGTTACTACATGAGCTGCTTAGTTACTACATGAGCTCCTTAGTTACTACATGAGCTGCTTAGTTACTACATGAGTTCCTTAGTTGCTTCATGAGTTCCTTAGTTACTGAAGATTGAGACACTTATGCAGCATATGGGAATCTTTATTCAGGAAACGTTTCGCCACACAGTGGCTTCATCAGTCCAATACAAAGAGGAAGGCGTAAGGAGAGGAGGAGAATGAGGTAATCAGTCCCTCAACCTGGAGTCGATGTGTTCAGTCCATCAATCTTGTAGAGTGTACAGCATAGGGCCGTAGACGTGGCTTATATACTGCTTCACGTCACCTCACTACAGTATATAAGCCACGTCTACGGCCGTATGCTGTACATTCTACAAGATTGATGGACTGAATACATCGACTCCAGGTTGAGTGACTGATTACCTCATTCTCCTCCTCTCCTTACGCCTTCCTCTTTGTATTGGACTGATGAAGCCACTGTGTGGCGAAACGTTTCCTGAATAAAGATTCCCATATGCTGCATAAGTGTCTCAATCTTCAACTTGTCGGTTTTTCAAACCATTCATCACAACTGTCAGACACTGCAGCATCATGGGATCTTGTTACAAAGAATTCTTCAACACTTGTTCAACCTTTGGACGAAGACCTACTTCGACTAGTGGATGATACCACTATGACCCCGCCTCCACCTGCTTCACGTCACCTCACTACAGTATATAAGCCACGTCTACGTCCCTATGCTGTACATTCTACAAGATTGATGGACTGAACACATCGACTCCAGGTTGAGGGACTGATTACCTCATTCTCCTCCTCTCCTTACGCCTTCCTCTTTGTATTGGACTGATGAAGCCACTGTGTGGCGAAACGTTTCCTGAATAAAGATTCCCATATGCTGCATAAGTGTCTCAATCTTCAACATGTCGGTTTTTCAAACCATTCATCACACACATCCTTAGTTACTACATGAGTTCCTTAGTTACTACATGAGTTCCTTAGTTACTACATGAGTTCATTAGTTACTACATGAGTTCCTTAGTTACTACATGAGTTCCTTAGTTACTACATGAGCTGCTTAGTTACTACATGAGCTGCTCAGTTACTACATGAACTTCTTGTGTTAGAGGGTGCATGTACTGTTACTACTACTATCACTGCTACTGTTACTGTTATTACTACTACTATCACTGCTACTGTTACTGTTACTACTACTATCACTGCTACTGATACTGTTACTACTACTACTATCACTGCTACTCTTACTGTTACTACTACTATCACTGCTACTGTTACTGTTACTACTACTACTATCACTGCTACTGTTACTGTTACTACTACTACTATCACTGCTACTGTTACTGTTACTACTACTACTATCACTGCTACTGTTGCTGTTACTACTACTACTATCACTTCTACTGTTGCTGTTACTACTACTACTATCACTGCTACTGTTACTGTTACTACTACTACTATCACTGCTACTGTTGTTGTTACTACTACTACTACTATCACTGCTACTGTTACTGTTACTACTACTACTATCACTGCTACTGTTGCTGTTACTACTACTGCTATCACTGCTACTGTTACTGTTACTACTACTACTATCACTGCTACTGTTACTGTTACTACTACTACTATCACTGCTACTGTTACTGTTACTACTACTACTATCACTGCTACTGTTACTGTTACTACTACTACTATCGCTGCTACTGTTACTGTTACTACTACTATCACTGCTACTGTTACTGTTACTACTACTATCACTGCTACTGTTACTGTTACTACTACTGCTATCACTGCTACTGTTACTGTTACTACTACTACTATCACTGCTACTGTTACTGTATACTACTACTATATCACTGCTACTGTTACTGTTACTACTACTATCACTGCTACTGTTACTGTTACTACTACTGTCACTGCTACTGTTACTGTTACTACTACTACTATCACTGCTACTGTTACTGTTACTACTACTACTATCACTGCTACTGTTAATGTTACTACTACTACTATCACTGCTACTGTTACTACTACTATCACTGCTACTGCTACTGTTACTACTACTATCACTGCTACTGTTACTGTTACTACTGCTATCCCTGCTACTGTTACTGTTACTACTACTATCACTGCTACTGTTACTGTTACTACTACTATCACTGCTACTGTTACTGTTACTACTGCTATCCCTGCTACTGTTACTGTTACTACTACTATCACTGCTACTGCTACTGTTACTACTATCACTGCTACTGTTACTGTTACTACTACTATCACTGCTACTGTTACTGTTATTACTACTACTATCACTGCTACTGTTACTGTTACTACTTCTACTATCACTGCTAGTGTTACTGTTACTACTACTATCACTGCTACTGCTACTGTTACTACTACTTTCACTGCTACTGTTACTACTGCTATCACTGCTACTGCTACTGTTACTACTACTATCACTGCTACTGTTACTGTTACTACTGCTATCCCTGCTACTGTTACTACTTCTATCACTGCTACTGTTACTGTTACTACTACTATCACTGCTACTGTTACTGTTACTACTGCTATCCCTGCTACTGTTACTGTTACTACTACTATCACTGCCACTGCTACTGTTACTACTACTATCACTGCTACTGTTACTGTTACTACTACTACTATCACTGCTACTGTTACTGTTACTACTACTACTACCACTGCTACTGTTACTGTTACTACTACTATCACTGCTACTGTTACTACTACTTTCACTGCTATTGTTACTGTTACTACTGCTATCACTGCTACTGTTACTGTTACTACTACTATCACTGCTACTGTTACTGTTACTACTACTATCACTGCTACTGTTACTGTTACTACTGCTATCACTGCTACTGTTACTGTTACTACTATCACTGCTACTGTTACTGTTACTACTACTATCACTGCTACTGTTACTGTTACTACTACTATCACTGCTACTGTTACTGTTACTACATACTATCACTACGCTACTGTTACTGTTACTACTACTATCACTGCTACTGTTACTGTTACTACTACTATCACTGCTACTGTTACTGTTACTACTGCTAACACTGCTACTGTTATTGTTACTACTACTACTATCACTGCTACTGTTACTGTTACTACTACTATCACTGCTACTGTTACTGTTACTACTACTATCACTTCTACTGTTACTGTTACTACTATCACTGCTACTGTTACTGTTACTACTACTATCACTGCTACTGTTACTGTTACTACTACTATCACTGCTACTGTTAATGTTACTACTACTATCACTGCTACTGTTACTGTTACTACTACTATCACTGCTACTGTTACTGTTACTGCTACTATCACTGCTTCTGTTACTGTTACTACTACTATCACTGCTACTGTTACTGTTACTACTACTATCACTGCTACTGTTACTGTTACTACTACTATCACTGCTACTGTTAATGTTACTACTATCACTGCTGCTGTTAATGTTACTACTACTATCACTGCTACTGTTACTGTTACTACTACTATCACTGCTACTGTTAATGTTACTACTACTATCACTGCTGCTGTTAATGTTACTACTACTATCACTGCTACTGTTACTGTTGCTACTACTATCACTGCTACTGTTACTGTTACTACTACTAATACCACCACCACTACTACTCTTATCAAAACTTCCATTACTACTACTATCACTATTTCCATTACTATTAACACTCCTATCACTACAATTATTGCTATTTTTACTATTGTTGCCGCTACTACCATCTTTACCTCTCCACTTTTATCTCTCTTAGCTGTGACTTTACAATGATCCAGGAAAGACCAGGAAAGTCGTTTTAAGTTTTCTCTTTTATCTATGGCTTAATTGTCGTTTGTTCAGCTACGGTATTGTGGTTTTTATTCTTAACTTTTTTGGTGATTGTAGTGGTATCGGTTATAATGGTAGGGGTGGTTTCAGTGGTGGTGGTGATGATGGGGGTTCTAGCGGTGGTGATGATGGTTTTGCTAGTGGTGGTGATGGTTGTAGTGATCGTACAGTTAGGGTGATGATAGTTTTCCTGGTGATTGTGGCTTATGATTTTAGCGATGGTGGTTATAGTAAAGGTTCAGTTGTGGTGATGATGATGATTGTAGTGGTGATGGTGGTTGATGGTTTTTAGTGGTGGTGGTGATAGTGGTGGCTGGACTGATGGTGGTGAGAATACTGGTTAATCTGACATTACATGTCTGATCTATAACTTTCTGCGCTTTATTTAATTAAGCTGAGTGATAGCCTCATGAAGGTGAGAGTGAGGCAGAGGGCTGTCTGCACCCATGCCTGTCTGTACCCATGCCTGCACCCATACGTGTCTTCACCCATGCCTGTCTGCACCCATGCCTGCACCCATACCTGTCTTCACCCATGCCTGTCTGCACCCATGCCTGCACCCATGCCTGTCTTCACCCATGCCTGTCTGCACCCATGCCTGCACCCATACCTGTCTTCACCCATGCCTGTCTGCACCCATGCCTGCACCCATGCCTGTCTGCACCCATGCCTGTCTAGGCAGGTATGATCAGACACGATCACGAGATACTGATCTTCCTGTCAAGACTTCAAGTTGATGTTAATATTCTCTACCAGAACAGAGAATATTCTTGTGTATCTACACAAGAATATTCTCAATTCTCTACCAGACAGATACACAAGATATTATTCTCTATTAACCAGATATACAAGAAATACATTCAAGAATATTCTCTACGACTAAGATACATTCAAGGATATTTTCTACCACCATTCAAGGATATTTTCTACCACCATTCAAGAATATTTTCTACCACCATTCAAGAATATTTGCCTGACAACGGAAAACGAAGCGCAACTACAAATAACCTTTAGACTTCCTGCTTGTTAAGAGGTTTCTGGCAGCCTCCTGGCTAGTATGACAGCCTCCCAGCTAGCGTGGCAGCCGTCTAGCTAGTGTGACAGCCTTCCGGCTAGTGTGACAGCCTTCCAGCTAGTGTGACAGCCTTCCAGTAAGTGTGACACCCTTCCAGGTAGTGTGGCAGCTCCATGCCAGTGTGACAGCCTCCTAGCTAGTGCGGCAGACTCCCAGATAGTGTGACAGCCTCCCAGCCAAGACATAAAAGCAGTGGTGCCAGACACCAGACAGAAGTTCAGCCAAGAATGCCAGACACTAGCTAGACGAACGAACATGGTTACCTAACACCAGCCAGACGTACGAGCAAGGGTGCCAGACACCAGCCAGACGAACGAGTAACAGTCGTCTGCACTACCAGCCGTATGAACATGACAGCTTTATCATTTGTACTATACCAAGGCAGTTGCTCGGCTGGCGGCCCAGTGTCACGAATTTTCACTGAGAAAGACACATTAATACAATTTATACATAAATATGTATCACCAAAGTGTAGAGAGATTTTAAGGTAAGCTGAAAATACGGTCGATCCTAATGCCAAGAAATGTTGCTTTTTCTTCTAAATTTCTTTGAATACCCATAATATATTTAAAAAAAGAAATATAAGACGAACACATACTATATATTCTAGGATTTTTTCTTATGAAGTTGCCAAGAAAGTTCCTGACGAGAGATACAAAGGCACGCGCACCGAGATGCGTATCTCTCTCAGAGCATATTGGTTTAGCTCTCGGTTTTAAATATAATAATAATAATCTTAGAGTACACATGCTGAGAATTTACTTTAATAGGGATTAAAGTATTCTTGTCTGGTGGTGAGAAGATTTTGGGTAGCCGTAGTGACCCATGTTGTAGTCGATACGCTGTAATCCCAAACTTGAAAAGTTCTCTGGAAACCGCTGAAACCAAACACTATTAGAAAACTGACGTGCTTTTAGGAGAGTTACGTCGAGTTGTACCCAGGAAGTTTTTGTGTGGGGGTGGGGTGGGTGGGGGTTGGGGGTGGGGGGGAGTCGAGACTTGGTTCCTGGCCCCTCCTCCTTGACTACTTTGATAGACATCATTGATTTCTGTCTTCTTGGGCCTTATCATATCCGCTCTTGAAACTGTGTAATGAGTTTGTCTACGCCACTGACTCATGAAAATCACTTTTCATTCCTCATGAGACTAAAGAAATGCTTCCTTGTATCTCAAAGGTTCATCTATGTCTTCAACTTCCACCTGTGTCTTCTTGATCCTGGCCCTCATCAATCAGTCTATCTCTATCTGCCCCATCAATTCCTCACATGGATTTATTCGTCATAATTATGTCTCTCCTTGTCCTTCTCTCTGACAAGGTCGTCTCATTCACTTCCTTCAATCCCTTCTCATAGTGCATTCTTCTTAGTTCTGGGACTAGTCTGGTTGGAAACTTTTGGACCTCGGCTTGTGCATGTGCCTAGCCAGGTGGAGGCGCTGAGGCCACGTACTTATTGAATGGCCTACCATATGTCTTGTACAGTGTTATGAAGGTTTCTTTGTTCCAATTCTTGAATGCTTTCCGAGGTTTGCTAACATTGCATATGTCACTAACGTTGTAGGATTTATGTGTAATTCTGGCGATCCGTTTGGTGTTCTAGTTACCTCCGTGTGCTTTTCTTATTGCAATATTTGTAGCTTCTGCCAAACTGTACTCTGTATCTGCTCTAACCTCGCTTTCTCTCATGTTGTACTCTGCTTCGTCCTCGCTTTCTCTCATGTTGTACTCTGTGTCTGTTCTATCCTCGCTTTCTCTCATGTTGTACTCTGCTTCGTCCTCGCTTTCTCTCATGTTGTACTCTGTGTCTGCTCTACCCTCGCTTTCTCTCATGTTGTACATTGTGTCCACTCTAACCTCACAAGCCTTATGACATTGCATTTGTTTGGACAGAGCTCTAAAAATCACTTGCTGGACGACAGCCACAGAGTGTTGAAGCTTATCTCTCTCTTCTGATCTTATTCTGTCATTAGTTTTATATCAACCTTAAACAGAATCCCTTAAGGCTTAATCCCTATATATTAAGAACCAAAGAGGTCCTAATACTGAATCTTACAGGACCCCAACGCGTTATTATCTCAAATTCTGATGTTTCATGCCTTATTGGTAATCTTATCTGTTTTCCTTCTTCCAAGTACTCTTTCATCCACTTGATCTCTTTGCCTCTTATCCCTGCTTATTCTTCAAATTTCTAGATTAATATCTAGTGAAGTCTTGTATTATGTACTTTTTTGCAGTCCACTGAATCCTGACTTTCTTTTTCTTTTGATCTCAGTGTTAAAACTCCAGAAAGCACATAAGACAAAAATTTCCATTCATAAAACTGTGCTCGTTTTCCCTAAAGAATCTTTTCTCCACATGCTCCAGTACCTTTTAACTTACAATCTTGTTCCAGCTTTCGAAATCATTCAAGTTAAAAATATTGGTCTGTAATTCAATACCTCTTGACTATCTTCCTTTATTATCTAATGGACCACATTGACATTTTCCAGCAGCTGCCTGACTAGAGAGATTAAGTGAAGACCTTTGCTTTTTAGGTGACACAGTGGTTTTGCTCCTTCGCTCAGCAACAATGTGATATGTTGTCTGGTCTCATTGTTTTGTTACGTCGATTAAATATATTGCTTTCTCATTTCTTCTTTTGTTTTGTTGATGATGTGTAGCTACTGTTGGTCTCTTCTGGCTACACTGTCTGTTAAGACTTCTTTGAATTTTGTGCTAAGCTCTTCGCATAATATCATTTGCGTTCCTTCCTCCTCCTTTATCCATATTATTTGGTCATATATAATCTCCTTTTTTTATAAGGCTGTGTAAATCTTTCCTTTGCCTCTTGGTACCTCGGCTCTATAACCTACATCTTCACTTATACTGCTTTGCCTTGCAGTTTCTAAACCCTTAACTTTCTCTCAGAAAAATTCTCCTGTCATCACAGCTCCCTTGTACAGTCATTTTTCCTGTTACACACTGCCTCCATATCTTTCTCCGCCCCAGAAATACCTTATTTCTAGGTGTCCTAGTTTGTCAGGTCACCAGTGACATCTGCCTAACAGTGCTAATACTCCTCCTCCTTTTCCCCTATTATTCCCTCTCTTTTCTTACTATTTGGTACCCCTCTGAGACTACTGCATACTTTATTATACTCTGGACTTTCTCACCACATAAGCGATAATAATCTTTCTTTCAAGATTTTATACTATCTAGTTGTCAAAGTTTTTTGTGCATCGTTATCATGTCCTCGTTAATTCTTCTATCCCCTCATGTCATTAAGTTCACTTCCTGTAATTTCTCCTCAAAATTTCATTACCTTTAGCTCTGGGATTAATCTTGTTATGATGTGTGTGTGTGTGTGTGTGTGTGTGTGTGTGTGTGTGTGTGTGTGCTGGTGTGGGTGTTTATTTACATAGTTTTAGTTCGTTATTTGTAACAGCAGAAGCAGAACTGTGGTCGTGGTTATCATTATATTCATGGGTAAGGACTAAACCCGTAGGGAATCATACAGTGTCTAGGGAAAATGAAAAGCCATCAGGTTTGTTCCCAGGAAGGAAAGAGCTGGCAAAATTTCCTTCATCAAAGGGGCCCGTCACCGGCATCAAGGAACCTTGCTTGGTCCCGTCACAGGCATCAAGGAACCTTGCTTGGTCCCGTCACAGGTATCAAGGAACCTTGTTTGGTCCCGTCACAGGCATCAAGGAACCTTGCTTGGTCCCGTCACAGGCATCAAGGAACCTTGCTTGGTCCCGTCACAGGCATCAAGGAACCTTGCTTGGTCCCGTCACAGGTATCAAGGAACCTTGTTTGGTCCCGTCACAGGCATCAAGGAACCTTGCTTGGTCCCGTCACAGGCATCAAGGAACCTTGCTTGGTCCCGTCACAGGCATCAAGGAACCTTGCTTGGTCCCGTCACAGGTATCAAGGAACCTTGTTTGGTCCCGTCACAGGCATCAAGGAACCTTGCTTGGTCCCGTCACAGGCATCAAGGAACCTTGCTTGGTCCCGTCACAGGGATCAAGGAACCTTGCTTGGGAGAGTGCCGGTATACTGCTCTCTACAGTAATTATTCCCTCAAATAATGCATTAAAATTTCCTTTGGTTTAACTTCCACTACATTTTGTCTTTTTCAAAACTTTTATTGCTAAAAAAAAAACTGTGATATCTCATCTCCTTTATTTTTTTCTTAATATACAACTGTGGCTCTTGTTATCCCTGATGAAGGTAATAAAAATATCTTATTTTTCTATCTTTCGTGTCCTTTTCTGACTTTACATGTTATTATCATGTCTTCTCTGACTTTACATGTTATTATCATGTCTTCTCTGACTTTACATGTTATTATCATGTCTTCTCTGACTTTACATGTTATTATCATGTCTTCTCTGACTTTACATGTTATTATCATGTCTTCTCTGACTTTACATGTTATTATCATGTCTTCTCTGACTTTACATGTTATTATCATGTCTTCTCTGACTTTACATGTTATTATCATGTCTTCTCTGACTTTACATGTTATTATCATGTCTTCTCTGACTTTACATGTTATTATCATGTCTTCTCTGACTTTACATGTTATTATCATGTCTTCTCTGACTTTACATGTTTATTATCATGTCTTCTCTGACTTTACATGTTATTATCATGTCTTCTCTGACTTTACATGTTATTATCATGTCTTCTCTGACTTTACATGTTATTATCATGTCTTCTCTGACTTTACATGTTATTATCATGTCTTCTCTGACTTTACATGTTATTATCATGTCTTCTCTGACTTTACATGTTATTATCATGTCTTCTCTGACTTTACATGTTATTATCATGTCTTCTCTGACTTTACATGTTATTATCATGTTTCTCTGACTTTACATGTTATTATCATGTCTTCTCTGACTTTACATGTTATTATCATGTCTTCTCTGACTTTACATGTTATTATCATGTCTTCTCTGACTTTACATGTTATTATCATGTCTTCTCTTTGCCTCCTATCAACCAGTGTCGACAACTTTAGTGTTTTCAGTCTTCATTATAAGTCATATATTGTAATTCTCGTAGCCAATTTTGACTCTTCAGAACTTTTTCCATTTTTCCACATGTTTGTTAGGTGTGGGCAGCCCACAATCGCTGCCCACACCTAACACACATCTATCTATCTACCTATCCATACATACATACATACATACATACATACATATATATATATATATATATATATATATATATATATATATATATATATATATATATATATATATATATATATATATATATATATATATATATATATATAGATGGCGAGAATATTTTGAGGAACTTTTAAATGTCGACGAAGAAAGGGAAGCGGTAATTTCATGCACTGGCCAGGGAGGTATACCATCTTTTAGGAGTGAAGAAGAACAGGATGTGAGTGTGAGGGAGGTGCGTGAGGCATTACGTAGAATGAAAGGGGGTAAAGCAGCTGGAACTGATGGGATCATGACAGAAATGTTAAAAGCAGGGGGGATATAGTGTTGGAGTGGTTGGTATTTTTGTTTAATAAATGTATGAAAGATGGGAAGGTACCCAGGGATTGGCAGAGAGCATGTATAGTCCCTTTATATAAAGGGAAGGGGGACAAAAGAGATTGTAAAAATTATAGAGGAATAAGTTTACTGAGTATATCAGGAAAAGTGTACGGTAGGGTTATAATTGAAAGAATTAAAGGTAAGACAGAATGTAGGATTGCGGATGAGCAAGGAGGTTTCATAGTGGGTAGGGGATGTGTAGATCAAGTGTTTATATTGAGGCATATGTGTGAACAGTATTTAGATAAAGGTAGGGAAGTTTTTATTGCATTTATGGATTTAGAAAAGGCATATGATAGAGTTAATAGGGGAGCAATGTGGCAGATGTTGCAAGTATATGGAATAGGTGGCAAGTTACTAAATGCTGTAAAGAGTTTTTATGAGGATAGTGAGGCTCAGGTTAGTGTTGCGGCCCCCTGCCAAACTAGCGGTTAAATAGTTAACCTGCCGGCCGGCAGTACCACTGGGTACGTCATCAAACCCAATGTGGGGACTGCTGAGCCGGCCTTAGAGCAGTAAGTTCCTGAGTGCCTCACGGTGCACATCTAAGCAGTAGGTACCTGACCACCTAAGGGTACAGTCTACTGGCTTTAGTAACAGTATGTACCTGAGCGCCTCAGGATACGCACCTAAGCAGTAGGTACCTGAACACCTAAGGGTACACGTCTACTGGCTTCAGCAACATTAAGTACCTGAACTCCTCAGGGTACACATCTACGCAGTAGGTACCTGACCACCTAATCGTACTTATCTACTGGCGTTAGAAGAACCGCTCACCGCAGCTCACTGAGTCTGTTGGCCTCAGTTACTTGACGGCCGCATTCAGTGAGCTTGCAGCATGGTGTTCGGCTAGCGGTGTGTCAACCGGCTTTGGAGAGGATTTACTGGACTACCGGTGATGTCTGTGGACTCACCGTCTACGTTGATCAACTGTGGGCCGGAATCATCAGATGCTGTTTGGTGGGACATTACATGAAGAAAAGGTT
>NC_069407.1:40415342-40430342 GCF_026875155.1 Cherax quadricarinatus | reverse complement strand
CCACAGATCTGTTCTATCAACACTCACACCAGCCTTAATGTTGACACTGTGTCTTCACCTTGCTGCAGTGTTCTCCTCCGTGTTCCTCTCTGTTCTTGTCGCCCTCCCCCAGGTACACACGCACTTACCAGAAAAAAACTAAACTGTTCTACTATGTTTGCAGGGGATGTAAAAATAGTATGTTCAATAAACAGCAAAAAATGACATGAATGAACGGTGGAATCTTATGTAAATAAATGTCATGTAATGAAAAGTGGGAAAAGCGAAGTCAAGCCACAGGAAGCATGTAGACATTGTGAGAAAATGTTCAAAGTACGAGACAAAGAAAGAACCCTAGAATTTATTAACAAAAAAGTTGTCACTGGGAAACTCTTATGGTCGACATGGTAAGTATTACAACTCAGGTTCTCAAAGGCCTGTTATCCTGGGTGTAAAGGGAGCAAAATAAACAGCAGAAAGACTTTGAATTATATTATCCTTCACCAAGTATAAACAGCAGTATGTACACTATATACATTAGGTATTAGTGCACGCCACGGTAATCAAGGCAGAACAGCAGCCAAGAGAAAGCAGACCACCGTGTTTCAACCAGCTCTAGAATGGAAATGACAATGGTGAAAACGTGAGTGGTAACTGCGTCACCTTCACTATTGCCAGATCCACCTTCTCATGGCTGAACCTAGATACTGATCTGACGATGGGACCCCGTTGGATTGTCGGATCCTTAGCATCTGGTTCACTGGTTGGTGAGGTAGCCTATGTGAATGTGTTAACATGCTCCGAATAAAGAATACATTCTCTTTGCATGCAACAGTGAGAAACTCACATACTAAGCTGGAGAATTATAAAATAGCTTTTAAATATATGAATATGAAAATACTAAAAAGAAGCTATATATAACGTATTCGTTAGGTCAAAATTGGTATAGGTAGAGGTTGTCTAGTGCCCACACCCAAAATATGCAGATATAATATAAAATCCAAAGAATTGCTTCACGATTGACATCAGAGCTAAAAAATGAGTTATGATAAAAGACTTAAAACATTAAGGATATTGGTTATTAAGAGGAAAAGAGGAGACAAGATATTCATATGCAAGTTAGTAAAAGAACATGGAAGAATATATAATGAAGATTCCATAGAACCTGCAACATGGGTAACAAGAGGTCACAGTTGCAAACTGAGGATGAAATGGACAGGATAAAATAATAAAAAAAAATCCTTGCAGAGTGGTTGAGAATGGAATGATTTAAATTAGAAAGTAGCACAGCAAGTGTTACAACCATTGGAAATTTTGAAATATTATGCGACGAACTTATTGAAGACGGACACCATTAGCATAATAATGCTGCCGTAGATACTAATAAGTAATTATAAACTGGTAGTTACACAAGTTTACATCTGTGTTAAAGTTAATCATGTCAACAAACTCATAAAACGCTGCAGAGAGCGAAACGTTGTCTCAGTGAAGTTTTAGGATGAAACGTGTCTTTCTGTTAAAACTTGACATCAACACGGAGTTAAAAACAATATCAGAGCTAAACAATTTAGAGGTGTGGAAGTAGCTGTGTTTCCTTTTGGCTGTGAGGACAAAATGGCACCAATTCATCACTCTTGCGCGACATATTGCTGCCCACTTGCAAATATTTTCCCCTGTGCAGGAATGCCGAGGTTCGCAAGGTAGTTTTATGGTGAAATGGTAGGCCGGCTTCCATGTTGCCTTACCCTGCTGACATTCGTCTGACAAATAACGAGTTAAACTTGTATGGAGAAGGTAACGCTGACAGTTGCATGGTAGAACACATAAGTAGGGAGAGAGTAACGCTGACAGGTGCATGGGAGAATACATAAGTAGGGGGAGGGTAACGCTGACAGGTGCATGGGAGGACACAAGTATGCAGAACTTGTATATGCTCTAGTATTATTTTAATGGCTTATGACCTCAATTGAAGCCTTGTGTATACTTTATGATGCTCTTGTTCCATGAATCTTCAAGGAGTTTGGAATCTGTTGGTTAAAGGAGTTTGGAAGCTCTTACTTGAAGGACTCTAAATACTCTTACTTGAAGGACTCTAAAGGCTCTTGCTTGAAGGAGTTCAATGTGTGTTCCTTCAAGGCTGGACACTGGCCCCTACAGTCTTGCATGTTGCTGCTCTGGATAAGAGACCAATATTGTTGCTGAGATCTCCAACAATGAGTGGCAGATGAGAGGAGAGAAGAGTTGGGAGAAGAGAAGAGAGACTGCAGAAGGGAGAAGAGCAGGGAAGAAGAGAGAGATAGGAGTGTGGCAGAGAAGAGGAACAGAGAGGATGAACAGGAGAAACATTGTGCGAGAGAAGAATGGTAGTTAATCTATTAAATTATTATTATTATTATTATTATTATTATTATTATTATTATTATTATTATTATTATTATTATTATTATTATTATTATTATTATTACGAGTGCTAAACTAACAAGTTTCAAACATCACTGTATTGAAAATATGGTATATACGATAGACCAACAGTGGTATATACAGTAGGGCAGCGATGCAGCACATACAGTAGGGCACTAATACAGTATTACTGTAGGGGATCAAATGGGGTATATACGGTAGATGATCAGTGAAGCAAATACGATGGATCAATTGAGTATATACAGCAGGAGAGATAATGGACTACACAACATATCGAATGAATATATACAGTAAATCAGTGTGGTATATACCGCAGAGGGATCAGTGGGGGTATATACAGGGGAGTGATTAATGGAGTATATAGTAGGGGGATCAATTTTAGTTTATACAGTAGGGGCGTTAATGTGTATGTGTATGGGTGTGTTTTGTGTGGGTGTGAGCTTGCTTGGAGATATATTTCTGTTTGTGCTTGCTTGTGTGAGTGTGTGTGCTCCATCTATATATATATATATATATATATATATATATATATATATATAATATATATATATATATATATATATATATATATGTATATATGTCGTTCCGAATATGTAAAACTGGTCAATTAGCAAGAACTCATTTTAAAATTATTAATCCTTTCTATAAATTTTCTAATGTGTTTAAAGATATATTTTTTTGATTAATGTTAATGTAAAAAATTTTAATTTTGCACCAAAAAGAACTTAGAAAACCTACCTAACCTTATTATAACAAGAACAATTTATTTTAGCCTAACCCAACTAAATATATTTTAAATACGTTTACAATAATTTAGTACTAAACAAACACAATCAAATGTATTTTTTTCGTTAGGTTCAGAATGATTTTGGCAAAATTATTGCATACACAAATTTTCACTTGTCCTATATGGCAAGATGAGCGTTGCTATTTAAGCCAAGATCGCAAGTTCTGCCTATTCGGCACGACATATATATATATATATATATATATATATATATATATATATATATATATATATATATATATATATATATATATATATATATATATATATGTACTCGTACTCACTGCTCAGATAGATCAATACGTAGTCAATACGTAGTCAATAAAATATCGCATCAAACTGCATCTGTGTCCATTTCTCCATGTAGACGGCAGGGAATCCACCAAATAAACATCTCTCGCAGAAATATCTACGACGGGAAAAATTTACAGATTCCAGCATTCTGTATTCGTCATATTTACCAGCGATAAAATAAATTTAATAAATTAGTAAATAATCTAAGGCCCATTTTTTTAATAATCTTTGATGACAAATATTAACGAACTCAAAAATCTAATTGATTTGATATTAACAGAGCGAAACGTCGACCCGCATTTTATTGGGCCGATGTATCGCTCGGTGAATAGCTTCTGTTGGGCCGAATTTTCGCTCTTTGTAGAGCTCTTTTTATTGGGCCGATGTTTAGCTTTAGTAAGACATTTTTATTTTGACAACGTTTTGCCCTGTAAAAGCTTTTATTGGAGACGTCAATACACCAACAGTAACAACAACCCCAGCAACACAGCAACAGCAATAACAACAGCCCCAGCAACACATCAGCAGTAACAACAGTCCCAGCAACACAGCAACAGCAGTAACAACAGCCCCAGCAGCACAGCAGTAGTAACAACAGTCCAAGCAACGCAGCAACAGCAGTAATAATAGCCCCAGAAACAGAGCAACAGTAGTAACACAGCCCCAGCAACACAGCAACAACAGTAACAACAGCCCCAGCAACACAGCAGCCTGTAACAACAGTCCCAGCAACGCAGTAACAGCAATAACAGCAGTCCCTGCAGTACAGCAGCAGCGTATGATGTACCATCAACAGTGCAAGAGCAGTAGCAGCAACAGCAAGTACAACAGCCAGAACAGCAAAATCAGTGGCAACAACAGTAATAACAGCAGTAGCAACTTCAGAAACAGCAGCAGAAACAGCAACAATAAAACCAACAGCATCCACAGTACCAGCAGCAACAGACAGCAGCAGCAACAGACAGCAGCAGCAGCAACAGCAACAGCAGGCGTAAAATGGAATCCGGTACAAGAGAGAGAGAGAGAGAGAGAGAGACAGACAGACAGACAGACAGACAGAGAGAGACAGAGAGAGAGGAGAGAGAGAGAGAGAGAGAGAGAGAGAGAGAGAGACAGACAGACAGACAGACAGACAGAAAGTTTGTGAAGACATCAGTTCATTCATTCAGTCTCTGAAGGGAGGAGAGGGTCCTCAGCCTACCTTTCTCTGCAAAAATTGGTTCCCAGACCTGAAGAGGGAAGCAAGTTAGTGGGAAACGAAGACGCCTAATACCAGATTCATCTGTGTGTGTGTGTGCGTGTGTGTACTCACCTAGTTGTGATTGCTGGGGTTGACTCACAGCTCCTCACTGGCCGCTACTACGTCACTCTTCCCGCTCCATGACGTTTATCATACCTCTTAAAGCTATGTATAGATCCTGCCTCCACTACATCACTTCCCAGACTATCCCACTTCCTGACAACTATGTGACTGAAGAAACACTTCATAACATCCCTGTGATTCATCTGAGTCTTCAACTTCCAACTGTGACCCCTTGTTGCTGTGTCCCAGCTCTGGAACATCCTGTTTTTGTCCACCTTGTCGATTCCTCTCAGTATTTTATATGTCGCTATCATACCCCCCTCCCCCCCCATCTCTCATGTTCTCCAGTGTCGTCAGGTTGGTTTCCTTTAACCTCTTCACGTAGGGCATGCCCCTTAGCTCCGGGACTAGTCTTGTTGCAAACCTTTGCACTTTCTCTAGTTTCCTTAGTTGCTTAGCTAGGTGTGGGTTTCAAACTGGTGTTGCATACTCCAATACAGGCCTAACTTACACAGTGTACAGGGTCGTGAACGATTCCTTATTAAGATGTCGGAATACTGTTCATAGGTTTGCTAGGCGCCTGCATGCTGCAGCCGTTATTTGATTGATGTGCGCCTCAGGGAATGTGCCCTGTGTTATACTCACCCCAAGATCCTTTTCATTGAGTGAAGTTTGTAGTCTCTGACCCAATCTTCATGACTTTGCACTTGGTGGGGTTGAACTCCAGGAGCTTGCAGCCTGTCCAGATCGCTTTGTAGTTCTGCCTGGTCCTCATCCGAATGAATTATTCTCATCAACTTCACATCATCTTCAAACAGGGACACTTCTGAGTCTATTCCTTCCGTCATGTCGTTCACAAATACTAAAAACAGCACAGGTCTTAGGACTGACCCCCGTGGAATCACGCTCGTCATAGGTACCCACTCTGACACCTCGCCACGTACCATGACTCGCTGTTGTGTTCTTGACAGGTATTCCCTGATCCATTACAGTGCCTTCCCTGTTATCCCTTCCTGGTCCTCCAGCTGTTGCACTAATCTCTCGTATGGAACTGTGTCAAATGCCTTCTTACAGTCCAAGAAGATGCAATCTACCCACCCCTCCCTTTCTCTTGTCTTACTGCTGCCACCCTATCATAGAACTCCAGTAGGTTTGTAACACAGGATTTTCTGTCCCTGAAACCGTGCTGCCTGTCGATGAGAAGCTCATTCCTTTCTAGGTGCTCGACCACTCTTCTCCTAATAATCTTCTCCATGACTTTGCATACTACACATGTCAATGACACAGGTCTATAGTTTAATGCTTCGTGTCTGTCTCTTTTTTAAAAAATTGGGACTACATTTGCTGTCATCCATACCTCAGGCAGTCGCCCAGATTCGATAGATGTGTTGAATATTGTTGTTAGTGATACACACAGCACCTCTTCTCCTTCTCTCAGGACCCATAGAGAGATGTTATCCGGCCCCATCGCCTTTGAGGTATCCAGCTCGCTTAAAAGCCTCGGTTGTATGTATTGTGTCCAACACTTGATGCCGTACCCCACCGCTCCGTCTTTCTGGAATCCCTTCTGTCTCCTCTGTGAACATTTCTTTGAATCTCGTGTTGAGCTCCTCACATACTTCACAGTCATTTTTTGTGATCTCCCCTCCTTCCTTTCTCAGTCTGATTACCTGGTCCTTGACTGTTGTTCTCCTCCTGATGTGGCTGTATAACAGCTTTGGGTCAGATCTGGCTTTCGCTGCTGTGTCATTTTCGTATTGTCGTTGGGCCTCCCTTCTTACCTGCGTATATTCATTTCTGGCCCTACAACTGCTCTCTTTATTCTACTAGGTCCTTTGCCTTCTATACTTCTTCCATTCTCTGGCACACTTGGTTTTGGCCTCTCTACACCTTTGGGTGAACCAAGGGCTCATCCTGGCTTGCTCGTTATTTCTGTTACCCTTGGGTACAAACCTCTCCTCAGCTTCCTTGCATTTTGTTGCCACATATTCCATTTTCTCGTTTACTGACTTTCTTGCCAGTTCTCTGTCCTACTGAATCCCGTGCAGGAAATTTCTCATGCCTGTGTAGTCCCCTTTCTTGTAGTTTGACTTCATTCGTCCTGCCCTTCCTGCTTCCCTCTCCACTTGTAACTCTACTATGTATTCGAAGCTCAGAAACACATGATCACTGGCCCCGAGGGGTCTTTTATATTTGATGTCCTCAATATCTGCACTATTCAAGGTAAATACTAGGTCCAGTCTTGCTGGCTCATCCTCTCCTCTCTCTCTGGTAGTGTCCCTTATGTGTTGGTACAAGAGGTTTTCCAGTACCACCTCCATCATCTTAGCCCTCCACGTTTCTGGTCCCCCATGTGGCTCAAGGTTCTTCTAGTTGATTTTCTTGTGATTGAAGACACTCATAATCAGTAGCTTTGCCCTGCTTGCATGAGCCCTTCTAGCCACTTCAGCGTTTGTCAACCACTGGTCTATTACACTCATCATACTCTTGCCTCCTGCTATTCTCTGAAGGGTTATACATCACTGCAATTACCACACTGAGACCTCCAGACTGAAGTGTTCCTATTATGTAGACTCTTGCTTCTCCTCTGTCTCCTCTCTCCAGCTCATCAAAATCCCATCAGTTTTTGATGAGCAGTGCCACTACTCCACCGCCTCTGTTCCCTCTGTCTTTCCTCAGGATCTGATATCCCGATGGAAAGATGACATCCAGCGTTGGTGTATCATGCCTTCAGTTTCCTCTCCAACACTGTTCTGGGGGGTCTGTGAGGGTGGGGGACTTGCCTGTGTACTGTGGGACTCTACAGCATAGTGTGGGGTGGGAGCTGTACGCGTATATTGTGATTTGTGTTGGGATAGTGTGTTTGACTGTGGAGTTCCGGGGGTGGTTCTGTGAGTGCTTGCTCTTGTTGTTCTGCCCTGTTCTGATTATTATCTACTGAGTCTGCCCATGTCTCTCTTCCTAGCCCCTTTCACTTCTTTTTTTGTCCTCTCCCTCAGCTGCTGTCATTCTGATCTTGTTCTGTCTCGGTCTAGGAACACCTTCTTGTATGTCGACGATTCCTTCAGCAGTGGTTTATCTTGCAGGATCCTGTTTTGCACTGTTTCTGTCCTGAAAATCAGCTTGACCCTTCAAGTAGACCCCTATTCTCTGAAAATTTACTATGTCAGTCATCTCAGTCAGTCTCAGTCATTTGTGTGTGTGCATGTGTGTATGTGGGTGTGTGTGTGTGTGTGTGTGTGTGTGTGTGTGTGTGTGTGTGTGTGTGTGTGTGTGTGTGTGTGTGTACTCACCTATTTGTACTCACCTATTTGTGGTTGCTCCTGGCCCCGCCTCTTCACTGATTGCTACTAGGTCCTCTCTCTCCCTGCTTCATGAGCTTTATCATACCTCGCCTTAAAATTACTATGTATGGTTCCCGCTTCCACTACTTCACTTTCTAGGCTATTCCACGGCTTGACTACTCTATGACTCAAGAAATACTTCCTAACATCCCTTTGATTCATCTGAGTCTTCAACTTCCAACTGTGCCCTTTTGTGTCTGTGTCCCATCTCTGGAACATCCCGTCTTTGTCCACCTCGTCTATTCCGCACAGTATTTTGTATGTCGTTACCATGTCTCCCCTGACCCTCCTGGCCTCCAGTGTCGTCAGGCCGATTTCCCTCAACCTTTCTTCGTAGGACAATCCCCGTAGCTCTGGGACTAGTCTTGTTGCAAACCTTTGCACTTTCTCTAATTTCTTGACGTGCTTGACTAGGTGTGGATTCCAAACTGGTGCTGCATACTCCAGTATGGACCTGACGTAAATGGTATACAGAGTCTTGAACGAATCCTTACTGAGGTATTGGAACGCTATCCGTAGGTTTGCCAGGCGCCCGTATGCTGCAGCAGTTATCTGATTGATGTGTGCCTCAGGAGATATGCTCGGTGTTATAATCACCCCCAGATCTTTTTCCTTGAGTGAGGTTTGCAGATTTTGGCCATCTAAACTATATTGTGTCTGCGGTCTTCTTTGCCCTTCCCCAATCTTCATGACTTTGCATTTGGCAGGGTTAAACTTAAGGAGCCAGTTGCTGGACCAGGCTTGTAGCATGTCCAGGTCTCTTTGTAGTTCTGCCTGATCCTTATCCGATTTGATTCTTCTCATTAACTTCACATCATCCGCAAACAAGGACACTTCTGAGTCTATCCCTTCCGTTATGTCATTCACATATACCAAAAACAGCACAGGTCCTAGGACTGACCCCTGTGGAACCCCGCTTGTCACAGGCGCCCACTCTGACACCTCGTCACGTACCATTACTCGTTGTTGCCTCCCTGTCAGGTATTCTCTGATCCATTGCAGTGCCTTTCCTGTTATGTGTGCCTGATCCTCTAGCTTTTGCAGTAACCTCTTGTGAGGAACTGTGTCGAAGGCCTTCTTGCAGTCCAAAAAAAAAAAATGCAGTCGATCCACCCCTCTCTCTCTTGTCTTACTTCTGTCACCTTGTCATAAAACTCTAGTAGGTTTATGACACAGGATTTTCCCTCCCTGAAACCATGCTGGTTTTCAATTATACACTTGTTTCTTTCCAGGTGCTCCACCTCTCTCCTCCTGATGATCTTCTCCATGACCTTGCATACTATACACGTTAGTGATACAGGTCTGTAGTTTAGTGCCTCATGTCTGTCTCCCTTTTTAAAAATTGGGACTACATTTGCCATCTTCCATACCTCGGGGAGTTGCCCAGTTTCAAATGATGTGTTGAAGATCTTTGTTAATGGTACACACAATATCTCTGCTCCCTCTTTAAGACCCCGGAGAGATGTTGTCTGGTCCCACCGCCTTTGAGGTGTCAAGTTCGCATAGCAGCTTCTTCACCTCCTCCTTGGTTATATGTACCTCATCCAGCACTTGCTGGTGCACCCCCCTGCTCTGATTTCCTGGAGTACTACTGGTTTCCACTGCAAATACTTCTTTAAATCTCGTGCTGAGCTCCTGACATACCTCCCGGTCGTTCCTTGTGAATTCCCCATCACCCTTCCTCATCTGATTACTTGTCCTTGACTGTTGTTTTCCTCCTGATGTGGCTGTACAACAGCTTCGGGTCAGTCTTGACTTTCGATGCTATGTCATTTTCGTATTGCCGCTGAGCCTCCCTTCTTATCTGTGCATATTCGTTTCTGGCTCTTCGGCTAATCTCTTTATTTTCCTGAGTTCTCTGTCTTCTGTACCTTTTCCATTCTCTAGTACACCTAGTTTTTGCCTCCCCTACACCTTTTGGGTGAACCAAGGACTCGTTCTGTTCTTCCCATATTTTCTGTTTCCCTTGGGAAAAAACCTCTCCTCTGCCTCCTTGCATTTTGTTGCGACATAGTCCATCATTTCTTGTACTGGTTTTCCTGTCAGTTCCCTCTCCCACTGAATGTCTTGAAAGAAGTTCCTCAAGCCTGAGTAGTTCCCCTTTTTGTAATTTGGTTTTTCCCACCCTATTCCTGCTGCTCTCTCCACTTGGAGCTCAACTATGTAGTCGAAGCACAGAACCACATGATCACTAGCTACCAGGGGCCTTTCATACATGATATCCTCGATGGC
Organism: Cherax quadricarinatus; assembly: GCF_026875155.1. NCBI lineage: Eukaryota > Metazoa > Arthropoda > Malacostraca > Decapoda > Parastacidae > Cherax > Cherax quadricarinatus. Next base: position 40,419,982 of record NC_069407.1, on the reverse strand, counting down.
AGAACTACTCAAGGTGAATACAAGGTCCAGTCTTGCTGGTTCATCCTCTCCTCTCTCTCTGGTAGTGTCTCTAACATGTTGGTTCATGAGGTTTTCCAGTACCACATCCATCATCTTGGCTCTCCATGTTTCGGGACCCCCATGGGGCTCCAGGTTTTCCCAGTCAATCTCCTTGTGATTGAAATCACCCATAACTAGTAACTTTGCACCCCATGTGTGCTCTCCTGGCCACCTCGGCTAGTGTGTCGACCATTGCTCTGTTGCTCTCATCGTATTCTTCTCTTGGCCTCCTGCAGTTCTGTGGTGGGTTGTACATTACTGCAATTATCACCTTATGTCCTCTCAGACTGGATTGTTCCTACTAAGTGTTCCCTTTCGCCCGTGCCGTCCATTCCTTCCATTTTCTCAAACCCCCACTGGTTTTTAATGAGCAGTGCAACTCCTCCTCCCCCTCTCCTCCCTCTGTCTTTCCTGAGGATTTGATATCCGGATGGAAAGATTGAACTATGGGTGGTTGCTGTGGGGGTGGAGTTTGTAATGCAGTGGGTGGGGGCATTGGATGTGGCATGGGTGTTTTGGTTTAGAGTGTTTGGTTGCACTGGGGTTGACCTGGTTGGGAGGCTTCTATAGGAAGTTGTGAGGGAGGCTGTATTTGATCTTCCTGTGTCTGGGATCTCCTGTCTGTCTTCTCAATCCCCTCTCTTTCCTCCTTTCGCCTTTGTACCATCTCTCTCAGTTTCTGCCTTTCTGCTTGTGTTCTGTCGTGGTCGAGATACACCTTCCTGTATGCCGGCATGTCCCTTAATCGTGCTTTCTCCTGCAGGATCCTGTTCCGAGTCGATTCTGCCTTGAAGGTCACTTTCACTTGCCGGGTTCTTTTTTTTACAAACCCCCCTATTCTCCGAAAATTTTCCAGCTGGGTCATGTCGTCTTCTCCTATTGCTTTCATGATGCTTTCAATTGTGTGCGTGTGTGTGTGTGTGTGTGTGTGTGTGTGTGTGGTGTGTGTGTGTGTGTGTGTGTGTGTGTGTGTGTGTGTGTGTGTGTGTGTATGTGTGTGTATGTGTGTGTGTATGTGTATGTATGAATGTGTGTGTGTGTGTGTGTGTGTGTGTAATTCCTGAAGTACTAATAGATGCTGCCACCATTCTAGAGAGGCGCCTGATTGTTAGTGAAGGGCTCTTGATCCAAGGAATGTAAGGTATTCCTTCCATGTCCTTGCATCAAATCTGGTTGCTTCCCATTCCCCAAGCTCTGCATGACCTTTACGGATTTAGCTCTTCCTCCATGAGGTAGTGTGACCTAATAAAAACGAAAACCCTTTCACCGTCATTCATTCAATGACTGTCACTGACGTTATAGTTCAGATGACCATCCAGACGTAACATTCCCACACATCTTTTAGAGTACAGGCACTATACTTACCACCTCCAGGACTCAGTCCAGCTAACCGGTTTTTCTGAATCCCTTCATAAATGTTATCTAGCTCACACTCCAACAGCACGTCAAATTTAAAAACACACTTGCCTCCATTCACTCCTATCATACATTGACAAGCCTGTTGAATGTCCAAGGTGGCAGGTAGCAGCTTGTTTGGGTTATGTCTAATAATACTCCGATTTCTTTTATTTTTTTATCGAATGTTAAAATATGAGAGGGAATCTTGCTTAATAAGTTCCATGAAGACTGGGCTAAAAGAAATGTATATTGCAACACTGTTGACTCTGATGTGGAAATTTAATCACTCAAAAAGTGGTTTAGGCTATGCTAAGTGATGCAGCAAAAGCTAACTGAGCTTTGAGAATTCGAGAATACTACAAAATACAACGTATTTCCACGGTGGTCCGTGGCCTGGTAACAAATCTCTCGCTCCACACGCTGAGTGTCAGGGTTCGATTCCCGCAAGGGTGAAAACATTGGGCGTTTATCCTTACACCGGTTGTCCATGTTCACCCATCAGTAAAATGGGTACCTGGTTGTTAGTCGACTGGTGTAGGTCGCATCCTGGGACAAAACTGACCTAATTTGCCCGAAATGCTTTGCATAACAAGCGGCTTTCTATATAGTAATATGTCATTGTATACCTTATACATATAGTAATATGTCATTGTATACCTTGTAGAAATAAAGATATTATAGGTATTATTATTATTATTACCTATAAAAAAACGAAAACTATAAAAATAGAAACAAAATTTTTCACCCAAAAAATAGTAAGTTATTTTACGAATGAGTAAATCTGGGCTTGTAAAACAATGACCCCTGAATATTTTGGTAAAAATTCATGATGATCTCATCATAAATACTGAATATATAAGGGCACAAATATGAAAGGCTTACTTCTGACCAGTGCACAGCAGTGGTACCTAAATGCAACTTCCAAGCTCCTTCCTTATACCATCGGTTGTACTGACTTACTGTCTGGGCAGCTGTACTTACATACTGCCTGAGTAGTTGTACTTACATACTGCCTGAGTAGTTGTACTCACATACTGCCTGAGTAGTTGTACTTACATACTGACTGAGTAGTTGTACTCACATACTGCCTGAGTAGTTGTACTCACATACTGCCTGAGTAGTTGTACTTACATACTGACTGAGTAGTTGTACTCACATACTGCCTGACTAGTTGTACTCACATACTGTCTGGGCAGCTGTACTTACATACTGCCTGAGTAGTTGTACTTACATACTGCCTGAGTAGTTGTACTCACATACTGCCTGAGTAGTTGTACTTACATACTGACTGAGTAGTTGTACTCACATACTGCCTGACTAGTTGTACTCACATACTGTCTGGCAGCTGTACTTACATACTGCCTGAGTAGTTGTACTTACATACTGCCTGAGTAGTTGTTACTCACATACTGCCTGAGTAGTTGTACTTACATACTGACTGAGTAGTTGTACTCACATACTGCCTGAGTAGTTGTACTCACATACTGCCTGAGTAGTTGTACTTACATACTGACTGAGTAGTTGTACTCACATACTGCCTGAGTAGTTGTACTCACATACTGCCTGGGCAGTTGTACTCACATACTGCCTGGGTAGTTGTACTCACATACTGCCTGGGCAGTTGTACTCACATACTGCCTGACTAGTTGTACTTACATACTGCCTGAGTAGTTGTACTCACATACTGCCTGACTAGTTGTACTCACATACTGCCTGGGCAGTTGTACTCACATACTGCCTGGGTAGTTGTACTCACATACTGCCTGACTAGTTGTACTCACATACTGCCTGGGCAGTTGTACTCACATACTGCCTGGGTAGTTGTACTCACATACTGCCTGGGTACTTGTACTTACCTACTGCCTGAGCAGTTGTACTTACATACAACCTGGGCAGTTGTACTCACATACTGCCTGGGCAGTTGTACTTACATACAACCTGGGCAGTTGTACTCACATACTGCCTGGGCAGTTGTACTCACATACTGCCTGGGCAGTTGTACTCACATACTACCTGGGCAGTTGTACTCACATACTGCCTGAGCAGTTGTACTTACAACCTGAGCAGTTGTACTTGCATACTGCCTGGGCAGTTGTACTTACATACAACCTGGGCAGTTGTACTTACATACTGCCTGGGCAGCTGTATTCACATGCTGCCTGTGTAGTTGTACTCACATACTGCCTAAGCAGTTGTACTCACGTACTGCCTGAGCAGTTGTACTTACATACAACCTGGGCAGTTGTACCTACATACTGCCTGCACAGCTGTAAACTCCTCTCGCCTTTCTTGCCCTCGTTTCACGAGGAACCAGAGTAATTCTAGAGAAGTAAAGAGCGAGAAACGTAGGTAACGCAGAGTGACAACTACTCCTGACATGGTGTACGTTACTTGCCCATAAAAACAAAGCGCCATAGACAAGACTATGTTGATGTCATGCAGACTTTTTTCTTGAATGCTACGGATAATAATGTGATAAAATATTACTTAAATGTCAGATATTACCGAAATTACAAATACTGTAGTATTCCTGGAGAGGGAAACGTTTCGGGGGTCAACGCCCCCCCCCCCGACCCGGTCTGTGACCAGGCCTCAGGGTGGATCAAGGCTTGATCAACCAGGCTGTTACTCTTGGCCGTACGTAAACCAGCCTACCAACCACATATGTCATATAAGTGGTATATCTATGAAGTAATTGCGTCAAATATCAAAATCGCAATAACTCTCTTAGAAAATTGGTACAGACATGAGAAAGACAGCAAAATATTGCCAAATTTTTGCAGTTTTTAATACACTTCACCTCAATTCGATTTTTTTTCACTCTGAGCATAAATAACAGCCCAAACTCGCTACTTGCTAACCAGTTTCCCCTGATCCTCTCATAACTGTTAACTTGCTCACACTACCACAGTATTGTCAAACCACAAAAACCATCTGCCTCCACTCACTCCTATCTAACACTCTCACACAAGCTTGCTGGATGTACAAGTCCCTAGCACACATAACCTTCCTTATTCCCTCCCTCCAACCTTTCCAAGGACTACCACTACTCCTCGTTCCTCCAACCCAGGTTTTTTTTACTCCCTCCTGGTAATCCTAACTTTCTCCACCGACTTTACATGTCCATACCCCTCAAGGAAGGTTCCTTGATGTTGGTGAGGGGCTCTTGATTTAGGGAATTG
>NC_069407.1:40397842-40410342 GCF_026875155.1 Cherax quadricarinatus | reverse complement strand
CAGGATTGAAGAGGACTATTTTTCAGTTAAAATAGGCTTTAGATAGGCATGTGTGATATTACTATGGTTGTTTATATTCAGAAATAGACATGTGTGATGTTACCATGGTTGTTTATATTCAGAGATATTTTATTATTAAAGATTAGCCGGTATTCTCCCGGCCCGGGCCTTTTCCAAGTGGTGGCCCGGCCTTGGCTCCCTGAGGGAGTGTCTGAGACCTAAGTCTCCTATGGGAGGAGGCACAAGTACCTCCTCATCTTTGGGACCAACTGTCCCCAGGCCTAGCCACAAGCTAGGCCTCTCTGGTCTGCCATCCCCTCCCCAAGGGGGCTAATGGGAATGACAGTCTTATGAGCTAAAGGCTCGGGCTCAGGCACCTACCCTACCCTAGAAGGGTTAGGCATGGTGTCGATGTTCAGAGATAGACATGTGTGATGTTACTATGGTTGTTTATATTCAGAGGTAGACATGTATGATGTTACTATGGTTGTTTATATTCAGAGATAGACATGTATGATGTTACTATGGTTGTTTATATTCAGAGATAGACATGTATGATGTTACTATGGTTGTTTATATTCAGAGATAGACATGTATGATGTTACTATGGTTGTTTATATTCAGAGATAGACATGTATGATGTTACTATAGTTGTTTATATTCAGAGAGACATGTATGATGTTACTATAGTTGTTTATATTCAGAGATAGACATGTATGATGTTACTATAGTTGTTTATATTCAGAGATAGACATGTATGATGTTACTATGGTTGTTTATATTCAGAGGTAGACATGTATGATGTTACTATGGTTGTTTATATTCAGAGATAGACATGTATGATGTTACTATGGTTGTTTATATTCAGAGATAGACATGTATGATGTTACTATGGTTGTTTATATTCAGAGATAGACATGTATGATGTTACTATGGTTGTTTATATTCAGAGATAGACACGTGTGATGTTACTATGGTTGTTTATATTCAGAGATAGACACGTGTGATGTTACTATGGTTGTTTATATTTAGAAATAGGGTTGTGAAAAACATGTTAATGCTACAGTGTTGGGAAAAAAGCGTGGAATTAGAAGATAACGAATCTGATACGAAGTATGAATTGTTACAATTTCTCTTTGCCGATGACACAGTATTATTGGGAGATTCTGAAGAGAAGCTGTGAAGATGGAAGGTGTATTATATAAGAAGAAAATTATAAGTCAACATAGATAAGAGTATTATTATGCAAGTGATAACAACTCTAAATAATGAAAGGCTGAATATTATATTGGAGAGAGTATAGAGGAAATGAGTGTATTTAGATTTGGGAGAATGGACATGTTAGCTGATAGGTCCATGATAGACAAAGTGAATCATAGAATAGTAGACGGGGGAAAAATAGACAGATGGAGTATTAAGGCGTCTGTGGTAAGAGAGAAGTTCATCGTTTGAGACAGAGAGAGATATACTGCACTGTTTGGTGTGAATATTATGCAGAGAATTCAGAGCGTCGGAATTAGAAGACGATGTGGGGTTACAAAAATATATCTCAGAGGGGTAAGGAGAGGCTGAGGTGGTTTTATCATTTAGAAAGGATGAAATAGAATAGGATGAATAAAAAAGGTTTATATATCCGGGAAGAAGAGGTCGTCTCAGTAACGGTTATATGGAGAGGGGTGAAGGAGGTTTTAAATGGCATGGGCTTGAATTTCCAGCAGGCATATTTCATATTAGTTTAGTAGAGATAAGTAGTTTTTATAACTTGACATGCTGTTGGAGTGTTTGCAAGGTAACATTTATGAAGGGATGAAGGGAAACCAATAAACCGGACATGAGTCTTGAAGGTGGGAAGTACATTTCCTACGCTCTGAAGAAGGGACGGGGGATGTTACTGTCTGGAGACTCATCTGAACTGTGATGTTTGCTCAGTTCCGACAAGAGAGCTATTGAATGTATGTTGATGACTGTGTTTCCCTCTTTATTGAGTAAGATACGTATGCAACACCATGGTTTCTAAATTGGAGAGACGTTTATCAAGTCACAAACAGATCTCTTTGTGACTTGATAAAGTTCACTGTGTAGGCGAAAAGCAGTCAATAAAGGATCGCATTATACTGCATTTATGTCTGTTTCTCCAGTCTGGTGATGAGCACGTGTCTCGTCAACAGGTCGCAGCTATATTCACTACCTTGGTGGAGATGATCGATGTTGTTACAATAATACTATAATTTTTGTTCGCTGTTGTCAGTCTTGCTTCAGCCAGCATTTGCGTCCTGTTGTCACTTTTTCATCCGTTCTCTTGGACGGGTATAACTCCTACACCTCTTTTTTCTTTTTTACAAATACACGCTGTAGTTTTTCTCCTACTACTGCTCCTTTAGTCTTTCCTCCTCCTCCTTCTCCTCTTCTTCCTCCTCCTCCTCTTCCTCACCATATCAAACATTATTCCAACTTTTCCATCAGAAACTAAGACCACAAAAAATTCTTTGGCTAACCTTGCAGAACCTTTCAAAGTGATTGTATGCGGCTGCCTTCTATTGGTAAGTCTCTTGGATGAGAGTATACCTGAGATGAACCATCCAGGATGCTGCCACTCCCAGTGTTCCAGTCATCTGGTTGAGAGATCCAATGCTTGCCGAGGTAGTGGCAGCGGAGGTACTGGTGGAAGTGGCATGTAGTGGTATCAGTAGTGGTGATATATGTGTTGTTGGTGGGGGGATTGACGGGGAGCTTGGAGTGGAGGGTACAAATGAACTTTAAACTGATAAAAACATAAAAATATTGTCTGTTAACAAACAGAGAGAGGGGAGAAAGGCAAGGCAGAAACTTCCTTAGTATGTGTTATACAAACAGCCGGAGTGCAGAAATACAATAGGGGAACTAAGGTTAATTGCATGTGCAAGAAACGTGAATAAATGAAACCTGGCTTAATCTGATAAATAGGGACATGTCTGCTGAATTCTACATAGTGCGGCAGAAATTATTCCACACTGATAGTCAAAGAAATGGCGGAGTTGTTATGCATGTTAGGGGGAATTTAAACTGTTGTATCGGAAACTACATCAAGATGGAAGGGACAGGCGAAATTTTTTTGGCTGTAATTTCTTGAAGGACATGAAAAGGTAATCTCAGATGTGATCACAGACCCACAAACCTCGATGGTGACCACAATAAACTTCTTTGGGAAGAAAGTGCTCAGGTATCTAGACACGAAAATGTGGTTCTAATTGGATCTTTTAACTTTAGCCAGATCAACTGGATCAATTTGGCAGGTAATCTAGAGTCTAGTGACTTTCTTGAAGTGGTCCTGGACTGCTTTTTAAAACAGTTTGCGTCAGGACGAACTGGAAGAAATAACTTGCTGAACTTGGTTCTGGCAAACAAGGATTCTCTATTAAATAATCTTGAGGTTAATGAAGAGTTCGGAGAAAGTGACCATAAATCCTTTATTTTCAGTATCTCATGGAATTACCTTAATAACCATAACAAAGTTAAGGTCCCCAATATTCGAGCTCCAGATAAAATGGTACCAAGGGATTACCTGAGAAGTATTGACTGTGGTAACTTGACTAGAGAATATCGTGAGGAAGACCTGACAGACGGTACTGATGGGTGCCAGTATGACATTTTTCAAAGCACTGTGCAAGCTGGCTTAGCTGCATATATTCCTAAGATAATTACATCAAACATGAATGAAAATTTACTGTGCATCTCAATAACATTTTGTACACTGTCTATAAATACATTTCTTTCACTGTTCAGTCTTTATTTTGCACTCTTACTAATTACTAATCACTATTAACGTTTTGTATACCTGTTTGTATGTCTTTGTCAGCATTATTCTGTGAAATGGAATCAGTTACCGATGTGCAAGAGTAAGACGGAGTGAGATGTGAATGAGAGAAGTGAGAGAGATCAGAGGTGAATAAGAGAGGTGAGGAATGAAGGGTAGTCAGAAGTAAGTCAGAGAAGGTAAACAGCTAGAACTGTATCGAGATTAGTATTGCCTTTTCTCACTTCGGTTGTTTCTTTAACGTGTTGTTCCATAAAAAAGAAACTAGTCATTATACTGAGGAATTTAACTGACCACTTGTTCTCCTTGGCAGCCTCTTAGGTTATCTAATCACTTTGGTTTCTATATTAATTATTCAGTGTCACATTTATCTTCTCAAATTCACCTTTTCCCCAAGTTTTGATAGATGACAGGTTGTGTGTATTTACTAGTTTGAGATTCTCGCCTTTGTTTTGTTTACTACCACAAAAACCTTCGTGTTTTAATTTATGTAGCTTGTAGTGATAATTGTAATTATTTTGTCAATCTTCTGTTATTTCCTATGCTGTTTCTATTACACACCGAATTTTTTTTTTACCCTTCGGAGTGTACCTCATTCACAGTATTTTTTCCATACTGTCTAAGTTAGACTTACTATTACTCAGATCTTCTGAATTACTCCAGCTGCATTTGAACATCAGTTTTTATTAAAATTATTAGTCTCTCTGATCTTCTATATATTTTTTTGTATGGCTTCGTTTTGTTTCTGTCAATTCTTTGTTCGTTGCGTTGATCAGCCATTTTATGAATGGGTTCCAACTTATTTTTCAGTAGAATATTTTTCTCTTCCTCTCTCCGTGCATTATTTAACCTTTTTTTTCAGATTCTATGTATTTTTTTATTTTGAATCTTCCTTGTTTTATTGACATGTCCTTGCAAGGATCCCATTTATTGTCTTTGATTCTAGAACTGCTTATACTCACCGGTTGACCTGTCTCAGCTCCCGGCCCTATCTCTTAAACCGGCCGTTACTATGTCAGCGTTTTCTCCAGCGTCGTGAGGCCTATGATACCTGTCTTTAAAGTTACGTATAAATCCTCCTTCACCCACTTCGTTCTCATTGAAGTTTAAGCAATACTTCTCAATATCTAACTGTGTCCTCGTGTACCCGTTTCCCGCCTCTACACAACTTATTCCGGTCCACCTCACGAGTGCCTTAGAATATTTTGTACATGGTATCAGGTATCCCAATGTCCTTCTGTCGTTTAAGACCATTAGAATTCGTGATCATTTCTTGTCAGCTCTTCTTCCTTCTTCAGTTATTTTACCTGGTTCTTTATTCCCATCTTCATGCTGACACAGATGCAACAAAACCTCACTTCAGATATAGATCTCGAAGCTATGTCATTCTCGTGTTGTTACACACCCGTTCTTCTCACTCGCAGATTAGTTTCTGGTTTTTATGTTGTATGCTGTTTCTTTCTCCCTATATTATCTTCCATGCTGTGGCGCTTTTAATTCTTGCATCTCTGTTTCTCTGGGTAAATCAATCATTCTTCATAGCATTGCTTCTCCTGTCCCTGGTAACGAATTCCTTTTCTTGCCTCCTTGTACTTTCCGGCTAAATATTCAGTCATTTTATTATCTGTTTTTTTTTCCTGCCAGTTCCATTTCTAGCTATGCTGCGTTCAGGAATTGTCTGATTCTTGAAGTCTCCTCTCCTGAGGTCTGGTTTCTTCTTTCTCTGTCCTGCTACGTTTCACTGCCACGTTTATTTCCACAAGTCGCTTGAAACTTTGTACTGAATGGTCCTTGATTTTTCACCGATCTGAGATAAATTTATCTCTGTTGCTACGACTTAGTAATACTGTTTCTACTACTACTGCTACTAGTTGTTCAATTACTACTGGTACAATATTATTACCACTATTGCTACTAATACTGTTACTACTACTGCTACTAATACTATTACTACTACTGCTATTACTAGTAGTACAATTACTACTGCCACTAATACCATTACTTCTACTACTACTACTACTACTACTACTACTACTACTACTACTACTACTACTATTACTACTGCTACTAATAATTTTACAATTGCTACTAGTACTATTACTACTGCTACTAATACAATTATTACTGCTACTAATACTATTACTGCTGCTACTACTTCTACTGTTACTACAACTAGTACTACTGCTACTACTACTAGTACTACTGCTACTACTACTAGTACTACTGCTACTACTACTAGTACTACTGCTACTACTACTAGCACTACTGCTACTACTGCTAGTACTACTGCTACTACTACTAGTACTACTGTTACTACTACTAGTACTACTGCTACTACTACTTTTACTACTACTAGTAGTACTGCTACTACTACTAGTACTACTGCTACTACTACTAGTACTACTGCTACTACTACTAGTACTACTGTTACTACTACTAGTACTACTGCTACTACTACTTGTACTACTGTTACTACTACTAGTACTACTGTTACTACTACTATTACTACTGCTACTACTACTAGTACTACTGTTACTACTACTAGCACTACTAGTACTAGTACTACTGTTACTACTACTAGCACTACTAGTACTACTGTTACTACTACTAGTACTACTGCTACTACTACTTTTAATACTACTAGTACTACTGCTACTACTACTAGTACTACTGCTACTACTACTAGTACTACTGCTACTACTACTAGTACTACTGCTACTACTACTAGTACTAATGCTACTACTACTAGTACTACTGTTACTACTACTAGTGCTACTGCTACTACTACTTTTACTACTACTAGTACTACTGCTACTACTACTACTACTACTACTTTTACTACTACTAATACTACTGCTACTACTACTAGTACTACTTCTACTACTACTAGTACTACTGCTACTACTACTAGTACTACTGTTACTACTACTAGTACTACTGCTACTACTACTTGTACTACTGTTGCTACTATTAGTACTACTGTTACTACTACTATTACTACTGCTACTACTACTAGTACTACTGTTACTACTACTAGCACTACTACTACTACTATTACTACTACTACTACTACTACTATTACTACTGCTACTACTACTAGTACTACTGTTACTACTACTAGTACTACTACTACTATTACTACTACTACTACTACAAGTACTACTGTTACTACTACTAGTACTATTACTACTACTACTATTACTACTGCTACTAATACTATTACTACTGCTACTAATACTACTGCTACTACTACTATTACTACTGTTACTACTACTTCTACTCTTTATACTATTACCACCTTTATTATTACTGCTGCTGCTATTATTACTTTCATGACTACTGTCTTCTCCCTCTTCCTTCTCTTCTCTGTCTTCGTGTCTGTTATTTCTCTGGCTCTGTCTGACTTTATTAAGGTCCAGGACCGACCCAAATAATGTTTCCTCGGAAAATGGGAATTATTTTTGTATGGTCGCCTTCGTTCTTGGATCTCTCGTATTATATTTCACGTACGTCAGATGTCCTTAGAGTGTATACCAGTTCCATCATTATTGGTTCTTATCTCCCTCTGCTTCTCTCTCCCTCTCTCTTCCAGTTGTGTCCCTAACATGCTAGCACGAGGTACTGCATCACCACCTCCATTTCATTGGTTATAAACATTCATGATCCTTTTTGGGATCCCAATTCTCCCATTCTATTCATGGTTAACATCTACAATGATCAGAGGGTTTTCATTGGTTTCATGATCAATTCCTGCTGCTTCCACTTTCGCTCTTCTGTCGAATTCCTGTCCGAGTCTCTTGGTATTTGGTGGTGGGTTGCACATCATTATAATCGTCAGACTGGCTATTCTTGTATTGAGTGTGCCTGTGTGTGTTGTGTGTGTGTGTATGTGTGCGTGTGTGTGTACTCACCTGTTTGTACTCACCTATTTGTGGTTGCAGGGGTCGATTCATAGCTCCTGGCTCCACCTCTTCGCTGATCGCTACTAGGTCCTCTCTCTCCCTGCTCCATGAGCTTTATCAAACTTCGTCTTAAAGCTATGCATGGTTCCTGCCTCCACTAAGTCACTTGCCAGACTATTCCACTTCCTGACAACTCTCTGATTCCTAACATCCCTTTCACTCGTCTAAATCTTCAACTTCCAATTGTGACCCCTTGTTTCTGTGTCCCATCTCTGGAACATCATGTCTCTGTCCACTTTGCCAATTCCTCGCAGTATTTTGTATGTCATTATCATGTCTCTCCTAATCCTCCTGTCATCCAGTGTCGTCAGACTGACTTCCCTTAACCGTTCTTCGTAGGGCATTCCCTTAGCTCTGGAACTAGTTTTATTGCAAACCTTTACACTTTCTCTAATTTTTTGACGTACTTGACGAAGTGTGGGTTCCATACTGGTGCTGCCTATTCCAGCATGGGCCTGACGTACAGGGCGTACAGAATCTTGAACGATTCCTTACTGAGGTATCGGAACGCTATTCTCAGGTTTGCCAGGCTCCCACATGCTGCAGCAATTATCTGGTTGATGTGCGCCTCAGGAGATGTGCTCGGTATTATATTCACTCAAAGATCCTTTTCCTTGAGTGTAGTTTGCAATCTTTGGGCACCTAGACTATACTCTGCTGTCTTCTTTTCCCTTCCTCATTCTTCATGATTTTTGCATTTGGCAGGGTTAAATTCGAGAAGCCAGTTGCTGGACGAGGCTTGCAGCCTTTCTAGGTCTCTTTGTAGTCCTGCCTGATCCTCATCCGATTTAATTCTATTCTTTAATTTCACGTCATCTGCAAACAAGGATACTTCTGAGTCTTTCCCTTCCGTCATGTCATTCACATATTCCAAAAATAGCACTGGTTCTAGGACTGACCCCTGTGGAACCCCGCTCGCCACAGGCGCCCACTCTGACTTCTGTTACCGTATCATAAAACTCCAGTAGGTTTGTGAAACAGGATTTTCCTTCCCTGAATTTGTGCTGGTTGTAGTTATAAGCTTGTTCCATTCTAGGTGCTCCACCACTCTCCTCCTGATAATATTATCCATAACGTTGCATACTATACACGTCAGTGACATTGGTCTGCAGTGTAGTGCCTCGTGTCTGTCTCCTTTCTTAAAAATGAGGATTACATTTGCCGTCTTTCATACCTCAGGTAGTTGTCCAGTTTCAGTGGATGTGTTGAAAATTGTTGTTAGTGGCACACACAGTGTCTCTGCTGCCTCTCCGAAGACCCATGGAGAGATGCTGTCCAGTCCCACCGCCATTGAAGTATCAAGTTCACTTACCATCTTCTTCACTTCCTTCTATGTTGTGTGTATTTCATCCAGCACTTATTGGTATATCCCTTATTGGTCTACCCCTCCCCCCTATTCTGACTTCCGGGAGTCCTTTCTGTCTCCACTGTAAATACTTCTTGGTCGTTTCTTGTGAGCTCCCCACCTTCCTTCCTCAGCCTGATTACCCGGTCCTTGACCGTTGTCTTCCTCCTGATGTGGCTATACAACAGTTTCGGGTCAGCCTTGACTTTCGATGCTATGTCGTTTTCGTAATGTCGCTGGGTCTCCCTCCTTATCTGTGCATACTTGTTTCTGGCTCTTCTACTAATCTCTTTATTTTCTTGGGTCCTTTGTCTTCCGTACATTTTCCATTTTCTAGTGCACTGAGGTCTTGCCTCCCTACACCTTTGGGTAAACTAAGAACTCGTTTGGGTCTTCCCATTATTTCTGTTGACTTTGGGAACAAATCTCTCCTCTGCCTCCTTGCATTTTGTTGTCATGTACCTCATCCTTTTGTTTACTGATTTTCCTACCAATCCTCTTTGCCACTGAACCTCCTGCAGGAAGTTCCTCATGCCTGTGTAATCATCCCTTTGTAGTTTGGCTTTTCCCATCCTACTCCTGTTACCCTCTCTACATGTAACTATTGTGCATTCAGGCTCAGAATTACGTGATCATTAGCTCCGAGGGGCCTTTCATATGTGATGTCCACGATGTCCAAGCTACTCAGTGTGAATACGAGGTCCAGTCTTGCTGGTTTATCCTCACCTCTCTCTCTCTGGTAGTGTCCCTAACATGTTGGTGCATGAGGTTTTCCAGTACCGCATCCATCATCTTGGCTCTGCATGCTTCGGGACCTCCATGTGACTCCAAGTTTTCGCAATCAATCTCCTAATGATTGAAATTACCCACAACTAGTTATTTTTCTCTTTCTGTGTGAGCTCTTCTGTCCACCTCAGCTAGTGTGTTCACCATTGCTCTGTTGTTCTCTTCATATTCTTCTCTTGGCCTCCTGTAGTTTTGTGATGGGATGTACATCACTGCAGTGACTACCTTGTCCCTGAATTGTACCTACTATGTAGTACCTTTCACCCATTTCGTCCATTCCTTCCATTTCCTCAAATCCCCATCTGTTTTTAATGAGTAGTGCAACTCCACCTACCCCTCTGCTCCCTCTGTTTCTTCAGGATCTGATATCTGGGTGAGAAGATTGCGTCTGTTATCACCCCAGTGAATTTCGTTTCTGTAAGTGCTATGATGCCTGGGGATGTCTCCTTGATTCTTTCATGTTACTCCTTACATTTATTTGTTATTCCATCTGCATTTGTATACATTACTTTCAACTTCTTTTCTAAAACTATGGTCTGGGGAGAACGTTGGGGTTGGGGGAGCGGGAGACTATGGGGGTTGCTGTCGCAGTGGAGTTTGTGATGAGGGGGTGGGGGGGCAGTGTGTACAGTGTGTGGGTTTTGGGTTACAGTGTTTGGTTGCATTGGGGTTGTCATGGTTGAGGTCCTTCTGTAGGTGGTTCTGAGGAAGGTTGTATTTGCTCTTCCTACTGAGTCTGGGTTCTTTTCATCTCCGTCTTTGTCTCTCTTTCCTCCATGCTTCTTTGTCTCTCTTTCCTCCGTGCTTCTTTGTACCCTCTCTTTCAGTTTCTTCTTGTACTCTGTCACAGTCGAGGTACACTCTCCGATACGTCGGTATGTCTCTTAGTCGTGCTTTCTCCAGCAGGATCCTGTTTCGACCTGATTCTCCCTTGAAAATCGCTTTGACTGGCCGTTTTTTTCCTCTTTCAAA
Source organism: Cherax quadricarinatus (assembly GCF_026875155.1). Lineage (NCBI taxonomy): Eukaryota > Metazoa > Arthropoda > Malacostraca > Decapoda > Parastacidae > Cherax > Cherax quadricarinatus. Next base: position 40,399,484 of record NC_069407.1, on the reverse strand, counting down.
CCCCCCTATTCTTAGAAAATTTGTCTCAGAAAATTTGTGTGTGTGTGTGTGTGTATGTGTGATAGACAAGCATTGAGAAAGGCAAGCGCAGAATGGATTAGTTAGTTAGTCAGAAAGTCAGAGAAGAATTCAGACAGGCAGCCAGTCAGGCAACCAGCCAGATAGGCAACCAGCCAGCCAGACAGGCAACCAGCCAGCCAGACAGGCAACCAGCCAGCCAGACAGGCAGCCAGCCAGCCAGACAGGCAGCCAGCCAGACAGGCAGCCAGCCAGCCAGACAGGCAGCCAGCCAGACAGGCAGCCAGCCAGCGAGACAGGCACCCAAGCAGGCAACCAGCCAGACAGGCAGCCAGACAGGTAGCCAGACAGGCTGCCAGACAGGCAGCCAGACAGGTAGCCAGACAGGGAGCCAGACAGGAAGCCAGACAGGGAGCCAGACAGGGAGCCAGACAGGTAGCCAGACAGGCAGCCAGACAGGGAGCCAGACAGGGAGCCAGACAGGGAGCCAGACAGGTAGCCAGACAGGGAGCCAGACAGGGAGCCAGACAGGCAGCCAGACAGGCAGCCAGACAGGCAGCCAGACAGGGAGCCAGACAGGGAGCCAGACAGGTAGCCAGACAGGGAGCCAGACAGGGAGCCAGACAGGGAGCCAGACAGGCAGCCAGACAGGTCAGCCAGACAGGAGCCAGACAGGGAGCCAGACAGGGAGCCAGACAGGAGCCAGACAGGAAGCAGACAGGAGCCAGACAGGGAGCCAGACAGGAGCCAGACAGGGAGCCAGACAGGAGCCAGACAGGGAGCCAACAGACCAGACAGGAGCCAGACAGGGAGCCAGACAGGGAGCCAGACAGGGAGCCAGACAGGGAGCCAGACAGGGAGCCAGACAGGGAGCCAGACAGGCAGCCAGACAGGGAGCCAGACAGGGAGCCAGACAGGGAGCCAGACAGGGAGCCAGACAGGGCAGACAGGAGCCAGACAGGCAGCCAGACAGGAGCCAGACAGGCAGCCAGACGGGGAGCCAGACAGGGAGCAGACAGGGAGCCAGACAGGCAGCCAGACAGGGAGCCAGACAGGGAGCCAGACAGGGAGCCAGACAGGGAGCCAGACAGGCAGCCAGACAGGGAGCCAGACAGGCAGCCAGACAGGCAGCCAGACAGGGAGCCAGACAGGCAGCCAGACAGGGAGCCAGACAGGGAGCCAGACAGGCAGCCAGACAGGGAGCCAGACAGGGCCAGACAGCCAGACAGGGAGCCAGACAGGGAGCCAGACAGGGAGCCAGACAGGAGCAGACAGGAGCCAGACAGGGAGCCAGACAGGGAGCCAGACAGGCAGCCAGACAGGGAGCCAGACAGGACAGCAGACCAGACAGGCAGCCAGACAGGGAGCCAGACAGGGAGCCAGACAGGGAGCCAGACAGGGAGCCAGACAGGCAGCCAGACAGGGAGCCAGACAGGCAGCCAGACAGGGAGCCAGACAGGCTACCAGACAGGCAGCCAGACAGGTAGCCAGACAGGGAGCCAGACAGGGAGCCAGACAGGGAGCCAGACAGGCAACACGTTCACAGTCACAGACGCCCGCTGCTGCACCACACTCAACTTCACGATAAAATATTAACGGGAAAAAATTATCGCTTTCTCTTTCC
>NC_069407.1:40375342-40395342 GCF_026875155.1 Cherax quadricarinatus | reverse complement strand
TATTATCACTATTTTGTAATTATCACCATTATTTTACTATTATGGTTAGGTAGGATTTCTGGTGTATATAGAGTTTAAGTCTCGGAACCATCCGGTGAATTGTTCAGTTGTTTATGTCCGGCTGGCTGACGTGGCTCAGCTGATCCAACCTGACGACACGTCAACAGACTGGCAAGTAAGTCAGTCTGCTCCCAGCTCTAGCCCTGACAACTGATCGTATATTGGCTCTTACGGTGTACAGTTGAATGGTTTTGAGAATTGGACTCTAGAGCTGACTCACTTTGTTCCTCATTGCTTTGAAAGACTCTTTTGATATTTATATTCTTGGTCAGTTCAGTAATCCATAGATACTTTACGGCCAGATTCAAAGGTCTTGTTAAATCTTGTACCTTTCGTATTTTGAGTTTACAGTCTTGTTAAGAAAGAGACGTAAATATTAATGAGGACTTAGATACAGGAAGAATAATTAAACTTCCTTATTAATGTGACATTTCCATGATTTGGAACTAAATGTATATGGTAATTTTATTGTACAAAGTATTAAGTTAAATTAACTACAAGAGAAGATAAAGTATTGTATTTAAATACTTTAATAAATTTGAATATTATTCTATGGAGTTTCCCAGTTGAAATTATTTCCCCTAGACTCTAAAAGACCTTTAAATAACTCGGATCCAAAAATCTTGTTGCATAAGAAATAAATGGTAACAGGCCACATTCTGAAGTTCTTTAAAAAATTTCTTATTCGCAACACACACACACACACACCATACATAGTTTTAAGGCGAGGTATGATAAAGCTCATGGGGCAGGGAGAGAGAGGACCTAGTAGCAATCAGCGAAGAGGCGGAGCCAGGAGCTATGACTCGACCCCTGCAACCACAAATAGGTGAGTACACACACACACACACACACCCTGCATCAGCTGGCCGCAGCAGCAATAAACTGGATTATTCCCTCATAACGAGTTTAAAAACATCTAAGAGGAGAAAAATATACCAAAAAATTAAGTGACAAAGTGGCTCACTAAGTGTAAGTTATATGAAGGGGATTTATAAAGGAAGTGGCCAAGTGTTTCAGTAAAAAATATTTGTTACAAAGTCGTAGCATAAATGAAACAGTGGTACTGCAATTAGGGTTATTTTGTCTGTTATCACAAGAGTGAACAAAACAGGCACAGTCACACCATAACCATAACAGACAGTCTTACCATAACACAGTTAGATAACCCAATAACAGACAGTCACATCACTGTCATAATAACATATACAGCCACACCACTGTCATAATAACATATACAGCCACACCACTGTCTTAATAACATACAGCCACACCACTGTCTTAATAACATACATAGCCACACTACTGTCATAATAACGACACAGCCACACCACTGTCATAATAACAACAGCCACACCACTGTCATAAGAGCCTATACAGCCACACCACTGTCATATTTACATACTCAGCCACACCACTGTCATATAACCTATACAGCCACATCACTGTCATAATAATATACACAGCCACACCACTGTCATAATAATATACTCAGCCACACCACTGTCATAATAACATACACAGTCACACCAATGTCATAAGAACCTATACAGCCACACCACTGTCATAATTACATACACAGCCACACCACTGTCAAATTACATATGCAGCCACACCGCTGTCATAATTACAACACACCACCGCATAATACAACACACCACACCACTGTCATAATAAAAAAGTACACAGCACACAGCCACACCACTGTCATAATAACAAACACAGCCACATCACTGTCGTAATAACATATACAGACACACCACTGTCATAAACTCCAGCCATACCACGTCATATTACAAAACCCACCCGTGCGTTAGCCACAACCAGCTACTCAATAATTCAGACCAACATAGGTCATATTCATACAACCAAATATGAAATAGACACAGCCTAACCACTGTCTATAGTAAAAAACACCACATCACTTGGTGAATACATGACAGCCTCACTGTCATAATGCATAACAGACAACCTGTGATATTGAACTCCATGCCACCCCTGTCATAGAACAGACACGCACCCACTGTTTAATGACAGACACAGCCCATGTCATAAGACAGACACAGCCACACCACTGTCATAATAACAGTACACAGCCACACCACTGTCATAGAACAGACACAGCCACACCAACTGTCATAAGAACAGACACAGCCACACCACTGTCATAAGAACAGACACAGCCACACCACTGTCATAAGAACAGACACAGCCACACCACTGTCATAAGAACAGACACAGCCACACTCACTGTCTAATAAACAGACACAGCCACACCACTGTCATAAGAACAGACACAGCCACACCACTGTCATAAGAACAGACACAGCCACACCACTGTCATAAGAACAGACACAGCCACACCACTGTCATAAGAACAGACGCCACACACGTCATAGAACAGACACAGCCACACCACTGTCATAAGAACAGACACAGCCACACCACTGTCATAACAATACCAGTACAAATGTCGATAAGTGTTATTAATAATATTACCATAAGGATTGATGTATTTTTTTATTTTTTATTATATGTGGAACGGTAAACCAGTGTTTGCTTTGATATGTTTTATTTTATTTAACAGCTGGAGAACAGTTTTTATTTACTCAGAGCTTTAAAAACATATTTAATTCTTAATATTTTCAAATTTACTCTATCATTAACAAATTTTCACTCTCATTATCAACTTGTTACTATCGTCACTATTTTTCACTCACATTATCAACTTGTTACTGATGTCACTAATTTTCACTCTCATTATTAACTTATTACTATCGTTACTAATTTTCACTATCTCTATCAACTTGTTACTGTGATCACTAATTTTTCACTGTCATTAACAAATGTCTTTACTAATTCACTCTGGTTATATAAACATTAGAACTTCTAGTCACGAACACTTCTAAATACGAACAAATCGGTTCACGACCAAAAAATTCGCCAAATTTTTGCATCTGGTCACGAACACATAATCGAGTGCCGAACAAAGACTCCTGCGCCAATTTTCACATTTTTTTTTCTTTGCACGTGCCAATTTTCCCCACTTCCTGTTGTTTATGTACACCTAACAAAGACCCTGGCCTTGTAGTCGGTCTCGGTCAGACGTGTGTTCATTCCCTGTGAACTCGAGGATAAGGGATAGAGTGCTGACTGTGATATACACTCGTAATGCACCATAAAACTAAGTAAGTTTATTCAGATATACATAAATACAGTTACAAAGATTGTCATAAATATCAGCTTATGTGTAGAGAACCTAGGATAACCTAGGTGCCCCGGTGGCCTGGTGGCTAAAGCTCTTTCCATTAGACGCCCTTAGACGTCTCTTAAAACTCTTAACAAAATTTTTTTTACAATGAACGGGTCGTAAGGGCCTAGAACGGACTCGTGCGATGTTAGTTTTCTTTGTTTTTCAAGGTTTTCTTATTTTTTTTATGTGTGTGTGTGTGTGTGTGTGTGTATCAAGAAGCAATAAAACTTTCCAAAGTAATTTTCACTTTCTGCAATTAATTTTCAAAATTCGTTCAGTGCCATCGGCCGTGTCAGAGGAAAGAGTAAAGATCCCCACCATTTATGCCTTAAGAGATGCTTACTTCTTAGACTTTGTCTCTCAAACCTCCCTAATGTGACCCAGCGTTGGTAGGGAAAAAACGGCTAGTTGTAGCTGTGGCATTTGCGGAGCTCTTTGACACTGTAGGCCATTCACTGCTCATTGCTAGTAAAAATTATACAGAACAAATTAAAAAAAGAATAAATAAGATTAACAAACAATAAAAGCAACGAACGTAAACACTCAGCACAAATATATAATATCACAGAAAAGTAAAATTACCAACATCAATTAAAAATATATTATAAATGTCAAAAGACTCTCCTAAACGTTTCCCGAGGTCCCTACAGGCATCTCGGTAATTATAAAACTATAACGAATGCGGAAAGGTTTAAGCTATAGGCAAACTGTTAAAATATCTTCCATGATCACCAGCACGTCACAGGATACATTGAGGGGGAGACAAGAAGGAGCACCTGCAAACAGATAACTGTGGATGTGATGGGTGTGGCTGATCCTTCATCAACAAAGATAGTATCAAAGCTTTGATTCCTGTTGAAAGAGGAAGGAGGGCCAAAACAAACCTTCATTGCTGCCAGTTTGAAGGGTCCACCGAGCCCATTACTTCTCATGGACATATCTGTGAATATGACCGATGAAGTCACTATAAGGATAAAGTTTACTGTTGAATGGGCTTGCTACAGCAGCCTTTGTCTTGGCATTATCCCATTCATTTCCTGGAACACCATCATGGCCCAGGCACCAACAGGACTCAACATTCTTATAATAGCACATGGACAAACTCCAAGATCTTTAGGGTTACATAGTAGACATAAACATACTGGGCCACGGCAGACAGAACACACTGGGAATCTAAGCACACAGTGAACCAAGAACCGACTAGGACAGCTATCAAGACAAGAGAATCGAGGATTGCATAATGCTCCACAGTGAACGCAGAAGACGCTCTTGTTGTCACCGGCAATCACATAAAAGCTAAGTCCTCCCTCACTCTTTGATTAATCAAGAAAAACGTTGATTCTAAAAACTTAAACCAAATCATACTCCATGAAATTAGTCAAGGTCATCACCGAGGCTCAGCACCTCTCGGTCCCCATCTATTGCACACGAAGATTTACCTCGGGTGCTGCGGAAAGAGAAGTCAAAGCTCTCTGCCTGAAGACACATAGTGGCCACATTCTAGGAGAGGGGGCAGCATCCAAATGCCAAATGGCACAGGAAGCCTTGCATGACGAGCAAGGGGCGTTTCTTTCTTCCTTCAGCAAAGAACGCAGCAAAAGCAGTGTTGCCAGGAGTATTCAGAACCCAAAACAGATAACCGTGGCCGAACTCCTCACAATGGAGATACAAGGGAAGCGCGCCAGACTCGATATAGAGGCTCCCAGCTGACGAAGTATGAAATGCACCCATGCATAGCCTGATCCTAAGGTGATGAATAGGGTTCAGTAAAAGTATCAGAGATTAACTGGTCAAGGAGTAGACCAAGCAGCTACACTCCATCCTGGAAAGACTTTGTCCGTCGATCTGCTTCCCAGGTACGGTGGGAGAGCAACTTAATAATGTCTAGAGCCAGTCGTACATCCGCTTGGAGCTTCTTAATGTGAGAGAACCATGTCAGGCGACAATTAAAATGTACAAACATTGTCTTTCGAGTTGAGAACCAGTAGCCGTTAGAGGCAGCCCACTCTGTGGGTGCTGACCTGCTCCGTGAAGTAGGGGGCAGGCCAACTCTGAGCAGACGCTGTACAATAAATACACTGCAAGATCGTTCACATACAGAAATGCCTTCATACCATCAGGGATGACATTGACCACACCATCTATCATGGCTACAATAAAATCTGTAATTCTCAAAACAACTACCTCCCGCGAGTAGCACGAACCATCCAATATCTTTCATGATTTGTTAGACATGAAGTGTTGAAGAAACCGCAACAAACGACCCTCAATCCCAGAGTCTGGAGACGGGGAAGAATGTCAAACCTCTATGCTGTGTCATTGGCTATTTCCTGGACGAAGACAAGGATGACGGCAGAGGTATGATGGCAGCTGGCGAAATCCTCCTGGGTGTTATTAGCCGACCAAACCAAGAGGTCAGTCGTTAATTGGAATTTGCGGAAGCCAAACTGTACCGAAGAGATGCAGCTCGTCCAAGAATTTGGGCGATAGTTTGAGCATCTCTGGAGTTCGGCCTAGCTGCGGGATAGCCAGAATCACAGAACGTCGCCAACTGTGAGGAAGTACCCCCATAAGTCCACTCAAAATTAAATATATCCAGTTATAACGTGAGAGAGCGAGAAGGAATTTTGCCTCAGGAAGAAGTAAAATGGATGCATGCAACGTAAGGAGTGGTGGAGGTTCTATCCTCCGTCCGCTGATTACGTTACCCATCCAATGACTACCAAGAATAAAGATTGCAAGAGAGGACTCGAGTGCAGAGACAAAGAATGCAATTCCGGTGCCAGAGTTGGGAATAGTTTGAGCTGCTGTGGGGCGCCTCTGCTGTCTTCTTTGTCCTCTGAAACGAGTTTTCGAAAACTAAATATACGTGCTTTTGTATGTATAAATTCTTTAAGCTAGGAGTGCCTGAAGACTCGATCCTCTAAGAGTCTAAGTGCTAGACACGAGACTCACGCTACCTAGGTGTACTCACCTACTTTTACGCACCTAGTTCTTGCTTAAGCTTGGAGCATACCTTAATAGTGAACATATTTCAGGAAGTTGAACAATGTGTGCTGGTTCAGACCTTATTCACCAAGGAAGAAGGTGGGAGCCCCTTGAAGCCTATGAGAGACATCTACGAAAGAACAATTATAAAGTGCATCTGTCTGGCGCTCAGGAGTCCGAGGATCGAGCCTCCACCACGTCTTTCGCTGAAGGACCCACATGGGTTTAGCGCTTAACGTGAATAATTTATATATTTATTTTTGATCAAAGGAATTTGAACTATCCTCCCTTTCCACGGATCAAACCAGATACTTTCCATTTCCCCAGGCGATGCATGACCCGTACGAGCTTACCAGCTACGTATGAACAGAAAAACAATAATGATAAATAATAATAATAATAATAATAATAATAATAATAATAATAATAATAATAATAATGATAATAATAATAAAAATAATAATAATAATAATAATAATATAAATAATAATATATTATTAATATTAATAATTATTAATAATAAATTAATAATAATAATAAATAAGTAGTAATAGTAGTAGTAGTAGTAGTTGTAGTAGTAGTGATAGTAGTAGCAAAGTGGTAGTAGTAGAAGGGGTAGTGTTATTAGTAGTAGTAGAAGTGGTAGTAGTAGTAGTAATACAGGTGGTAGAAGTAGTAGATGTAGTAGTAGTAGTAGGAGGAGAAGTGGTAGTAGAAGTGGTAATACTAGTAGTAGTACAGGTGGTAGTAGAGGAAGTAGTAGTAGTAGTAGTAGCAGTAGTGGTAGCAGTAGTAGTAGTATTAGTAGTAGCAGCAGTAGTAGTAGTAGTAGTAGTAGCAGTAGTGGTAATAGTAGTAGTAGCAGTAGTGGTAGTAGTAGTAGTAGCAGTAGTGGTAGTAGTAGCAGTAGTGGTAGTAGTAGTAGTAGTAGTAGCAGTAGTGGTAGTAGTAGTATTAGTAGTGGTAGTGGCAGTAGTAGCAGCATTAGTGGTAGTAGTAGCAGTAGTAGTAGTAGTAGCAGTAGTGGTAGTAGTAGCAAGTAGTGGTAGTAGTAGTAGTAGTAGTAGTAGTAGTAGTAGTGTAGTAGTAGTAGTAGTGGTAGTAGTAGTAGCAGCAGTAGTGGTAGTAGTAGTAGCAGCAGTAGTGGTAGTAGTAGTAGTAGCAGCAGTAGTGGTAGTAGTAGTAGTATATAGCAGTAGTGGTAGTAGTAGTAGTAGCGTAGTGTATAGTAGTAGTAGCATAGGGGTAGTAGTAGTAGTACAGTAGTGTAGTAGTAGCAGCAGTAGTAGTAGTAGTAGTATGAGTAGTCGTAGTAGTAGTAGCAGTAGTGGTAGTAGTAGTAGCAGCATAGTGGTAGTAGTAGTAGTAGTCGTAGTAGTAGTAGCAGTAGTAGTAGTAGTAGTAGTAGTAGTGGTATTGGTAGTAGTAGCAGCAGTAGTAGTAGTAGTAGTAGTAGTCGTAGTAGTAGTAGCAGTAGTAGTAGTAGTAGTAGCATAGTGGTAGTAGTAGTAGTAGAAAGTAGTGGTAGTAGTAGTAGCAGTAGTAGTAGTAGCAGTAGTAGTAGTAAGTAGTAGCAGTAGTAGTAGTAGTAGTAGCAGAAAGTAGTAGCAGTAGTAGCAGTAGCAGAAGTAGTATAGTAGTATAGTAGTAGTAGTTAGTAGTAGTAGTAGCAGTAGTGGTAGTAGTAGAGTAGTAGAAGTAGTGGTAGTAGTAGTAGCAGCAGTAGAAAGTAGTAGTAGTAGTAGTAGTAGTAGCAGTAGTAGTAGTAGTAGTAGTAGTAGTAGTAGTAGTAGTAGCAGTAGTAGTAGTAGTAGTAGTAGTAGTAGAGTAGTAGCAGTAGTAGTAGTAGTAGTAGTAGTAGTAGTAGTAGCAGTAGTAGTAGAAAGTAGTAGTAGTAGTATAAGCAGTAGTAGTAGTAGTAGTAGCATGTAGTAGAAGTAGTAGAAAGTAGTAGAAAGTAGTAGTAGCAGTAGTAGTACTAGTAGCAGTAGTAGTAGTAGTAGTAGTAGCAGTAGTAGTAGTAGTAGTAGTAGTAGTAGTAGTAGTAGTAGCAGTAGTAGTAGTAGTAGTAGCAGTAGTAGTAGTAGTAGTAGTAGCAGTAGTAGTAGTAGTAGCAGTAGTAGTAGTAGTAGTAGCAAGTAGCAGTAGTAGTAGTAGTAGCAGTAGTAGTAGTAGTACTAGTAGTAGTAGTAGTAGTAGTAGTAGTAGTAGTAGTAGTAGTAGTAGTAACAGTAACCAACATTTTTTTATTAGTAGAGCAGAAAACAAAAATAAATCTGAATAATAAACTTTTAATGAGTCTGACGCAGCTAGAAGAAATCGAGGTTGAGATGTTCGCCTGGAATGTTGGCGTATAATGTTGGCGTGGAATGTTGGCGTGGAGTGTTGGCGTGGAGTGTTGGCGTGGAGTGTTGGCGTGGAGTGTTGGCGTGGAATGTTGGCGTGAAATGTTGGCGTATAATGTTGACGAGGAATGTTGGCGTATAATGTTGGCGTAGAATGTTGGCGTGGAATGTTGGCGTTTAAGAACATTCTTGGTCTTGCTGGTTGTTCTTCATTAGTCGTTCAACCTCCACCAGCATCTTCTTCTTCAGATTATCTTCTCAGTTACCACGGACTTTGTGGCTGTTAGAGATGCAGGTGTGTAGCTCAGCACTGGGAAGGAAAGTGGGTGGAGAGGTAGAGTAGGTGGGAAGTGAGGGTGAAGAAAGCAGATAGAGTGGGTGGGAAGTGAGGGTGAAGAAAGCAGGTACAGTGGGTGGGAAGCGAGGGTGAAGAAAGCAGATAGATAGGTAGAGTGGGTGGGAAGCGAGGGTGAAGAAAGCAGGTACAGTGGGTGGAAATCGAGGGTGAAGAAATCAGGTACAGTGGGTGGGATGCGAGGGTGAAGAAAGCAGATGCAGTGGGTGGAAAGCGAGGGTGAAGAAAGCAGGTGCAGTGAGTGGAAAGCGAGGGTGAAGAAAGCAGGTACAGTGGGTGGAAAGCGGGGGTGAAGAAATTAGGTACAGTGGGTGGGATGCGGGGGTTTGGAAAAAAGCAGGTGCAGTGAGTGGAAAGCGAAAGTGAAGAAAGCAGGTACAGTGGGTGGGAAGCGAGGGTGAAGAAAGCAGGTACAGTGGGTGGGAAAGCGGGGTGAAGGGAAAGCGGGTGCAGGGGGTGGGATGCGAGGGTGAAGAAAGCAGGTGCAGTGGGTGGAAAGCGAGGTGAAGAAAGCAGGTGCAGTGGGTGGGAAGCGAGGGTGAAGAAAGCAGGTGCAGTGGGTGGGATGCGAGGGTGAAGAAAGCAGGTGCAGTGGGTGGAAAGCGAAGGTGAAGAAAGCAGGTACAGCGGGTGGAAAGCGAAGGTGAAGAAAGCAGGTACAGTGGGTGGAAAGCGAAGGTGAAGAAAGCAGGTGCAGTGGGTGGAAAGCGAGGGTGAAGAAAGCAGGTACAGTGGGTGGGAAGCGAGGGTGAAGAAAGAATTGCTTTAGTATCCCCAGAGTAGTGTGTGTGCGGAACTGCAGTCATTTGCTGCCTTTGATGTGTATAATTGTGTGGTAATAGTTCTGGCACATGGGAGGCTCTGTGAGGAGTGGTTGCTGTTACATCGGAGGCTCTGTGAGGAGTAGCTGCTGTTACACTGGAGGCTCTGTGAGGAGTGGCTGCTGTTACACTGGAGGCTCTGTGAGGAGTGGTTGCTGTTACATCGGAGGCTCTCTGAGGAGTAGCTGCTGTTACATCGGAGGCTCTCTGAGGAGTGGCTACTGTTACACTGGAGGCTCTGTGAGGAGTGGCTGCTGTTACACTGGAGGCTCTGTGAGGAGTGGTTGCTGTTACATCGGAGGCTCTGTGAGGAGTGGCTGCTGTTACACTGGAGGCTCTGTGAGGAGTGGCTGCTGTTACACTGGAGGCTCAGTGAGGAGTGGTTGCTGTTATATCGGAGGCTCTCTGAGGAGTGGCTGCTGTTACACTGGAGGCTCTGTGAGGAGTGGTTGCTGTTACACTGGAGGATCTGTGAGGAGTGGCTGCTGTTACACTGGAGGATCTGTGAAGAGTGGTTGCTGTTACATTGGAGGCTCTCTGAGGAGTGGCTGCTGTTACACTGGAGGCTCTGTGAGGAGTGGTTGCTGTTACATGGAGGATCTTGAGGAGTGGTTGCTGTTTACATGGAGGATCTGTGAAGAGTGGTTGCTGTTACATTGGAGGCTCTCTGAGGAGTGGCTGCTGTTACACTGGAGGCTCTGTGAGGAGTGGTTGCTGTTACACTGGAGGCTCTGTGAGGAGTGGCTGCTGTTACACTGGAGGATCTGCGAAGAGTGGTTGCTGTTACATTGGAGGCTCTCTGAGGAGTGGCTGCTGTTACACTGGAGGCTCTGTGAGGAGTGGCTGCTATTGCAGTGGAGGTTTTGTGAAGAACGGCTGCTGTTACACTGGAGGCTCTCTGAGGAATGGCGGGTGCTAATACAACCCTCCCTCCCAAGACAAAAAACAAAAAACAGTATAAAAGAAGGTAGGAAGGTTGGAGGCTCTCTGAGGCACTGGTACTGCTACATGGGGGTTGTCAGTGTCCTCACTGGGCATCAGGCTACCAACTTCCTTACTTACTGGGCATCAGGCTACCAGTTTCGTTACTAGGCATAGGCTTCCACCTTCTTTATTGGGCATTAGGCTGCCACCTTCCTTACTTACTGGACATCAGGGTATCAGCTTCCTTACTTACTGGGCATCAGGCTACCAGCTTCCTAACTTACTGGACATCAAGCTACCAATTTTATTATTTGCTGGGCATCAGTCTACCAACTTCCTTACTTACTGGGCATCAGACTACCAGCTTCCTAACTTACTGGACATCAGGGTACCAACTTCCTTACTTACTGGGCATCAGGCTACCAGTTTCGTTACTAGGCATAGGCTCCCACCTTCTTTATTGGGCATTAGGCTGCCGCCTTCCTTACTTACTTACTGGGCATCAGGCTACCAGCTTCCTAACTTACTGGACATCAGGCTACCAGCTTCCCAACTTACTGGGCATCAGGCTACCAGCTTCCTAACTTACTGGACATCAGGCTACCAGCTTCATTACTTGCTGGGTATCAGGCTACCAGCTTCCTTACTTACTGGACATCAGGGTACCAGCTTCCTTACTTACTGGGCATCAGGCTACCAGCTTCCTAACTTACTGGACATCAAGCTACCAATTTCATTATTTGCTTGGCATCAGGTTACCAACTTCCTTACTTACTGGGCATCAGACTACCAGCTTCCTAACTTACTGGACATTAGGCTACCAGCTTCCTTGCTTACTGGACATCAGGCTACCAGCTTCCTTACTTACTGGGCATCAGGTTACCAGCTTCCTAACTTACTGGACATTAGGCTACCAGCTTCCTTACTTACTGGGCATCAGGCTACCAGCTTCCTTACTTACTGAGCATCAGGCTACCAGCTTCCTAACTTACTGGACATCAGGCTACCACCTTCATTACTTGCTGGGCATCAGGCTGCCAACTTCCTTACTTACTGGGCATCAGACTACCAGCTTCCTTACTTACTGGACATTAGGCTTCTAACTTCTTTACTTGCTGGGCATCAGGCTACCAGCTTCCTAACTTACTGGACATCAGGCTACCAGCTTCCTTACTTACTGGACATTAGGCTACCAGCTTCCTTACTTACTGGGCATCAGGATACCAGCTTCTTTACTTACTGGACATTAGGCTACTAGCTCCCTTACTTACTGGGCATCAGGCTACCACCTTCCTAACTTACTGGACATCAGGCTACCAGCTTCCTTACTTACTTTACATTAGGCTACCAGCTTCCTTACTTACTGGACATCAGGGTACCAGCTTCCTTACTTACTGGGCATCAGGCTACCAGCTTCCTAACTTACTGGACATCAGGCTACCAATTTCATTATTTGCTTGGCATCAGGCTACCAACTTCCTTACTTACTGGGCATCAAACTACCAGCTTCTTAACTTACTGGACATTAGGCTACCAGCTTCCTTGCTTACTGGGCATCAGGCTACCAGCTTCCTTACTTACTGGGCATCAGGTTACCAGCTTCCTAACTTACTGGACATTAGGCTACCAGCTTCCTTACTTACTGGGCATCAGGCTACCAGCTTCCTTACTTACTGGGCATCAGACTACCAGCTTCCTAACTTACTGGACATCAGGCTGCCAACTTCCTTACTTACTGGGCATCAGACTACCAGCTTCCTTACTTACTGGACATTAGGCTTCTAACTTCTTTACTTGCTGGGCATCAGGCTACCAGCTTCCTAACTTACTGGACATCAGGCTACCAGCTTCCTTACTTACTGGACATTAGGCTACCAGCTTCCTTACTTACTGGGCATCAGGCTACCAGCTTCTTTACTTACTGGACATTAGGCTACTAGCTCCCTTACTTACTGGGCATCAGGCTACCAGCTTCCTAACTTACTGGACATTAGGCTACCAGCTTCCTTACTTACTTTACATTAGGCTACCAGCTTCCTTACTTACTGGACATTAGGCTACCAGCTTCCTTACTTACTGGACATTAGGCTACCAGCTTCCTTACTTACTGGACATTAGGTTACCAGCTTCCTTGTTTACTGAGCATCTGGGTGTTAACCTTCTCATTCCTTGTGACTGTTTCTTCAGATGTACAGCTAACATGGACTTCGGTATCCTTAATATATTGACTGCCGATGCGCTGCCGCAGAGACACTGCTCTTTGGCGAGAAGAAGGCCACAAGGACAATGGCTACACCAAAACAAAAGAACCGAGGGTCGCAACGAGTGCCTAGAAAGGAATTAAGAAGTAATAAATATCTGAATTGAGGAGCTCTCACCGCCGAGAAACTATCTCTTTCCTTTCCCGACGTAGCCTCAAGCATTTTTCAAGCCATATTCTCTGCTGTGGTGTGGCTCCGGTGCAAATGTTTGGAGTTTATAGGGAGTGTTGTTGTTCTGGTTGTACAGCCTGTTCAGTATCCCACCGCCTGGCTCCTTTAGTGAAATTTGAGCTATGATCCTCATCAGTGCAACTGAGGTCGTCGATGAGACTAGCTACTACCATTATTTAGCAAAAAAATGCCGGAAGTGTTATCTGTTACCGTGTGGAGATCTGCATTCCCGAGTCTTACCGGAAGTGGAGTCATGCCTTTAACTTTCTCCTAACTAGAATTCGTAGCTCTTAATGACTATGGAATATTAACTTGAAGAAATCAACGTATATATTCCCTGTCTAGCTTATAAATACAATACACCAGCTTGGCCATGTTCAAGCACTCTGTGAGAAGGTATAAGGCGTCGTGTGCGTCAAAATTCCTTATTCCCTATTCTATCCCCCAAGTTTGTCCTCTATTAAAGCAGTGGTGTTAGTCCCTTAAGATTAACAGTGTATACTGTAAAACTTTGAAGACCATAGAGGCAGGATGTTACATCACAGAGCTTGTCACTCACACAACCTTGATTCACTTCTATGCTCAACCTCTCTCTTTTTATTCTTGGACTTTCTTTCACTATTATAACCGAATTCACATACACACAAACAGGTGAGTTATGCATTAAATCAGCGACATTCTAAACATAACTAAAAATCTTGTAACAAAAAATCTCATTGATTTTAGGTAATATTAAATAAATATAAACTGATCCAGAATATATTTGGTAGAATTTGGCTAAACAAAATCACGTTAAGTTAGTGAAACATTCTGTCATTATCCACCTTGTCAATTCCTCTCGGTATTTTATATGTCGTTATTATGTTCCCACTATTCCAACTGTCCTCCAGTATAGTCAGCTTGATTTCCCTTAATCTCTCCTCGTAGGACATACCCCTTAACTCCGGAACTAAACTTGTTGCTCTGATTTCTTGACGTGCATGACCCGATGTTGTTCCCTACTGCGATGCATATTCCCAAAATGGGCCCCGAATACATGGTTACAGTGTCTTTTCAGTTTAAGGGAAAAAGCAGCTACGACCCCCCTCTCTCCTGTCAACTTTGTTTTCTTGTCGTAAAACTCCCGTGTTATGGACACAGGTTTCCCCTCCCTGAAAAAAGTGTTGTTCATGTTAAAACTCATTCTTTTTGGTGCTCCTATCTTTCATAACTTGTCCATTAACTTTATATAATATATGTCAGTGACCTGACTGTAGTTTAATGCAGCCTGTCTCTTTCCTTTCTTAAATAATTTCGACTACATTTGCTGTCTTCCACACCTCAGGTAGTTGTTCTGTTACGATAGATGTGTTGAAGATTGTTGTTAGTGGCACACACAGTGGCTCTGCTCCCTCGCTCAGGACCCACGGGGAGATGTCTGAGCCTACCGCCTTGGAGGTATCTAGCTCGCTTAGCAGTCTCTTTACCTCTTCCTCGGTTATGTGTAGTGTGTCCAGCACTTGCTGATGTACCCTACCTTTCCGGTTTCCTGGAAGCCTTTCTGTCTCCACTGAAAATACCTCCCTAAATCTCGTGTTGAGCTCCTTACATACTTCTTGGTCGTTGCTTATGGTCTTTCCTCCTTCCTTTCTCAGCCTGATTATCTGGTCCTTGACTGTTGTTTTCCTCCTAATGTGTCTATAAAACAGCCTGGGATTAGATATGGCTTTCGATGTTAAGTCATTCTCGTATTGTCGCTGGACTCCCCTCCTTATCTATGCTCTTATCTGGCTCTTCGGCTCGTCCTGTGTATGTGTTTTTGTGTGTATGTGTGTGTGTGTGTGTGTGTGTGTGTGTGTGTGTGTGTGTGCTGTGTGTGTGTGTGTGTGTGTGTGTCTGTGTGTGTCTGTGTCTGTGTCTGTGTGTGTCTGTGTGTGTCTGTGTGTGTGTGTCTGTGTATGTGTCTGTTTATTTGTCTGTGTGCGTGTGTGCATGCATGTAGGTGTTTGCTTCTTTAGGGAAAATGGAAATCGCACGAGCGACTTCTGTGACGACAGCCGCTAATTCGACCTCCACAGATTAATGTTTTTTGACAGTCCCAGCAGGTGCACAACTTCTGGTTTAAAAATTACACGAGAGTCGCTGTTGCACTACATAGCTTATGTATGTTGTCTGTGTAAGCTCGGACAACTCACACATAGACGAGGCTCACTGTTGTGACATGATAATGGGTTCAGGACAGACTGTAACGTCATCATAGAGTTCTTCTTAGCGAATTGTTCCAGCCTAGGTATTGTGACTGTCAAGATTCAGTCCATCTTTGTCGTCTCTGCTAGATAGGTTAATTTGTTTAAGTTTCAAGCTTATCAACCGCGCAGTGGTTACTAAGGGTGCATATCATCACCTGTACACCGTCAGTCAAGAACATACTTCAGTCAGCATGACTGACATTAATGTAAACTCGCAGTGCATGTGTACAGAGATGTACACCTCTCGGCACATAAGCTCTTATAATATTTTGTTGATTAGGTTTAAGACCATCTGCTACACGAATCCTAAAATCTACATGTTTCCTGTTTATTAGCAGTCAAGAATATTTTAATCCCTAATTCAGTAAAGGAGATAGAGTAGCTGCTCTTAAGTCTATCAGTGTTGTAACAGATACACGAATGGCACAGCAGCTTCAAGCTTGGCACTGCCTCGACTACCTATACTTGCAGTGCTTCACGTAAGCTTGAGCGTGTGAGATGAATGTCGTGAAATCTTACCTCGTAAATATTCAATGAAGTTTGGCTGTGTTTATCCTGTATTTATCCACCGTTCACGTGTTTTTCTTTGCTGCTGAGCCACGACAAGAACTCTGAAGTTATGACTAGCTATTTTTTTTTTTTGTAACAGCGAAAAGCCTAACATTGGTAAGCCAGCGAGGGCTTAAAGAGAGGTATATAGAACTATTAAGCCAGTGGGGCTTATCCGTTGGTATCCAGCACTGCATTTTCACACTTACTGAACTTCTCACTGACACTCGCACCCCCCATCACGAGACACTTTCCTCTATCCTGACAAATAAAACACTGTTACTTCCCATCTCGTTGACTACACGCGATGTTTCCCGCGCGATGTTTCCCTCACGCTATACGTGTTCGTTCCGTCGCTGTTTGTTCTCGCCCCCACACTGTAGATCAGGGTCAGGTAAAAGTGAATGTTGTTTATATTTTCGCTTGAATTCTCTTAGAGCTGCTGTTGGGATGCTTTTCTTTCACCAACGTGTTAGTTAAGGTCAAGGGAAGGCAATGAATTCGTGTTTATTGACTCGGTAAATATTCATGACGTGATATACCTGCGACTCATAGCCAGGCAGCATCGCTAGTCCATGAAATCATAAAAAATCTCACATTTTTAGTACCGAGAAGAACTAGACCAACAACTGGAAGAGATTAAATCACTATTTAAAACCGGGTTGTACAGGTAAGTGCGTGTTGTGGCCGGTGTCGCCCGGTGAAAATTAGCCTAAAACAGCGCCAAAATAAGTTTTACACATTTTGCTTCTCTAGCGAAACGTCTTGTAAAATCAGGGCATGTACTGCATTACGTGTCATTATATGTGTTGTAGTGCAGGTGTAGTGTGGCACTGTAAGTAATTCTGTGTTGTGTTATAGGTAAATCCGTGTTGTATGGCAGATAATGTAGCTATTTCAAGCTTATCAACCGCGCAGTGGTTACTAAGGTTGCATATACATCACCTGAACACCGTCAGTCAAGAACATACTTCAGTCAGCATGACTGACATAATGTAAACTCTCAGTGCATGTGTACAGAGATGTACACCTCTCGGCACATAAGCTCTTATAATATTTTGTTGATTAGGTTTGAAGACCATCTGCTACACGAATCCTAAAATCTACATGTTTACTGTTTATAAGCAGTCAAGAATATTTTAATCCCTAATTCAGTAAAGGAGATAGAGCAGCCGCTCTTAAGTGCATACTTATCAGAGCGGCAGTGTATATACACTGTTGTATATACACTGCCGCTCTGAGATACTCCTCAGGGTATATACACAGTCCCAGACAGGTCTAACTTAAGCTTCATTTGATGTCAAATCGGAATCGACTGTAAATTTGCATTTGTTTTATTATTATGAATATCATGAGGTTTGACGTTTTAATATTATGCAGATAACATTTCTCTTTTTTTTCCTCCTTTTTTTCACTTTCATCACATCGACAGCATTTTGTTGTATGAATATTAAACACATAAAATTTTATGTAGCTGCTCATTTGCATATAGTTATAATGAGAGCGGCGCACGGTAAAGGTATCATTTATCTAGCGGCATTAATTATTTCAGCGCTTATAACTCTCAAACCTGCATAATTTCCCAATTATTAAGTCGTGAACACAATAGAGCGTGTTGCCGGGAGTCTTCATCCATCATGGTATTTTCTGTGGAGCTCTGACGTCAAATCCTCCTTCTCCAGTAGTGGAGGATTGGCTCCGGTGTTCAGGATTGCTAGCTGCCTCAAGCGGCCGCCGCCCACACGCGCCTTACATGCCCCAGACAATCATATATAAGGATTGTGCAGCCACCGTGACGTAATTGGTCTATTTGGGAAAGATACTATGCTCCAGGTCCTAGGAAACCGCCAGTCTTGTTTACGTGTTTTCCAGGGCTTTCTTGCTCTTGTTTACAAGCTTCTTCAGGGCTTTTCTAGCTATTGTTTCATATTTTACCGGGCTCTCTTTCCCTTTGCATGTTTTCTCGGGGTTTCTCTGTCTTTTTTTTTCGTGTTTCCCAGGGCTCTCAGTTGTCTTGTTTACTTTTTTTCCCGGGCTGTCTACTTTTGTTGACATGTTTTCCCTGGTTGTCTACTTTTGTTTACTTGTTTTCAATGGTTTTCTCCGTCTTGTCGACATGTTTCCCTGAGCTACTTCCGCTCTGTTTGCAGGTTTTACCGAGCTTTCTCCGTTTTGTTTACATATTTTTCCGAGGCTTTCACGGGTAGGCAGGTGGTCACGATAGCGGCTTGTTCTCGCAACCTGATAACTTTTCAACTAGTGATAGCAGTCAAGTCGTTATGGACGTAAGAAAAAACTCACGTTTTATGAACCTTTGCTCTTAGAAATTCTTCGAGGAATAGATGCCACAATATATATATATATATAATATATATATATATATATATATATATATATTATATATAAAACACTGATCTCTGGCTGAAGGAGACTCGAACCTAGGAACCTAGGAACCTTGGAACAAGGTACGCGGTGTTTTACCAATCTACCCACACTGGATCAATACCTTGGAGTCCAGCTTGCGCTAGACTTTGATCCAAGGCAGCCAGCTTTCAGGGAGAAGGCTTACAGCTTTTCATCTCATCCCCTCCAAGGTACTGGTCCAGTGTGAGTAGATTGGTAAAGCACTGCGTACCTTGTTCCAAGGTTCGTAGGTTCGAGTCTCCTTCAGCCAGAGATCAGTGTTTGTGTATATTTCGCCTGCTCTTGCGAATTCCTTGCATATATATATATATATATATAATATATATATATATTTATATATATTATATATAATATATATATATATATATATATATATGTCGTGCCGAATATGTAAAACTGGTCAATTAGCAACAAGAACTAATTTAAAATTAAGTCTCTTCAGAGATTTTCTCTTATACGTTTAAAGATATATTTTTTTCATTAATGTTAATGTAAAAATTTTTAATTTTGCACCAAAAGAATCTTAGAAAGCTTACCTAACCTTATTATAACAAGAACAATTTATTTTAGCCTAACCCAACTAAATATATTTTAGATTTGTTTACAATAATTTAATACTATACAGACACAGTGAAATATAGTTTTTTCGTAAGGTTCAGAATGATTTTGGCGAAATTATTGCATACACAAATTTTCGCTTGTCATATATGGCAAGATGAGCGTTGCTATTTAAGCCAAGATCGCAAGTTCTGCCTATTCGGCACGATATATATATATTTATTTTTTATTATCACACTGGCCGATTCCCACCAAGGCAGGGTGGCCCGGAAAAGAAAAACTTTCACCATCATTCACTCCATCACTGTCTTGCCAGAAGGGTGCTTTACACTACAGTTTTTAAACTGCAACATTAACACCCCTCCTTCAGAGTGCAGGCACTGTACTTCCCATCTCCAGGACTCAAGTCCGGCCTGCCGGTTTCCCTGAACCCCTTCATAAATGTTACTTTGCTCGCACTCCAACAGCACGTCAAGTATTAAAAACCATTTGTCTCCATTCACTCCTATCAAACACGCTCACGCATGCCTGCTGGAAGTCCAAGCCCCTCGCACACAAAACCTCCTTTACCCCCTCCCTCCAACCTTTCCTAGGCCGACCCCTACCCAGCCTTCCTTCCACTACAGACTGATACACTCTTGAAGTCATTCTGTTTCGCTCCATTCTCTCTACATACCCGAACCACCTCAACAACCCTTCCTCAGCCCTCTGGACAACAGTTTTGGTAATCCCGCACCTCCTCCTAACTTCCAAACTACGAATTCTCTGCATTATATTCACACCACACATTGCCCTCAGACATGACATCTCCACTGCCTCCAGCCTTCTCCTCACTGCAACATTCATCACCCATGCTTCACACCCATATAAGAGCGTTGGTAAAACTATACTCTCATACATTCCCCTCTTTGCCTCCAAGGACAAAGTTCTTTGTCTCCACAGACTCCTAAGTGCACCACTCACCCTTTTCCCCTCATCAATTCTATGATTCACCTCATATTTCATAGACCCATCCGCTGACACTTCCACTCCCAAATATCTGAATACATTAACCTCATTCATC
>NC_069407.1:40347842-40370342 GCF_026875155.1 Cherax quadricarinatus | reverse complement strand
ATGTAGGCCATAAATGACCTCTGTATCTGTTCCAGCTCTGATATCTCTCTTGCCTTGTAAGGAGCTGCCGACACTGAACAATTCTCTAAGTGAAAGAGCACAAGTGATTTGAAAAGTGTCACCATTGGCACTATTTCCCTTGTTTTGAAAGTTCTCATTATCCACCTCATCATTTTTCTGGCTTTCGTTACATTTGTCTTATTGTCGTCTTCAAGAGATAGGTCAGATGATATTATTACACCCAGAGCTTCAGCCTGTTCCTTTAGTTCTGTTTGCATTTTGTATACAGTGACTCTCTTGGGTTCTTCATCTTGCGATCTTGATAGTGGGAATACTTCAACACTTACCTAAATAATTGGCATGATTGACCTACTTACACTAATTTAATTCTCCACTAGTGACTCCTCTTCCTGCTTCAATTCACCTGACTGCATATGCTGTACTATTCTTAAGATTGATGGACTGAACACACCGATTCCAGGCTGAGGGACTGATTACCTCTTCAAACTCCTCCTTGTCTTCTACCGTTCTTTCCTTTTTATGGACCGAAGAAGCCACTGGCTGGCGAAGCGCTTCCACGGTAAATATTTCCAAGTGTTGCACAAGTGTCTCACTCTTCAACTTGTCACATTGTTTCTGTGGTTGTTAAGTCTCTCATCAGGTCTTCGTTGCTCATAAAGATTACGTCCAGTGAATTTTTAATTTCCAGGTCTGTAATCCGTGGGTTCGAAGCAAACTTTTCACTATGCCCCATTACAGAAGCTCTCTGGTATGTAATTGTATAGCTTAAGTGCTTCCCGGGACAATTTTGAGTACAACTCTGTGATGTACCATCTTCCATTTCAAATTAGGGGGATTGAAATCTCCGAGGAGGACAATATTTGGTGTAGGATTCTTCAGGTTTTAAATGTGTCCGGCTTATACAGGCCAATGCAGATTTTCACTAATATTTATTTACATAAAATTAACTGTAACTATAATGGGGAAGTGGAAAAGAATCCTTCCTCCGTAAATCATACGTGTCGTAAAAGACCACTAAAATACCGGGAGCAAGGGGCTAGTAACCCCTTCTCCTGTATAAATTACTAAATTTAAAAAGAAAAAACGAAAGTTTTTTCTTTTTAAATTTAGGCGATCTAAAAGAAAAACTTTCGTTTTTCTTTTAGGTCGCCTAGCCTTGGTGGGATACGGCCGGTTCGTTGAAATATAATATATATATATATATATATATATATATATATATATATATAATATATATATATATATATATATATATATATATATATATATATATATATATATATATATATATATATATCATGAAGACATGACTGCTTATTTCAGTCCTCTAGGGACGTCTTCGTAGAGATTGTAGATTAACAGTGGGCACTTTTCCCAAAGATGCATGTTTTATTGTCACGATGTTTTACTCTGTGTAAAGCTTCATCTAGTCAATTAAGCAACTGGAAAAGTAACAAATGTAGAATAATGCGATCCTATATTGACAATGTTTTTCCAACACAGAGGATTTTCCCAACAGATATTCCTGAGGAGAGAAGAGAGAGAGAGAGAGAGAGAGAGGAGAGAGAGAGAGGGAGCCTACATATAGGAAGCGTAGTGAGAAGTCAGGAGAGGTGTGTTAACGTTGATACCTTAGGTACTTTAAAAAAAAAAACATTCGTCCTGTTTTTTGTGAAACCTTACCTAACCTAGCCTAAGGCTGGACAAAAAAATGGTTGTGATATAGTAATATATATGGCAAGATCTACCAATGACTTGAGAAAAGCCCACTATGTGGGCGAAACGTTGTCACTAAGGGATCACATTACATTGCATTTGTGTTTCTACCGTTGTGTCGGCATTTTATATTTGTAGTTTCTTTCAAGGTATGTGAGTGAGGTTTATTTTGTGTCCGTGTTTTTTTCTTTATTACTCTCAGAAGTACGCCATTGTGTCCATTACTGCACGAATCAGACGTAGAAAAATTATATTATGTATTTCTGACACATAATATAATTCTCTATATTTACCTTTCATTGTACTAAAGTGTGTAGTAAGAGGCGTGGGTCTCCGGGCATCGTATTTGTAAACACCTTTTGCTGCAGTGTAAAGGCAGAGTGATTACGTTGTTAAATCCTTCGTTTGTTGTCACTATTTTTGTACTGATGTTACATTTAACAGTCCTGCTGGAACTAGTGCTTAAATATTTCTAAATTATCACCACATGTCCACCACCCATCCCTGTGTCCTAAGTTATTTTAGACAACACACACGTGTCCTGAGTTATCTTAGATACCACACACGTGTCCTAAGTTATCTTAGACATCATACATATATGTGTCAGTTCTCGTGTTCACACCACAAGAGTGAGTGTCTTTCATCAGCTCAGACTACGTAATTGTAAACTCACATCACTGGGTAGAAACCTTTGATTTGTCGAAAGCTCACAACAAAAGGCATTTCGTGTACTAATGTAACGGACGGCACAAAATGAATTATATCTTACTGCCTTGTGTGGTAAGACTATACCCCAAGGTATATCGTAGTGCCTTATGTCGTAAGAATATAGCCCAAGGTACATCAGCGGTACACTGCCAGCCATGACTAGCGCTAGAGATCTCCAGTCTTTATGAGGCCACATCATTCCCAAGGATGTATTATAATACGAAGAAAAACAAACATGAAGTGCAAACACAAACAGTCAAAGCCGATGTTGCAACAACAGCCATACCTGCGTTGCAATACGTCTAAAGTCTTTTGTATCGGCGGGCTTGCACGTCAATACGGAAGAATGCTCGCAATACGCCGTGGGATCCAGTCTTAAAAGCTTACTCTGTGTTTTGGCAAATCCTTCAAAAAAGACTTTTGGAAAAATCACTGCCAAGAAAAATATATAATGGCGATGCCTTTTTGAGATGAAGCGGCAAAATGGCTCGGCGAACACGGGAGAGACCGTATTGTTGCTTTTACACGGTGAGTCATTGAAGGGGATTACCGCGACTCCCCCCCCCAAAACCCCACACCCCCAAACCCCCGCCTCCCCACACACTTCTAACTCCTTCCCTCTCCCCATGATGCTGAGGGTGTCTCGCCTTCCTTTCCGAGCCACCTACTAGCCTCACCACTCACTAGCCTCACCACTCACTTGTCTCGCCGTTCACAAGCCTCGCCATTCACTAGCCTTGCCACTCACTAGCCTCGCCATTTACTAGCCTCGCCACACACTAGCCTCGCCAGGCCGGGTCGCCATCTGGAGAAGACCCAGGCCAGCAGTACCGGCAAACCTCATACAATACAATAGCCTCGCCATTCCCAAACATCGCCACTCACTAGCCTCGCCACACACTAGCCATGCCACCCACCCACCAGCCTCGCCATTCACTAGCCTCGCCACTCACTAGCATCACCATTCACTAGCCTCGCCACCCACTAGCCTCGCCACCCACTAGCCTCGCCACTCTGTAGCCTCGCCACTCACTAGCCTTACCACCCTCTAGCCTCACCACTCACTAGCATCGCCACACATTAGTCTTGCCACCCACAAGCCTCGCCACTCACTAGCCTCGCCATACACTAGCTTCGCCACCCACTAGCTTCGCCACTCACTAGCCTCGCCACTCACTAACCTCACCATTCACTAGCCTCGCCACTCAATAGCCTACTCACTCACTAGCCTTACCCCCTCTAGCCTCACCATATAGCTCGCCACATAGCCTTGCCACTCCACTTAAGCCACTCACTAGACTCCAACATAGCCTCGCCACTCCATAGATCGCCACTCACTAGCCTCGCCACTCACTAGACCCCCACTCACTTACTCTCGCCACTAATAGCCATCGCCACTCACTAGCCTTACCACCCACTAGCCTCCCACTCCTGCCTCCACTCACTAGCCTCAGCCACTCACTTAGCCTCGCCACTCACTAGCCTGCCACTCATAGTTGCCAAAGCCTCGCCACTCACTAGCCTCGCCACTCACTAGCCTCGCCACTAACTAGCCTTGCCACTCACTAGCCTTGCCACTCACTAGCCTCGCCATCACTGCCTCTCCACGCCTCACTACCTTCCACTTCACAGCTTGCCACTCACAGCCCCCACTCTCACTACCTTGCCACTCACTAGCCTTGCCACTCACTAGCCTCGCCACTCACTGGCCTCACCATTCACTAGCCTCGCCACTACACCTAGCCATGCCACTCACTAGCCTTGCCACTCACTAGCCTCGCCACTCACTGGCCTCACATTCACTACTCGCCATCACTAGCCTCGCCACTCACTAGCCTTGCCACTCACTAGCCTTGCCACTCACTAGCCTCGCCACTCACTGGCCTCACCATTCACTAGCCTCGCCACTCACTAGCCTCGCCACTCACTAGCCTTGCCACTCACTAGCCTCGCCACTCACTGGCCTGCCATCACTAGCCTCGCCAATCACTACTCCCACTCGCCATTCACTAGCCTCGCCAACCACTAGTCTCGCCACCCATTAGCCTCGCTATTCACTAGCCTCGCTAACCACTATCCTCGCCACTCACTAGCCATTGCTAATCACCTGCTTCACCACCCACCAACCTCGCCACCCGTTATCCTCGCCACTCGATAGCCTCGCCACACACTAGCCTCGCCACTCACTGTCCTCACCATTCATTAGCCTCGCGAATCACTAGCCTCGCCACTCACTGGCCTCACCATTCACTAGCCTCGCCACTCACTAGCCTCGCCAATCATTAGCCTCGCCATTCACTAGACTCGCCAGCCACTAGTCTGGCCACCAACTAGCCTCGCCACTAACTAGCCTCGAGAATCACTAGCCTCGCCACTCACTAGCCTCGAGAATCACTAGCCTCGCCACTCACTAGCCTCGAGAATCACTAGCCTCGCCACTCACTAGCCTCGCTAATCACTTGCCTCACCACCCACCAGCCTCGCCACCCGTTATCCTCACCACTCACTAGCCTCACCATTTACTAGCCTCGCCAATCACTAGCCTCGCCACCCGTTATCCTCGCCACTCACTAGCCTCACCATTTACTAGCCTCGCCAATCACTAGCCTCGCCACTCACTGGCCTCACCACTCACTAGCCTCGTCACTCACTGGCCTCCTCAACCACTAGCCTCACCACTCACTAGCCTCGCCACTCACTAGCCTCGCCACCCAATAGCCTCGCAAATCACTTGCCTCGCCACTCACTAGATTCGCCAACTACTATCCTCGCCACCCAATAGCCTCGCTAACCACTATCCTCGACACTCACTAGCCTCGCTAATCACTTGTCTCACCACCCACTACCCTCACCACTTTCTAGCCCCGCCACCTACTTTAGCCACTTTCTAGCCTCACCACCCATTACCCTCGCCACCTTCTACCTTCGCCACCTTCTATCCTCGCCGCCTTCTAGCATCACCACCTATTAGCCTAGCCACCCACTACCCTAGCCACCCCCACATAACACCCCCTCCCTTCCCGCCTGCCCCCCTCAACCTAACATTCACAACAACACAGTCAGAGAAAAATTCAAGAAACCATTAATACGGAATTACTACTCGGGAAAATTAAAAATCTGAATTCCCAGAAGACAGAATGAGATCATTCCGGAGAGTATATTGTGAGATCATTCTTGAGAGTACATTGTGAGATTACTCCGGAGAGTACATTGTGAGATCATTCTTGAGAGTACATTGTGAGATTATTCCGGAGAGTACATTGCGAGATCATTCTGGAGAGTACATTGTGAGATCATTCTTGAGAGTACATTGTGAGATCATTCCGGAGAGAACCCCAGGTTCTCCTTGTTTCCCTGGTTAAACCTCGGGTTCTTCTTGTCTCACTGGTTGAACCCCGGGTTCTCCTTGTCTCACTAGTTAAACCCCGGGTTCTTGTCTCACTGGTTGAACCTCGGGTTCTCCTTGTCTCACTGGTTGAACCCCCGGAAAGTGACTATAAGACTGACCACATATAAGGTTAAAGATTCTCTATTTCAGCATGATAAACTGTTTGTAGAGAGATGGGCGACATTTAGGTGTGCATGCTGAAAGCCCCTTAATATGCGTACTATCATCTATACGCATGACAGACTGTCAGAAACGCCTGTAATCAAGCCTAGGTGAGAGTGTTGGACTGTATTTTACTGTAATAATCACTTTGGGTCCTCCAGTTACTAACTGTCCTGCTACAGACCCTCTGAGGGCATTCAGGATTTCCATCTCATTGAAGTTACATTGACTCGTGATAAACAGGACTCAGTCCCTCCTTAGTATATTGTATCCTCAATGGGAAGATTGCATCTGTTATTACTGTCATGAGGTTGGCGTCTGTGTGGGTGATTAGGTCTGCTTCCTCTCAGCTGTTCTGTCCTTTTGTTTGTGATGCCAGCTGCATCTGTGTAGATTAGTCTGCCTCCTGAGTGTGTGTTGCAGCCAGGAGGATGGTAGCCTGCCTCCCGAGGCTTGGTTGCAGCCAGGAGGATGGTAGCCTGCCTCCCGAGGCTTGGTTGCAGCCAGCAGGACGATAGCCTGCCTTCCGAAACTTGGTTGCAGGCAGGAGGATGGTAGCCTGCCTCCCGAGGCTTGGTTGCAGCCAGGAGGACGATAGCCTGCCTCCCGAGGCTTGCTTGCAGCCAGGAGCATGGTAGCCTGCCTCCCGAGGCTTGCTTGCAGCCAGGAGCATGGTAGCCTGCCTCCCGAGGCTTGGTTGCAGGTAGGAGCATAGTAGCCTGCCTCCCAAGGCTTGGTTGCAGGTAGGAGCATGGTAGCCTGCCTCCCGAGGCTTGGTTGCAGGTAGGAACATGGTAGCCTGCCTCCCAAGGCTTGGTTGCAGGTAGAAGCATGGTAGACTGCCTCCCGAGGCTTGCTTGCAGCCAGGAGCATGGTAGCCTGCCTCGCAAAGCTTGGTTGCAGGTGGGAGCATGGTAGCCTGCCTCCCAAGGCTTGGTTGCAGGTAGGAGCATGGTAGCCTGCCTCTCAAGGCTTGGTTGCAGGTAGGAACATGTAGCCTACCTCCCAAGCTGGTTGCAGGTAGGAGCATGTAGACTGCCTCCCGAGGCTTGCTTGCAGCCAGGAGCATGGTAGCCTGCCTCGCAAAGCTTGGTTGCAGGTGGGAGCATGGTAGCCTGCCTCCCAAGGCTTGGTTGCAGGTAGGAACATGGTAGCCTGCCTCTCAAGGCTTGGTTGCAGGTAGGAGCATGGTAGCCTGCCTCCCGAGGCTTGATTGCAGGTAGAAGCATGGTAGCCTGCCTCCCAAGGCTTGGTTGCAGGTAGGAGCATGGTAGCCTGCCTCCCAAGGCTTGGTTGCAGGTAGGAGCATGGTAGCCTGCCTCTCAAGGCTTGGTTGCAGGTAGGAGCATGGTAGCCTGCCTCCCGAGGCTTGATTGCAGGTAGAAGCATGGTAGCCTGCCCCCCAAGGCTTGGTTGCAGGTAGGAGCATGGTAGCCTGCCTCCCAAGGCTTGGTTGCAGGTAGGAGCATGGAAGCCTGTCTCCCGAGGCTTGGTTGCAGGTAGGAGCATGGTAGCCTGCCTCCCAAGGCTTGGTTGCAGGAAGGAGCATGGTAGCCTGCCTCCCAAGGCTTGGTTGCAGGTAGGAGCATGGAAGCCTGTCTCCCGAGGCTTGGTTGCAGGTAGGAGCATGGTAGCCTGCCTCCCAAGGCTTGGTTGCAGGAAGGAGCATGGTAGCCTGCCTCCCAAGGCTTGTTGCAGGTAGGAGCATGAAGCCTGCCTCCCGAGGCTTGGTTGCAGGTAGGAGCATGGTAGGCCTGCCTCCAAGCTTGGTTGCAGGTAGGAGCATGGTAGCCTGCCTCCCGAGGCTTGCTTGCAGCCAGGAGCATGGTAGCCTGCCTCCCAAGGCTTGGTTGCAGGTAGGAGCATGGTAGCCTGCCTCCCAAGGCTTGGTTGCAGCCAGGAGCATGATAGCCTGCCTCCCGAGGCTTGGTTGCAGGTAGGAGCATGGTAGCCATGCCTCCCAGCTTG
Source organism: Cherax quadricarinatus (assembly GCF_026875155.1). Lineage (NCBI taxonomy): Eukaryota > Metazoa > Arthropoda > Malacostraca > Decapoda > Parastacidae > Cherax > Cherax quadricarinatus. The sequence goes on along the minus strand of NC_069407.1, from coordinate 40,362,379 downwards.
GTTGCAGGTAGGAACATGGTAGCCTGCCTCCCAAGGCTTGGTTGCAGGTAGGAGCATGGTAACCTGCCTCCCGAGGCTTGCTTGCAGCCAGGAGCATGGTAGCGTGCCTCGCAAAGCTTGGTTGCAGGTAGGAGCATGGAAGCCTGTCTCCCGAGGCTTGGTTGCAGGTAGGAGCATGGTAGCCTGCCTCCCAAGGCTTGGTTGCAGGAAGGAGCATGGTAGCCTGCCTCCCAAGGCTTGGTTGCAGGTAGGAGCATGGAAGCCTGCCTCCCGAGGCTTGGTTGCAGGTAGGAGCATGGTAGCCTGCCTCCCAAGGCTTAGTTACAGGTAGGAGCATGGTAGCCTGCCTCCCAAGGCTTGGTTGCAGGTAGGAGCATGGTAGCCTGCCTCCAAAGGCTGGGTTGCAGGTAGGAGCATGGTAGCCTGCCTCCCGAGGCTTGCTTGCAGCCAGGAGCATGGTAGCCTGCCTCCCAAGGCTTGGTTGCAGGTAGGAGCATGGTAGCGTGCCTCCCAAGGCTTGGTTGCAGCCAGGAGCATGGTAGCCTGCCTCCCGAGGCTTGGTTGCAGGTAGGAGCATGGTAGCCTGCCTCCCAAGGCTTGGTTGCAGGTAGGAGCATGGTAGCCTGCCTCCCAAGGCTTGGTTGCAGATAGGAGCATGGAAGCCTGCCTCCCGAGGCTTGGTTGCAGGTAGGAGCATGGTAGCCTGCCTCCCAAGACTTGGTTGCAGGTAGGAGCATGGTAGCCTGCCTCCCAAGGCTTGGTTGCAGGTAGGAGCATGGTAGCCTGCCTCCCAAGGCTTGGTTGCAGATAGGAGCATGGAAGCCTGCCTCCCGAGGCTTGGTTGCAGGTAGGAGCATGGTAGCCTGCCTCCCAAGACTTGGTTGCAGGTAGGAGCATGGTAGCCTGCCTCCCAAGGCTTGGTTGCAGGTAGGAGCATGGTAGCCTGCCTCCCAAGACTTGGTTGCAGGTAGAAGCATGGTAGCCTGCCTCCCAAGACTTGTTGCAGGTAGGAGCATGGTAGCCTGCCTCCCAAGGCTTGGTTGCAGGTAGGAGCATGGTAGCCTGCCTCCCAAGGACTTGGTTGCAGGTAGAAGCATGGTAGCCTGCCTCCCAAGACTTGTTGCAGGTAGGAGCATGGTAGCCTGCCTCCCAAGGCTTGGTTGCAGGTAGGAGCATGGTAGCCTGCCTCCCAAGACTTGGTTGCAGGTAGAAGCATGGTAGCCTGCCTCCCAAGACTTGGTTGCAGGTAGGAGCATGGTAGCCTGCCTCCCAAGGCTTGGTTGCAGGTAGGAGCATGGTAGCCTGCCTCCCAAGACTTGGTTGCAGGTAGAAGCATGGTAGCCTGCCTCCCAAGACTTGGTTGCAGGTAGGAGCATGGTAGCCTGCCTCCCAAGGCTTGGTTGCAGGTAGGAGCATGGTAGCCTGCCTCCCAAGACTTGGTTGCAGGTAGAAGCATGGTAGCCTGCCTCCCAAGACTTGGTTGCAGGTAGGAGCATGGTAGCCTGCCTCCCAGGCTTGGTTGCAGGTAGGAGCATGGTAGCCTGCCTCCCAAGACTTGGTTGCAGGTAGAAGCATGGTAGCCTGCCTCCCAAGACTTGTTGCAGGTAGGAGCATGGTAGCCTGCCTCCCAAGGCTTGGTTGCAGGTAGGAGCATGGTAGCCTGCCTCCCAAGACTTGGTTGCAGGTAGAAGCATGGTAGCCTGCCTCCCAAGACTTGGTTGCAGGTAGGAGCATGGTAGCCTGCCTCCCAAGGCTTGGTTGCAGGTAGGAGCATGGTAGCCTGCCTCCCAAGACTTGGTTGCAGGTAGAAGCATGGTACCTGCCTCCCAAGACTTGGTTGCAGGTAGGAGCATGGTAGCCTGCCTCCCAAGGCTTGGTTGCAGGTAGGAGCATGGTAGCCTGCCTCCCAAGACTTGGTTGCAGGTAGAAGCATGGTAGCCTGCCTCCCAAGACTGGTTGCAGGTAGAAGCATGGTAGCCTGCCTCCCAAGACTTGGTTGCAGGTAGAAGCATGGTAAGCCTGCCTCCCAAGACTTGGTTGCAGGTAGGAGCATGGTAGCCTGCCTCCCAAGGCTTGGTTGCAGGTAGGAGCATGGTAGCCTGCCTCCCAAGACTTGGTTTGCAGGTAGAAGCATGGTAGCCTGCCTCCCAAGACTTGGTTGCAGGTAGGAGCATGGTAGCCTGCCTCCCAAGGCTTGGTTGCAGGTAGGAGCATGGTAGCCTGCCTCCCAAGACTTGGTTGCAGGTAGGAGCATGGTAGCCTGCCTCCCAAGGTTTGGTTGCAGGTAGGAGCATGGTAGCCTGCCTCCCAAGGCTTGGTTGCAGGTAGGAGCATGGTAGCCTGCCTCCCAAGGCTTGGTTGCAGGTAGGAGCATGGTAGCCTGCCTCCCGAGGCTTGGTTGCAGGTAGGAGCATGGTAGCCTGCCTCCCAAGGTTTGGTTGCAGGTAGGAGCATGGTACAGAACCCAGCTGTTACACATATCTTACTCTTCAACTCGTCGGTATTATATACATTCCATTTTCAACTATCTTACTATGTCAGTGCTTTCTCGCTGTCTCTCGCTCTGACTCTACTTTCTTTCCATGTTGCTCTCTCAGCACTTTCACATTTTATCCTCGGTCTTTGTTCTCTGGTCGACACCAGAGTGAGGTGATACTGCTGCGCTCGTGTGTGTGTGTGTGTGTGTGTGTGTGTGTGTGTGTGTGTGTGTGTGTGTGTGTGTGTGTGTGTGTGTGTGTGTGTGTGTGTACTCACCTAGTTGTACTCACCTAGTTGAGGTTGCGGGGGTCGAGTCCGAGCTCCTGGCCCCGCCTCTTCACTGATCGCTACTAGGTCACTCTCCCTGAGCCGTGAGCTTTATCATACCTCTGCTTAAAGCTATGTATGGATCCTGCCTCCACTACATCGCTTCCCAAACTATTCCACTTACTGACTACTCTGTGGCTGAAGAAATACTTCCTAACATCCCTGTGATTCATCTGTGTCTTCAGCTTCCAACTGTGTCCCCTTGTTACTGTGTCCAATCTCTGGAACATCCTGTCTTTGTCCACCTTGTCAATTCCTCTCAGTATTTTGTATGTCGTTATCATGTCCCCCCTATCTCTCCTGTCCTCCAGTGTCGTCAGGTTGATTTCCCTTAACCTCTCCTCGTAGGACATACCTCTTAGCTCTGGGACTAGTCTTGTTGCAAACCTTTGCACTTTCTCTAGTTTCTTCACGTGCTTGGCTAGGTGTGGGTTCCAAACTGGTGCCGCATACTCCAATATGGGCCTAACGTACACGGTGTACAGGGTCCTGAATGATTCCTTATTAAGATGTCGGAATGCTGTTCTGAGGTTTGCTAGGCGCCCATATGCTGCAGCAGTTATTTGGTTGATGTGCACTTCAGGAGATGTGCCTGGTGTTATACTCACCCCAAGATCTTTTTCCTTGAGTGAGGTTTGTAGTCTCTGGCCCCCTAGACTGTACTCCGTCTGCGGTCTTCTTTGCCCTTCCCCAATCTTCATGACTTTGCACTTGGTGGGATTGAACTCCAGGAGCCAATTGCTGGACCAGGTCTGCAGCCTGTCCAGATCTCTTTGTAGTTCTGCCTGGTCTTCGATCGAGTGAATTCTTCTCATCAACTTCACGTCATCTGCAAACAGGGACACCTCAGAGTCTATTCCTTCCGTCATGTCGTTCACAAATACCAGAAACAGCACTGGTCCTAGGACTGACCCCTGCGGGACCCCGCTGGTCACAGGTGTGACCAGCGGGTGTGTGTGTGTGTGTGTGTGTGTGTGTGTGTGTGTGTGTGTATCCGCGTGCGTGCGTGCGTGCGTGCGTGCGTGCGTGCGTGCGTGCGCAGGGATCGAATCTCACCTCCTGGCCCCTCCTCTCCGCTGGTGTTCACTCTTGGCTGCTCATGATTTTAAACTGATGGAAGATAGACGTATGGGTGTGTGTGGGAAACAAGCAGGTTGCAACACTAGGGTTGGAAACAGTAAATGTATAAAAGGCATTCAGCATGAAGTTATAAATAAAAACAATAGATCAGGTCAGCAAACAAAGGGGGACAGCAGAGGGCAGCAAGGGACTAGCTCCCTTAAGGTTTACTATACTAATAGCAGGAGTGTAAGAAATAAGATAGATGAGCTAAGATTAATTGCAAGTGAGGAAACATAGATATTATTGCTATAACAGAGACCTGGCTCAATCTGAAAGATAGAGAGATGCCCTCTGAATGTCACATACAAGGCTATAAATTATTCCACACTGACAGGGTCAACAGGAAAGGTGGTGGAATAGCGATGTATGTCAGAGACAATTTAAATTGTTGTGTTAGACAAGATATTAAATTAGAAGCGTCAGCCACTGAATCTGTTTGGTTACAGCTTCTCGAGGGCCGAGAAAAACTAATTTGGGTGTGATTTACAGGGCCCAAATCTTGATAGGGAGTGCAGTAAACTTCTATGGGACGAAATTCGTAAGGCATCTACATACAAAAATGTTGTGCTAATGGGAGATTTCAACTATAGACAGATTGACTGGAGCAATTTGACAGGAAATTTAGAGTCAGGTGACTTTCTTGATACGATCCAGGATTGTTTTTTAAAACAGTTTGTGACAGAGCCAACTAGGGGAAATAACCTCCTTGACTTGGTTTTTGCCAGTAGGGAAACACTAATTAATAATCTTGAGGTTAATGATGAGCTTGGGGAAAGTGATCACAAATCACTCAGTTTTAATATATCATGGAATTCCCCTAATAATGGCAATCAAGTCTCTGTCCCTGACTTCCGCTTGGCTGATTTCATAGGACTGAAAAATTACTTAGGTGGGCTGAACTGGAATGACCTGACTAAGCGTCAGGTAGGTGGTGATGGTTGCCGATATGAGGCTTTCCAGGGGATAGTTCTAGCTGCTCAGTCAAATTATGTTCCAAATAGGGAAATCAGATCAAACAAAAATGATCCTAAATGGATGAACAATAGATTAAAATATCTAATTTGTCAAAAGAGAGGCATATATAGGCAAATCAAAAGAGAGGAGGGGCAATTAAGAAATCGATATATTCAGTTAAAGAGAGAAATAAAAAAAGGAATTAGAAAAGCAAAAAGAGATTATGAGGTTAAAGTTGCAAGAGATTCGAAGACTAACCCAAAAGGATTCTTTCAGGTATACAGAAGTAAGATCAGGGACAAGATAGGCCCACTCAAAAGTTCCTCGGGTCAGCTCACTGACAGTGATAAGGAAATGTGTAGAAGTTTTAACACATACTTCCTCTCAGTTTTTACACAGGAGGATACCAGCGATATTCCAGAAATGATAAATTATGTGGAACAGGACGATAATAAACTGTGCACGATTAGAGTCACAAGTGACATGGTCCTTAGGCAAATAGATAAATTAAAACCTAACAAATCCCCAGGCCCTGATGAACTGTATGCAAGGGTTCTAAAGGAATGTAAAGAGGAGCTTAGCAAACCTTTGGCTAATCTTTTCAACATATCACTACAAACTGGCATGGTGCCAGATAAGTGGAAAATGGCAAATGTGATACCTATTTTCAAAGCAGGTGACAGGTCCTTAGCTTCGAACTATAGACCAATAAGCCTAACCTCCATAGTGGAAAAATTTATGGAATCAATAATTGCCGAGGCAGTTCGTAGCCACCTTGAAAAGCATAAATTAATCAACGAATCTCAGCATGGTTTTACAAAGGGGCGTTCCTGCCTTACGAATTTATTAACTTTTTTCACTAAGGTATTTGAGGAGGTTGATCATGGTAATGAATATGATATTGTGTATATGGACTTCAGTAAGGCTTTTGACAAGGTCCCACATCAGAGACTATTGAGGAAAATTAAGGCACATGGAATAGGAGGAGAAATTTTTTCCTGGATAGAGGCATGGTTGACAAATAGGCAGCAGAGAGATTGCATAAATGGGGAGAAATCAGAGTGGGGAAGCGTCACGAGCGGTGTTCCACAGGGGTCAGTGTTGGGCCCCCTGCTGTTCACAATATACATAAACGACATAGATGAGGGCATAAAGAGCGACATCAGCAAGTTTGCAGATGACACCAAAATAGGCCGTCGAATTCATTCTGACGAGGACATTAGAGCACTCCAGGAAGATTTGAATAGACTGATGCAGTGGTCGGAGAGGTGCAGATGCAGTTTAATATAGACAAATGCAAAGTTCTAAATGTTGGACAGGACAATAACCATGCCACATATAAACTAAATAATGTAGATCTTAATATATGGATTGCGAAAAAGATTTAGGAGTTCTGGTTAGCAGTAATCTGAAACCAAGACAACAGTGCATAAGTGTTCGCAATAAAGCAATAGAATCCTTGGCTTCATATCAAGAAGCATAAATAATAGGAGTCCTCAGGTTGTTCTTCAACTCTATACATCCTTGGTTAGGCCTCATTTAGATTATGCTGCACAGTTTTGGTCACCGTATTACAGAATGGATATAAATTCTCTGGAAAATGTACAAAGGAGGATGACAAAGTTGATCCCATGTATCAGAAACCTTCCTATGAGGATAGACTAAGGGCCCTGAATCTGCACTCTCTAGAAAGACGTAGAATTAGGGGGGATATGATTGAGGTGTATAAATGGAAGACAGGAATAAATAAAGGGGATGTAAATAGTGTGCTGAAATATCTAGCCTAGACAGGACTCGCAGCAATGGTTTTAAGTTGGAAAAATTCAGATTCAGGAAGGATATAGGAAAGTACTGGTTTGGTAATAGAGTTGTGGATGAGTGGAACAAACTCCCGAGTACAGTTATAGAGGCCAGAACGTTGTGTAGCTTTAAAAATAGGTTGGATAAATACATGAGTGGATGTGGGTGGGTGTGAGTTGGACCTGATAGCTTGTGCTACCAGGTCGGTTGCCGTGTTCCTCCCTTAAGTCAAGGTGACCTGACCTGACTAGTTTGGGTGCATTGGCTTAAGCTGGTAGGAGACTTGGACCTGCCTCGCATGGGCCAGTAGGCCTGCTGCAGTGTCCCTTCGTTCTTATGTTCTTATGTTCTTAACCGCTGTCAGGCCAATTAAATCTCTAAGGATCATGCATCTCTCTCTCTCTCTCTCTCTCTCTATCTCTCTCTCTATAGAAATATTTCCTAACATCCTGTTACTTTTCTAAGTCTTTAAGTTCTAGCCGTGCCTTAGAGCACCGGAGACGCGCCTCTCAGACTTTCCCTGTCCTCCCTGTCTCTGTCTCTCTGTCTGTTTATCTCTCTCTTTTTTTGTAACAGGGTTTGACAAGGTTAAGGATCCCTAGCTTTATTGACAAGCTATATACAAGTTAAGGATTCCTAACTTTATTGACAAGCTAAGAGCTGTTACCTACATCAGCTCATTTCAAAGCATTTTTATTGTTATGAAACATACAAGAAGGAAACAGGATGAAGTTGGAGCCATCTGTGGGCCAGCATTTTTATTTGATCAACTGACTTTATCTCGTTGTCATCAAAATGCTTTATATATATGTTCCATACTCGAGTCATCCTGGGGATAAATGATCTTCTCTCTCTCTCTCTCTCTCTCTCTCTCTCTCTCTCTCTCTCTCTCTCTCTCTCTCTCTCTCTCTCTCTCTCTCTCTCTCTCTCTCTCTCTCTCTCTCTCTGTCGTAATATCTTCTCCCCAGGTCCTTCCGTCATCTGATGTCATCACGTTTAGTTCCTTTAGTTATATGACGAATCTTTTTGCTAACCTCTGCATTTTTTCAGCTTCTTGCCATGCTTTATCAGATCTGGGTTTCATGCTGGCGCTGCATATTCCAAGATGGGCCTGACAAATGTCCTATAAAGTGTTGTGAATGACTCCTTGTTAAGGCTCCTTGTTATCTGCAAGTCTCGCATTTGTTGCGGCAGTTATTTGATTGATATACACTTCAATTATTTAGTTGATGTACACTTCATGCTAAATTTTAGTAGCCACTTGTCAAGAGCAATCTTGCAGTATATCTAGATCCATTTACAGTATTATCTGATCTTCTGCCTGTATTCGTCTTATTAGCTTAAAAATTATCTATGAACAGGGGCATTTTTCATTGTTATGTCACTTACGTACACAAGAAACATAGTCCCATTACTAACCCTTGTGGAACACCACTTATCATCTTGGCCCATTCCAGCACTTCTTCCACGACAATAATGGATAAATTATTTCCTGTTAATTATTCCTTGATGCACTGCAGTGCCTATCCTGCCTGTTTTTGTCCGTTTCTTGGGCGGTTCTGCACTCAGCCCCTTTAAAGTCCATAAAGGGTCAGTCCACTCAGCTCTCTCTCTTCTGCCTTACTTTCGTTACCTTGTCGTTGAACTCAGCAGATTTGTGAGATAGGACTTAGACTACTTGTTTTTGTTTATGATTCCACTTTTATCCAGGTGCTCCACTACTTTTCTTATAATCTTATCTTCTATATAATCTACTGTACTTGTAAGTGACGATGAGCTGTAGATTAATGACATTTGTCCCTCCCCCCCCTCCTTTTTTTTAGGTGCCAGGACCTCATTTACTGTTTTCCAGACCTCTGGTAGCTGCCCTGTTTCAAATTATATGTTGAAGATTATAGCTAGTGGTTCACACAGTTCCTCTGCTTCCTCTCTGAGAGCCCACGGGGAGATGTTATCTGGTCCCATTGCCTTCGAGGTATCCAGATCACTCAAGTAGTTCATTCACCTTTTTTTCCTTACTCATTACTCATTGGTGCAGTCTCCCTCTTTGACTCTGGCAATATTACTGATTCCACTGAATATAACTAAGTCTTCTGTTTAGCTCCTTGCAAACTTTCTGGTCATTTCTAGTGAGCTCCCCTCCTCCTTTATTTGGTCTTATTACCCGATTCTTCACTGCTGTCTTCCTTCAAATGTGGCTGTATAGCAGCAAATTTAGCTCGCATTTAACTTTCGACGCAATGTTATTCTCATAATGTCGTTCAGGTTGTCTTCTTACTCATATATATTCGTCTCAGGCTCTTCTACTCACTTCACTATTCTCTATTGTTCTTTGCTTTTTATATCTATATGATAATCATGATGTTTCTAGCCTTTGCCTCCCCGCACCTCTGCGTGAATCATTGGTTCACCCTCTTCTTGCCGGTGATTCTTTTGCTTTGGGGAACAAATTTCTTCTCTGTCTTCCAGCCCTTTCCAGCTACATACTCCATTTCAATCACTGTCTTTCCATCTTGCTCCCTTTCCCACAGGACTCAGCTTAGGAACTGCCTCATGCCTACATTGGCTCCTCTTTTGAAATCAGGTGTGATCCATCATGGACTGTTTATCTCCATGTTGAATTCCACAAGGTATTGAAACCTAAATACTGGTTGGTTGCTAACACCGAGAGGCCTCTCGCATTCAATGTGCTATACATGAGAGTCACTTAGAGTAAATACAAGAACAAGACTTTCTGGCTCATCCCCACCTCACTTTTTAGTAGTATTTTTGACAAGCTGAATTATGAAGTTTCCAGTCGCCACCAGCAACTGAGCTTTCCATCTTTCTGGTGCGAATGGTGGCTCTAGAATCTCCCAATCCAGTTTCTTATGGTTGAAATCTCCAATGATCAGAAGTTTTGCATTGCCTGTGTGGGCCCTATTGCTGTAGTTATAGACCTTTCTTGGCTTCCTGCTGTTTAGTGGTGGGTTGTATAATCACTGCTATCACCACCTAGGGTCTCCCAGTTCTTAGTGCCCTTGTGTAGTAATTTGACCTCTCTCCCTTAATTCCCCTGGACTCCCTTAAAACCCAAGTGGTTTCTGATTGCCAACACTACTATTCTTCCACCCTGTCCTCTCTTTCCGCTGTCCTCTCATTGTTGCTTATTCATCTGTTATCACCTCTGTGTGCTTTGTCTCCGTTGTTGCTACAAAGTGTTTTCCATCCATTACTCTTATTTGCTGTTTCATCTGCATTTACAGTGGATAAGTGGATACTTTAAGCTTCCTCTCCCTCTCTTTCTCTCTCTCTCTCTCTCTCTCTCTCTATCTCTTTTGCTGCGCTCTGGTTTTCGGGTCCCTTTTCTGGTTTTTGCCCATATGTCAGGGGAAGTAGGTGAGAATGTAGGTGGAGGTAGTGTGTGTGTGTGTGTGTGTGTGTGTGTGTGTGTGTGTGTGTGTGTGTGTGTGTGTGTGTTTTGCAATTTTTATTAATATAAGGATGATTGTTATTGTTCTTGCTTTCATATTATAATTATTATTATTAGTAGTAGTAGAAGTAGTAGTAGTAGTAATAGTATTATTATTATTATTATTATTATTATTATTATTATTATTATAGTCAAGGGGAAGCGCTAAACCCGTAGGATTATACAGCGCCTGGGGGGGATATGGAAGGCATTCAGGTTTAATTCGGGGAACTGGAGCACAGATCCAATTCCCTAAATCAAGAGCCCCTCACCAACATCAAGGAACCTTCCCTGAGGGGGTGGTAGTAGTAGTAGTAGTAGTAGTAGTAGTAGTAGTAGTAGTAGTAGTAGTAGTAGTAGTAAAAAATAATATTATTATTATTATTAGTATTAGCATTAGTATTACTGTTGTTGTCATCACTTCGTAATTCAACCGAGTGTGAAAGGAAGAGTAAATATGTGAACATTTTTAATTTCTTGAATTATTATTATTATAATCAAGGGGGAAGCGCTAAACCCGGAGGATTATACAGCATTTAATTTCTTGAAGCTCATTATATATAGATACTTTTTTTTTTTTTAGTCAAGTACCTTTCTCTTTCATCAAGTCAAGGAATGGAGTAACAGTGAGAACCAAGGGGAATGAATATCTTAAAAGTGTCTTGCCTTCTTCTTCCCAATCAGCTCAACCTTCCACATCATACTCTACCCATTCTCCTCAATCATCTCCCCACCGCTATTACCCCCAATCGTCTCCCCCATCTTTCCCCTCCTCCCATCACTCCAGCAATGTCTTCACATCGCCTAATACATCACTATCTCCCCTTCCCTCCATCCCCGCCGTTTCTGTTGGTGGAAACTAAGATGAGGGAAGTCTGGCGCTGAGTCTGGCTCCTCTTGAAGAGTTCCAGCCTCCGACCGGCTGCTGGCTGCTGGCTGCTGCTGTTCACTCTAGCGCGACCCTCGCCGCTCACAATTTACTTTGATACTAACTTTCAAAGGCAGTGTCGCTCCTGTGAGGAGAATGCGATGAGTAGTCTTTTTTTTTAAGCTCTCGCCGTCTCTCTCTCTCTCTCTCTCTCTCTCTCTCTCTCTCTCTCTCTCTCTCGTAGAATGCGTACAACTACAAGCAGCAGCAGAGGAGTGATACTGGGCAACTTGGCTTTGTCGCCTGTGGGTTCGGAGGGAAAAAAAATTGAGTTCATTGTCTCTGAACTTCAAACGAAGCGGAGGGAAATTCAGGACTAAAGTTTGGCCATGTATATAAAGTGGGTACTGTCCTTATGTTGTGCTGGGGGAGGTGGTACTGTCCTTATGTTGTGCTGGGGAAGGTGGTACTGTCCTTACGTTGTGCTGGGGGAGGTGGTACTGTCCTTATGTTGTGCTGGGGGAGGTGGTACTGTCCTTATGTTGTGCTGGGGGAGGTGGTACTGTCCTTATGTTGTGCTGGGGGAGGTGGTACTGTCCTTATATTGTGCTGGGAAGGGGGTACTGTCCTTATGTTGTGCTGGGGGAGGTGGTACTGTCCTTATGTTCTGCTGGGGGAGGTGGTACTGTCCTTATGTTGTGCTGGGAAGGGGTACTGTCCTTATGTTGTGCTGGGGGAGGTGGTACTGTCCTTATGTTGTGCTGGGGAAGGTGGTACTGTCCTTACGTTGTGCTGGGGGAGGTGGTACTGTCCTTATGTTGTGCTGGGGGAGGTGGTTACTGTCCTTATGTTGTGCTGGAGGAGGTGGTACTGTCCTTATGTTGTGCTGGGGGAGGTGGTACTGTCCTTATATTGTGCTGGGAAGGGGGTACTGTCCTTATGTTGTGCTGGGGGAGGTGGTACTGTCCTTATGTTCTGCTGGGGGAGGTGGTACTGTCCTTATGTTGTGCTGGGGGAGATGGTACTGTCCTTATGTTGTGCTGGGGGAGGGGGTACTGTCCTTATGTTCTGCTGGGGGAGGTGGTACTGTCCTTATGTTGTGCTGGGGGAAGTGGTACTGTCCTTATGTTGTGCTGGGGAGGGGTACTGTCCTTATGTTGCGCTGGGGGAGGTGGTACTGTCCATATGTTGTGCTGTGAAGAGGGTACTGTCCTTATGTTGTGCTGGGGGAGAGGTACTGTCCTTACCTTGTACTGGTGGTGCTGTTCTTATGTCCTGGGGAGTGGGTACTGTCCTTATGTTGTGCTGGGGAGGGAGTACTGCCCTTATGTTGTGTTGGGGAGGGGGTACTGTTCTTATGTTGTGCTGGGGGAGGGGATACTGTCCTTACCTTGTACTGGTGGTGCTGTTCTTATGTCCTGGGGGAGTGGGTACTGTCCTTATGTTGTGCTGGGGAGGGAGTACTGCCCTTATTTCGTGCTGGGGAGGGAGTACTGCCCTTATGTTGTGCTGGGGAGGGGGTACTGTCCTTATGTTGTGCTGGGGGAGGTGGTACTGTCCTTATGTTGTGCTGGGAGAGGTGGTACTGTCCTTATGTTGTGCTGGGGAGGGGGGTACCGTCCTTATGTTGTGCTGGGGAGGGGGAAACTGTCCTCATGTTGTCCTGGGGGAGGGGGTACTGTCCTTACCTTGTACTGGTGGTACTGTCCTTATGTTGTCCTGGGGGAGGGGGTACTGTCCTTACCTTGTACTGGTGGTACTGTCCTCATGTTGTCCTGGGGGAGGGGGTACTGTCCTTACCTTGTACTGGTGGTACTGTCCTCATGTTGTCCTGGGGGAGGGGGGGTTACTGTCCTTACCTTGTACTGGTGGTACTGTCCTCATGTTGTCCTGGGGGAGGGGGTACTGTCCTTACCTTGTACTGGTGGTACTGTCCTCATGTTGTCCTGGGGGAGGGGGTACTGTCCTTACCTTGTACTGGTGGTACTGTCCTCATGTTGTACTGGTGGTTGTTACGTCTTATTTTTAATACCAATATTAAGCCTCTTTTGGTATCTAGTCAATGAATTAAAATGACAATTCCCTACTTTCAAAGAAATAATATTGTACAATGAAGAACATAACTCTATGTTCAAATTCTTATAAAAACAGTACATTAAACATAAAATAATAGTTACAACAAATAGTTAAATTTAGAATGTCTAATTCGTTACTCCAGGAGTTCAGTGTCTAGGAGAGTTTCAAGAAAGTAAAACCTCTAATAGTTATCCTTCTTATGCACAAATAACCCGCACATAAAAGAGAGAAGCTTACGACGACGTTTCGGTCCGACTTGGACCATTTACAAAGTCCACGTCGGACCGAAACGTCGTCGTAAGCTTCTCTCTTTTATGTGCGGGTTATTTGTGTATCGTTCCAGTCACGGTATTGTGCCTTATTTGTTATTTATCCTTCTTATGCAAGGGGGAATTCAGACTTTGTGAATTAACTTAAAAGTTAAGACAATAGCAGTGATTCAGAATTCTCGACTAATTAAGAGCTCTGGGTTGAAGACCTGATCAGAGTCAGTGCTATGACCTGACTGACTATTCCAGTGCTTAGTGGTCTGACGTCAGGTCGCGGGGCGCCAATTCCGGAACTACCAACCAGTCTCCAAAGTAGAGGTTTCTCACTTCGTAACAGAACATTTAATATTACACAGTAATCAACCTACTATAATACAATATTCGTAACATGTGTATGGTACAATAAGGAATACCTAACGTATAACATAAATCTTATTAAGTACAACTTCACTCGATAGTAACTTTATAAATTATACAATACCCGTTAATAATATATATAGTCGAACCTTCTTTATCTAGCTAGTGATAAAGTGGTTCGCGATATAATATTACAGGACTTATTATAGTCAGGCCTTTTTATATTTCGTATACAATGGAGCGTAAGGGTGCGACATGTAACAATGGTACTGTCTTTATGTTGTACTGGTGGTACTGTCCTTATGTTGTACTGGTGGTACTGTCCTTACCTTGTACTGGTGGAGGGGGTACTGTTGTTACGTTGTACTGGTGGTACTGTCCTTATGTTGTACTGGTGGAGGTGATACTGTCCTTACCTTGTATTGGTGGTACTTTCCTTATGTTGTACTGGTGGTACTGTCCTTACCTTATACTGGTGGAGGGGGTACTGTTGTTACCTTGTACTGGTGGTACTGTCCTTATGCTGTACTGGTGATACTCTCCTTATGTTGTGCTGGGGAGGGGGTACTGTCCTTGCCTTATACTGGTGGTACCGTCCTTATATTGTACTGGTGGTATTGTCCTTACCTTGTACTGGTGGAGGTGGTACTGTCCTTACCTCGCACTGGTGGTATTGTCCTTATGTTGTACTGGTGGAGGTGGTACTGTCCTTACCTTGTACTGGTGGTACTGTCCTTATGTTGTATTGGTGGTACTGTCCTTACCTTATACTGGTGGTATTGTCCTTATGTTGTACTGGTGATACTGTCCTTACCTTGTACTGGTGGAGGTGGTA
>NC_069407.1:40322842-40342842 GCF_026875155.1 Cherax quadricarinatus | reverse complement strand
GGTAGTGTGAGGGAGAGTGGGGGGTGGTAGTGTGAGGGAGAGTGGGTGGTAGTAGGAGGGAGAGTGGGTGGTAGTGGGAGGGAGAGTGGGTGGTAGTGTGAAGGGAGAGTGGGTGGTATTGTGAGGGAGAGTGAGTGGTAGTAATAATGAGAGTGGGTGGTAGTGGGAGGAGAGTGGGTGGTAGTGTGATGGAGAGTGCGTGGTATTGTGAGGGACAGTGGGTGGTAGTGTGTAGGGAGAGTGGGTGATAGTGTGAGGGAGAGTGGTGGTAGTGTGAGGGAGAGTGGGTGGTAGTGTGAGGGAGAGTGGGGTGATAGTGTGAGGGTAGAGTGGGTGATAGTGGGAGGGAGAGAGTGGGTGGTAGTGTGAGGGAGAGTGGTGGTTGGTAGTGTGAGGGAGAGTGGGTGGTATTGTGAGGGAGGGGAGGGTGGTAGTGTGAGGGAGAGTGGGTGGTAGTGTGAGGGAGAGTGTGTGGTAGTGTGAGAGGGAGAGTGGGTGGTTGTGTGAGGGAGAATGGGTGGTAGTGTGAGGGAGAGTGGGTGGTAGTGTTAGGGAGAGCGGGTGATAGTGTGAGGTGAGGAGTGGGTGATAGTGGGAGGGAGAGTGGGTGGTAGTGTGAGGGAGGGGGAGTGGAGGGTGGTAGTGTGAGGGAGAGTGTGTGGTAGTAAGAGGGAGAGTGGGTGTTGTGTGAGGGAGAGTGGGTGGTAGTGTGAGGGAGAGTGGGTGTGGTAGTGTGAGGGATAATGCGTAGTATTGTGAGGGAGAGTAGGGGTGGTAGTGAGAGGGAGAGTGGGTGTACTGTGAGAGAGTGGGTGGTTATGTGATGGAGAGGGAGTGGGAGTGGTAGTGTGAGTGAGAGGGAGAGTGGGTGGTTGTGTGAGGGAGGCGCGAGGGTAGTGTGAGGGAGAGTGGGTGGTAGTGTGAGGGAGAGTGGTTGTAGTAGGAGGGAGAGTGGGTGGTGTAGTGGGGGGAGAGTGGGTGGTAGTGTGAAGGAGATGGTGGGTGGTATTGTGAGGGAGAGGAGTGGTAGTAATAATGAGGAAGTGGGTGGTAGTTGTGGGAGGGAGATGAGTGGGTGGTAGTGTGAGGGAGAGTGCGTGGTATTGTGAGGGACAGTGGGTGGTAGTGTGAAGGAGAGTGGGTGTAGTGTGAGGGAGAGTGGGATGGTAGTGTGAGGGGGAGGTGGGTGGTAGTGTGAGGGAGAGGGGTGGATAGTGTGAGGTAGAGTGGTGATAGTGGAGGGAGAGTGGGTGGTAGTGGAGGGAGAGTAGGTGGTTGGTAGTGTGAGGGAGAGTGGTGGTATTGTGAGGGAGGGGAGGGGAGTAGTGTGAGGGAGAATGGGTGGTAGTGTGAGGGAGAGTGGGGTGGTAGTGTGAGGAGAGAGTGGGTGGTATGTGAGGGAGAGTGTGTGGTAGTGGAGAGGAGTAGAGTGGGTGGTTGTGTGAGGGAGAATGGGTGGTAGTGTGAGGGAGAGTGGGGTGGTAGTGTGAGGGAGATGAGTGGGTGGTACTGTGATGGAGAGAGTGAGTGGTATTGTGAGGGATAGTGGGTGGTAGTGTGAGGGAGAGTTGGTGGTATTGTGAGGGAGGGAGGGCGGTAGTGTGAGGGAGAGTGGGTGGTAGTGTGAGGTAGAGTGTGTGGTAGTGGGAGGGAGAGTGGGTGGTAGTGTGAGGGAGAGTGGGTGGTAGTGTGGGGGAGAGGGGTGGTATTGTGAGGGAGAGTGCGTGGTAGTGTGAGGGAGGGAGGGTGGTTGTAGGAGGGAGAGAAGGTGGTAGTAGAAAGGAGAAATGGCGGTAGTGGGAGAGGGGTTGGTTTGGAGTGGAAGGGACAGTAGGTGGTCCTGAGGGAAAAGACGATGGTGGTGGAAGGGGAGGAGTGCGGTTGTGAGAGGGAAGGGTAATGGTAAGAGGAAGAGTGGGAGATAATGGGACGGGGAGAAGGTGATAATGAGGGACTTACTATGGTAGTGGGAAAGAAGGATCGTTGTAGTGGGAAGGAAGGATTGTGGTAGTGGGAAGGAAGAATCGTGGTAGTAGGAAAGAACGACTGTAGTAGTGGGGAAGGAGGGATAGTGATTTAAGAGGGGAGGGTGGTAGTGGTAGGGAGAGATGGTGGTAAGGGTAGGATGACAGGGTGGTATTGGGAGGGAGAGATGGTGGTAGTGGTAGGATGAGAGGGTGGTAGTAGTAGGAGAGGGTGGTAGTGGTAGGAGAGAGAGGGTGGTTAGTGGTAGGAAGGACAGGGTAGTACTAGGAGGGAGAGATGGTGGTAGTTGTAGGAGGAGAGGGTGGTAGTGGTAGAAGGAGAGGGTGGTAGTGGTAGGAGGAGAGGGTGGTAGTGGTAGGAGGAGAGGGTGGTAGTGGTAGGAGGAGAGGGTGGTAGTGGTAGGAGAGGGCGGTAGTGGTAGAAGGAGAGGGTGATAGTGGTAGGAGGAGAAGGTGGTAGTGGTAGGGAGAGAGGGTGGTATAGTAGGAAGAGAGGGTGGTAGTGGTAGGATGAGAGGGTGGTAGTGGTAGGATGAGAGGGTGGTAGTGGAAGGGAGAGAGGGTGGTAGTGGTAGGAGGAGAGGGTAGTAGTAGTAAGAGGAGAGGGTGTAGTGGTAGGAGGAGAGGGTGGTAGTGGTAGGAGAGAGGGGTGTGGTAGAGTAGAGAAGAGAAGGTGGGTAGTGGTAGGATGAGGGAGGGTGGAGTAGTGGTAGGGAGAGAGGGTGGTAGTGGTAGGAGGAGAGGGTAGTAGTGGTAAGAGGAGTGGTAGTAGTGGTAGGAGGAGGGGTGGCAGTGGTAGAAGGAAGGGTGTAGTGGGAGGAGAGAGATGGTGGTAGTGGTAGGAGGAGAGGGTGGCAGTGGTAGGAAGAGGGTGGTAGTGGTAGGAGGAGAGGGTGGTAGTGGTAGGGAGAGAGGGTGGTAGTGGAAGGGAGCGATGGTGGAAGTCGTAGAAGAGGCTGGTAGTGGTAGGAGCAGAGGGTGGTAGTGGTAGGGAGAGAAATGGTAGTGGAGGGTGGAATGGTTGTAGAGGGAGTAAGACGTAACCCTTGTCAGGCTTTGTATTTCGCGCCATGCCACTTAGGGCTGGTGCTGCTGTCTGATGGGCTCAGTTCAAACTTAGACCTCGAGATACTGTTTCGGTCTCACTTCATGAACAGATATCCATACAACAAGACGTCTGCACCCACCTCTCTCGCTAGGCTGTGCTCTGGCGGAGCTAGTAACCAACATGCTGCACTGGACGTACCATTATTCCAAATAAACGCTCATGCTTCCCTCCGGAGATTATTATTACCCCACCAAATGCTACAAACCTTTTGATATATCTGGTGGTCGTAGAAAAAACATAACATCATGACATGTTTGATAATAGCGGTGGTTGCAGCAGTTGTGTTATGCCCAAAGAGAGACAGGAAGAAGACTGAAGTCACATGGTACTTCATCGTGCCATCCAAGCAGCATTCGCCTTGCAGCAAGTTATTCTGTTGCCATGGCTCCTAACCACATCACCTAGACATAGTACATGTGCAGGATTTATGCCCAAACACTTTTAATTAACTTGGAAAAATCATCGCAGTCTTCTCAGCTAATACATGGTGTCCTTCTCCATGTGCTTAATTAATATCACCTGTACCTTACCACCTGCTGCTACAGCTCCACAGCCTCATCACTGACATTTACAGCATGACAGAGGTTAGTTTAGTGGTTTTTCTCCATCGGAGTATCCCCGGTGGTTGAGTTCACCCTGGATTCCATGAGTGCCGGTGTGAGGCAGCAGGTTCTTGCCTGCCTGCAGTACCTATCCTGGCATCTCCACCATCACTTACAACCTCCTTCTACTCCGTCTCCGTGAATTCCTCGTAAATTTCTGGCCAAAGTTGCGTATAAAAGCCACGTGAATAACAAAGCCTCATGGATGACCAAGCAATGTGGATGTCTTCACCATGCAAGTGCCTCACCCTGCACCTGCATGTGAGTCACTTGGAGTTTCTACACTTTATCACTATCTTCAAGCTACCGTTAGCCCATGGTGAGTTTTAGTGCGTTTTCCAGTGTTACTGCCCCCACCTGCTTTGTCAGGAGCTTCAGCCAAGCCCCCAGACGCATGCTCAGTGCGGCCTGTGCTCATTCATGTACACCAGTGGTTCCCAAACTTTTTCAGGCTGCCGCCCCCTTGACTCCAAGGCCACATCCCTAGCGCCCCCTTCACACACACATACGTACAAACACACCTCTTTCTTGGTATTAGGTTTACTGCAAATTCAAAACAACAACTAATGTAACACTATAAACAAGGGCATTTATTTCACAAATAAAAATTAATATAGTAAACCAGTTTATTTAACAATATGAAAGGGTAAATTTACATCTCATCTGTAACTACATTGTCTTCGCCATTTTAATGAGATGGATGTGCTTGGTGCAGGAACATCAGTTTCTCAACATCAAGCTTGAAGGCACTAAGAAGTCTTAGATCACTGCGTTCAGTAATTTTCAGTCTGTTTCTTGTTTTAAGCATGTTGCACAATGTGTCTTCGGTGTTTTCAGCCATTTCATCCACTCTTCTTTAAACAGAGTTATCACTGAGAGGAATAATTTACTCAGATGACTTGTGTAAAACTGTGCAGAACTTCACTTACTGCTGATTCCTAGATCTAGAATCAGCAGTGAGATAGTGTATGATGCACGTAAACCATCACTGGATTGTTGTGAGGTGCTAGCAAATATTTCCAATTGTTTTTCATTTTTATAAGTTTTCTCGAGTATATTTTCTCGGGATACATTTTCCTCATATGTTTAAGAAGCCTGGAAGGTTTCATGGCATCACTGGAAAAGTCTTTAACACAGTAAGCACATTGGTTGCTGTTGGTTATTTGGTGGTGATACAAATCCATATTTCACTTATTCCACACTATGTCCCCTAAATTTCTGTTTTTGTTTGCAGTGTTGTGGCCATATTTTATTCTGGAACGAAAAATATATGTTCTTTGTAAAAACCATGCCAATCACAACAAAATATAGCAGAAAAAAACAAGGAAATATAAAGCAATTCATTTACGTACGAAAAATACATGACACAATAATACATGTATGAATGTTAAACTTAAAATCAAATACTTAAGAACTACAAATCACAGCCTACGCACAGCAACACTTCCACTCTCTTTGGCGTCCCTCTGTCAGTACCACTCAATCATATCTTTATTTAATTATTCTTTAAAATATACATTACAGGACTAAAGATAACTTGCAATGCGTACAAAACTAGACCCTTGGCCCTTGCAGACGTGAAAATTCAATCATCACCAGTATCCACAGCGTCTGTTGTCTGATCTGGCTGGCGTGATGAGTGTGGCACATCCGAACAAATGTTCAGACTTTTAACTTCGAACCATAAAATAAGATAAAACTATGATTTCGTGTATAATTCTATATTCATTTGACTCTTTGTAAAGCATTTGTGTTACTTGAGTTTCATGACTTAGATTTTGTCATATAGATTTTATAAAACAAACGGTCCCTTGGTTCTGATGTCACCCTGCCACCTCCCAACAGCCCCTTTTTTCCTCAACGCCCTCCAGGAAGGTGCTGAGGAAAAAGGTGATTAAGGAAGTGGACAGTACTGCCCTGGGGATAGGGCAGTACCGCCCACTTTGGAAATCACTAATGACCACACACCCACACTATCAGAATTGTCACTTCCCTATGCTGTCTACCAAATTCTGGCACTAATTTATTGTTGTCTGCGTCTCTACAACATCACGCCATGATGTCATGCTGCGACGTTATACCCTGATGTCATGCTGCATGCCACATCACGATGTCACGCCATGACGTCATGCAGCACCGTCACACCCCCTACGTCACTCCCACAATGCACGTCCGATGTCACGCCACGATATTACACTTCAGTGTCACCCCAACGTCACACCGCAAAATCACGTCATGACGTCACGCCACGATGTCACAGTGTTAATTTGCTATTTCATAGTGAGCAATTTAATGTGTTTTACATTAATCTCTGGAAAATTAGAGAGAGAAAATATGGAAGAGTTAAGTGTTGCCCAGTCAAGAGAGCAGGTGTTCGACCAAGTATCGTAGCTCACATGTTATACCATTGTTCCATAACCACATATGTTCTTAAGTACCTGAGTGTTCATTTTTGCACAGAAAAGCATTATTTTGTTAGTGTAAACCACTGTTGTAACCAAGATACCCAATGTTTACCTGTGAGTATACTAGTCTTTTGGATGTCTTGTACAGTGAGGTTTGTACCTAGTCCAGGGTTCTCCAAACTCTTCACTACGGGGGCCACATTGTTTATTTTACACATTTTTGAGGATCAAAGAAAAAAAATCAGTCTTATAAATGAATATAAACGAAGGACTAAAATTTAAACGAATGAATAAGTTTTATTTGGGATCTTTTTACAATCAGCATGATATGATTCAGAACAAAAGAGAAACGTTAGAATTAAGAAGAAACAATGCGATGCTTACACTGAAAAATGATATATAATGAATAAAAATGTCAAAAATAAGCCAATGTTCTGACAGTATAATCAGTTACTGAACTGCAGATGAGAAAAAACTGGCACAAGATTATGCACAAGATTAATAATGGAAATGATGGAACTGGTTTTTAAATTTCAAAATATTGCTGATCTGAGGTTTCAAGCTTGAGAAGCCAGTTATTAGAATGGACTTCAAATGTTCGGGTCGATTCTTCTCTGTGAGAAATTAATCTTCTGAGCTGAAAGAACCGTGACAGAGCTTCTCCACAACTAAGCCATCGAACTGCTTTATAATAACGCAAATCAACGAACTCAGAATCAGTTTCAGAAAAATCACGAAACTGGCGGTAACTAAACCAGTGAGATCGAATTAAATTCACTGTTGAAACAACAGGTTTCGGAACACAAGACGTATCCACATATTTTCCACACAATGCTTGCTGATGGATAACGCAGTGCAGAAAAAAGGGCTTTGAGAACCCACCATCCTCACAAGGTTTTGTGATTTGACCAGCCAAACTCTTCTTCACCCCAGACACGTTCTTGCCTCCATCAGCTGTCACGCATTGCAGTTTATTCCACTCCAGGTTATATTTTAACACAGTTTTTTACAATTACTTGAAGATGTCTTCTCCGGTTCCTGTGCCGTGCATGCTGTGCATTGATGCTAATTCTTGTGTCACATTAAATTCATTCTCGACACCATGGATGAATACCAGGAGATGTGATGTGCCACTCATATCATTCGATTCATCAAGTACGAGAAAATAAAACTGAAAATTTCGTGTTTTGTCTGGAATTTCATGAAATATATTGCTTCCTATATCCTCAATGCTATGAGCAACAGTATTTGGCACAAGACTGAGGATTTTGAATAGATTTGCTTTTTCTGGACACAACTCTCCTACTGCTTCCATCATACACTCTTTCTTCATATCTCCATCGATTTAATGGTTCTCCTCTGTTAGCTAACGCATAAGCTATTTTGTAACTGGTCTTGGTTATAGCTTAAATTTTAGCTCTCTTCTGCGTAAAAAAAACTTGTTGGGAAAGCAACCTACATTGCACTGATTTAGATTTTTTTCGGAACGCTGTGCTCCTATGAATTGGGAATAACTTGGTTTATGTTTGGCCTCATAGTGCCGACGTACATTGTACTCCTTCATAAATGCAACAATTTCGAGGAATACGACACACAGGGCTTTTCACCTGCCTGTTCAAAGAAGTACCTTACGTCCCATTCTTGATTAAACAGCGGCACTCACTCTGCACTGTTCTTTTCCTTTCTTTTTCCATAACAGAAGGATATGTCTGAAATATGAAAAGATCGGAACTAAAATTTGAACAAATTTTGACTTATAAATTGTTATAAGCCACAAACTCCTTTATTTTAAGTGAATGAAATGACTGAAAATAAGGGTTTATTAGTTTTACTGTTTATAAATATTTCAAGTTGCTGTGGGTCGCATAAAATCTTGTAGCTGGTCGCATGTGACCCACGGGCAGCAGCTTGGAGACCCCTGGCCTACACTAACATTACACATCCCATAGGATTACGACAAGTAGTTACCTCCCTAGGTAACAACTTGTCATCTGACACTTCAGTCAGTCCTGGTGTCAGATGCGCATTGTACACAGAAAACTATGCTCGCCTACTCTCGCTGACATCACACCACCTGGGTTGTCTTGCCTAAGTCCCCTCACATGCTGAGTTGTTGTTCTTTGGCAACTATCATCCACCTGAGTCGCACCTACGCCTGAATCGTCTTTACGACTCACCCACTCGTCGCTGTCGTTTCCATGACACGCCTCGCCGACACCATTAGGTCGTGCCACTACTGAGTAACCCCTGTAGACGACTACCTGCCACACAGTCTCAGTTGAGAGGTCTCCTGGAGTGTCACACAGTCTGCAGACAATGTTCCAGAATGCTGAGTCCTCATGGAGCCTCACTCGCCAGACCACACCAGGTCCTGCCGCCATTTGAGTGAACCCTGCCGTGACTGCTCTGCTACCCTGTACCAGTCACCGACCCTGTCGGGCTACGCAGCTCGTCTGTAGTGATATCACCTGAGGTGTTCGCCATCTGTGGGTTCAGTTCCAGGATGGCGTATTTCCTCCTGCCAGAGTTCCTGCTCCCAGTGGCGCCCTGCCCTGTTTCAGTGTTGTCCACACTGTTTTACAGCACCCCCTTTTTTTATTCTTCCCCCCTGTCAGAAAGTTTTTTTGTTCGTTGTATGTAATTGTTTGCAATTCAATGCCTGGCATCTGCGACAGAGGTCTGTTTCTTACGAGTGAGTTTTTATCCATCATCTGTCATGACCGAGACGACCATAGTCCGCCCGAGCGATGTAACCCTTGAAAGGCCTTCAATTTCATGCCATGCCGCCTAAGACTGGTACTTCCATCTGGTGGCCTTAGTGCAAACCTACACCTGAGTCTCCAAGACGCTACATTTTTATTCTCTCAAAATAAATTCTAACAGCAAGACCTCCCCCGCCATACCCTACCAGCAAGACCCCCACCACACCCAACCAGCGAGACTCCCACCATACCCTACCAGCGAGACCTCCCCACCACACCCTACCAGCGAGACTCCCACCACACCCTACCAGCGAGACCTCCCCACCACACCCTACCAGCAAGACCTCCCCAAAACACCTACCAGCAAGACCTCCCCACCACACACCTACCAGCAAGACCTCCCCACCACACCCTACCAGCAAGACATTCCACAACACCTACCAGCAAGACCTCCGGGACCACCACACTTACCAGCAAGACCCCCACCACACCATACAGCAAGACATCCCCACCACACACTACCAGCAAGACCCCCACACACCATACCAGCAAGACATCCCCACCACACACTACCAGCAAGACCCCACCACACCCTACCGCAAGACATCCCACCACCTCCAGCAAGACATCCCCACCACACCCTACCAGCAAGACATCCCCCACACGCTACCAGCTAAGACCCTACCACACCCTACCAGCAAGACCTCCCCAAACACACCTACCAGCAAGACCTCCCAACCACACCCTACCAGCAAGACTTCCCACCACACCCTACCAGAAAGACTTCCCCACCACAACCTATCACAAGACCTCCCCAAACACACCCTACCAGCAAGACAACCCCCCACGATAGCTTACCAGCAAGACCGCCCCCACCACACCTTACCAGTAAGACCTCCCCCACCACACCCTACAGCAAGACCTCCCCACCACACCCTACCAGCAAGACATCCCCCACCACACCCTACCAGCAAGACCTCCCCACCACACTCTACCAGCAAGACATCCCCCACCACACCCTACCAGCAAGACATCCCCACCACACCCTACCAGTAAGACCTCCCCACCACACCCTACCAGCAAGAGCTCCCCACCACACCCTACCAGCAAGACATTCCCACAACACCTACCAGCAAGATCTCCCCACCACACCCTACCAGCAAGACCCCCACCACACCCTACCAGCAAGACATCCCCCACCACACCCTACCAGCAAGACATCCCCCACCACACCCTACCAGCAAGACCTCCCCCACCACACCCTACCAGCAAGACCTCCCCCACCACACCCTACCAGCAAGACCTCCCCACCACACCCTACCAGCAAGACCTCCCCACCACACCCTACCAGCAAGACCTCCCCACCACACCCTACCAGCAAGACATTCCCACAACACCCTACCAGCAAGACCTCCCCACCACACCTTACCAGCAAGACCCCCACCACACCATATCAGCAAGACATTCTCACCACTCCCTACCAGCAAGACCCCACCACACTCTACCAGGAAGACATCCACCCACACCCTACCAGCAAGACCTACCCACCACACCCTACCAGCAAGACATCCCCCTAAACGCTACCAGCAAGACCCCCCACCCACCCTACCAGCAAGACCTCCCCAAACACACCCTACCAGCGAGACCTCCCAACCACACCCTACCAGCAAGATTTCCCCACCACACCCTACCAGAAAGACTTCCCCACCACAACCTATCACAAGACCTCCCCAAACACACCCTACCAGCAAGACAACCCCCCCGATAGCTTACCAGCAAGACGCCCCCACCACACTTTACCAGTAAGACCTCCCCCACCACACCCTACCAGCAAGACCTCCTGCACCACACCCTACCAGCAAGACCTCCCCATCACACCCTACCAGCAAGACATCCCCCACCACACCCTACCAGCAAGACATCCCCCACCACACCCTACCAGCAAGACCTCCCCCCACCACCCTACCAGCAAGACCTCCCCCACCACACCCTACCAGCAAGACCTCCCCCACCACACCCTACCAGCAAGACCTCCCCACCACACCCTACCAGCAAGACCTCCCCACCACACCCTACCAGCAAGATATTCCCACACACCCTACCAGCAAGACCTCCCCACCACACCCTACCAGCAAGACCCCCCACCACACCATACCAGCAAGACATCCCCACCACACCCTACCAGCAAGACCCCCACCACACCCTACCAGCAAGACATCCCCACCACACCCTACCAGCAAGACCTCCCCCACCACTCCCTACCAGCAAGACATCCACCCACACGCTACCAGCAAGACCCACCACACCCTACCAGCAAGACATCCCCACCACACCCTACCAGCAAGACATCCCCCAAACCACACCTACCAGCAAGACCCCACCACACCCTACCAGCAAGACATCCCCACCACACCCTACCAGCAAGACATCCCCAAACACACCCTACCAGCAAGACCATCCCCAAACACACCCTACCAGCAAGACCTCCCTACCACACCCTACCAGCAAGACTTCCCCACCACACCCTACCAGAAAGACTTCCTCCACCACAACCTATCACAATAAACTCCCCAAACACATCCCTACCAGCAAGACAACGCCCCACGATAGCTTACCAGCAAGACCGCCCCCACCACACCCTACCAGCAAGACGCCCCACACACACCCTACCAGCAAGATCTCCCCACCACACCCTACCAGCAAGACATCCCCCACCACACCCTACCAGCAAGACCTCCCCCACCACACCCTACCAGCAAGACCTCCCCCACCACACCCTACCAGCAAGACTCCCCACCACACCCTACCAGCAAGACCTCCCACCACACCCTACCAGCAAGACCTCCACCACACCCTACCAGCAAGACCTCCCCCACCACACCCTACCAGCAAGACCTCCCCACCACACCCTACCAGCAAGACCTCCCCCACCACACCCTACCAGCAAGACCTCCCCACCACACCCTACCAGCAAGACCGCCCCACCACACCCTACCAGCAAGACCGCCCCCACCACACCCTACCAGCAAGACCTCCCCACCACACCCTACCAGCAAACCTCCCCCACCACACCCTACCAGCAAGACCTCCCCACCACACCCTACCAGCAAGACCTCCCCACCACACCCTACCAGCAAGACCTCCCCCACCACACCCTACCAGCAAGACCTCCCCCACCACACCCTACCAGCAAGATCTCCCCACCACACCCTACCAGCAAGACATCCCCCACCACACCCTACCAGCAAGACCTCCCCACCACACCCTACCAGCAAGACCTCCCCACCACACCTACCAGCAAGACCTCCCCACCACACCTACCAGCAAGACATTCCCACCACACCCTACCAGCAAGACCTCTCCCACAACATCGTACCAGCAAGACCTCCCCCACCACACCCTACAAAAAAGACCTCCCCAACCACACCCTACCAGCAAGACCTCCCCGCCACACCCTACAAACAAGACTTCCCCCACCACACCCTACCATCAAGACCTCCCCAACCACACCCTACCAGCAAGACCTCCCCCGCCACACCCTACCAGCAAGACCCTCCCCAACCACACCCCTACCACAAGACCTCCCCCGCCACACCCTACAAACAAGACCTCCCCACCACACCCTACCAGCATGTCCTGCTCACCACACCCTACCAGCAAGACCTCCCCACCACACCCTACCAGCAAGACATTCCCACCACACCCTACCAGCAAGACCTCTCCCACAACATCGTACCAGCAAGACCTCCCCCACCACACCCTACCAGCAAGACCTCCCCAACCACACCCTACCAGCAAGACCTCCCCCGCCACACCCTACAAACAAGTTCTGCCCCCACACCCTACCAGCAAGACCTCCCCAACCACACCCTACAAACAAGACCTCCCCCACCACACCCTACAAACAAGTCCTGCCCCCCACACCCTACCAGCAAGACCTCCCCCACCACACCCTACCAGCAAGACCTCCCCCGCCACACCCTACCAGCAAGACCTCCCCCACCACACCCTACCAACAAGACGTCCCCCGCCACACCCTACCAGCAAGACCTCCCCGGGAGGGTGGTAGTGGGAGGAAGGGTGTTATTAGGAGGGAGGGTGGTAGTGGGAGGGATAGTGGTGTTGAGAGGGAGGGTGTTAGTGGGAGGGTGGTAGTGGGAGGGAGGGTGTTAGTGGGGGGGAGGGTGGTAGTAGGAGGGAGGCTGGTAATGGGAGAGAGGGTATTAGTGGGAGAGAGGGTGGTAATGGGAGGATGGGTGTTAGTGGGAGGGAGGGTGGTAGTGGGAGAGAGGGGTTAGTGGGAGGGAGGGTGATAGTGGGAGTAAGGGTGTCAATGGGAGGGAGGCTGGTAGTGGGAGAGAGGGGGTTAGTGGGAGGGAGGGTGGTAGTGGGGAGGGTGTCAATGGGAGGGAGGGTGTTAGTGGGAGGGAGGGTGGTAGTGGGATGGAGGGTGGTAGTGGGAGGGAGGGTGTTAGTCGAGAGGAGGATGGTAGTGGGAGAGAGGGTGTTAGTGGGAGGGAGGGTGGTAGTGGGAGGAAGGGTGTTATTGGAAGGGAGGGTGGTAGTGGGAGGGAGGGTGGTATTGAGAGGGAGGGTGTTAGTGGGAGGGTGGTAGTGGGAAGGAGGGTGGTAGTGGGAGGGAGGGTGTTAGTCGGAAGGACGATGGTAGTGGGAGGGTGGGTGGTTGTGAGAGGGAGGGTGGTAGTGGGAGGGAGGGGGGTAGTATGAGGGAGGCTGGTAGTGGGAGAGAGGATGTAAGTGGAGGGAGGGTGGTAGTGGGAGAAAGGGTGTTAGTGGGAGGGAAGGTAATAGTGGGAGGGAGGGTGGTAGTGGGAGGAAGGGTGTTAGTGGGAGGAGGGTGGTAGTGGGAGGGAGGAGGTTAAGGGGAGGGAGGGTGTTAGTGGGAGGAAGGGTGGTAGTGGGAGGAAGGGTGTTTGTGGGAGGGAAGGTGGTAGTGGGAGGGAGGGTAGTAGTGGGAAGGAGAGTTGTAGTGTGAGGGAGGGTGGCAGTGAGAGGAGGGTGGTCGCTGGAGGAAGGGTGTTAGTGGGACGGAGGATGGTAGCGGGAGGGAGGGAAGTAGTGGAAGGGAGGTTGTTAGTGGGAGGGAGGGTAGTAGTGGGAGGGATGTGTTAGCGGGAGGGAGGAAGGTTGTAGTGGGAGGGAGAGTTGCTGCATGATGCAGCATCTCTCTGGTCGATATCACGAGCCAAGCCATTCAGCACATGAGAGAGAGAGAGAGAGAGAGAGAGAGAGAGAGAGAGAGAGAGAGAGAGAGAGAGAGAGAGAGAGGGAGATACAGGTATACATCTAAGTCAAAGAAACCCTCAGAGACATACACACACCTCTTGGTGTATATACACAGACATACACACACTTCTTGGTGTATATACACAGACATACACACACCTCTCGGTGTATGTACACAGACATACACACACTTCTTGGTGTATTTACACAGACATATACACACCTCTCGGTGTACATTCATACTAACCTCAGTATATATACACATACATACAAACCTCTTAGTGTGTATACACAAATATACGCATCTCTCGGAGCATATTCACATGTATAGTATACATGTGAATATGTATACACAATGTATACACGCACCTCTCAGTGTATGCACCACTTGCTTAGATAGCATTTCCTTCCCTCTTCTTGCCCATCCATCTGCCACACCTGGATAGGAAGAAGACCAATGAAGGGGTGACTCATACCTCAGCCTCGACCCCTCCTGGAAGAACCTGTCGTTCGAATGGGTCGTTTAACACCAGAAGCTGAGGGAAGTACCTGGCTTCTCCACCTTTTTTCGTGCCTTTGTTGTGGTTTCACAGAGATGAAAATCCATCTGCCAGAAGTGTAAATACGTACAGGAACATCCTCATAGAAAGAGACATGTAAACAAATAAGCAGACATAGGAACAAGTGAAAATAGCCACAGAGAGACACAGAAACAAATAAACAGGTATTGGCCTAGCCAAACGTAAGCATAAACATCGGCACAGACAATTAGGTATTGACACAGACAAATTAACAAACATACGAACAAACGCAGACACAGGCAAATAAAGATGTAGGCAGAGACAAGCAAATAAACAGTCATATGAACAGATAAACAAAGCAACTCAAGCAAGCATAAACACAGAGTGACAAGGGCGCACATAAACGGAGAAAGAGGATACGGCACAGAAAACAAAGGAATAAAAAAATTCTCTGACAACCAGAGAAACTGTCACTTGTGAACACTATATGTGTGAACGTCTGTCTCTGTTCAACTCCAGTGAGGGATGTCTCTGTGCAACACCAGTGAGAGATGTCTCTGTGCAACACCAGTGAGAGATGTCTCTGTGCAACACCAGTGAGAGATGTCTCTGTGCAACACCAGTGAGAGATGTCTCTGTGCAACACCAGTGAAGATGTCTCTGTGCAACACCAGTGAGAGATGTCTCTGTGCAACACCAGTGAGAGATGTCTCTGTGCAACACCAGTGAGAGATGTCTCTGTGCAACACCAGTGAGAGATGTCTCTGTGCAACACCAGTGAGAGATGTCTCTGTGCAACACCAGTGAGAGATGTCTCTGTGCAACACCAGTGACAGATGTCTCTGTGCAACACCAGTGAGAGATGTCTCTGTGCAACACCAGTGACAGATGTCTCTGTGCAACACCAATGAGACATGTCTCTGTGCAACACTAGTGAGAGATGTCTCTGTGCAACACTAGTGAGAGCTGTCTCTGTGCAACACCAGTGAGAGATGTCTCTGTGCAACACCAGTGAGAGATGTCTCTGTGCAGCACCAGTGAGACATGTCTCTGTGCAACACTAGTGAGAGATGTCTCTGTGCAGCACCAGTGAAACATGTCTCTGTGCAATACTAGTGAGAGATGTCTCTGTGCAACACTAATTAGAGATGTTTCTGTGCAACACCAGTGAGAGATGTCTCTGTGCAACACCAGTGAGAGATGTCTCTGTGCAACACTAATTAGAGATGTTTCTGTGCAGCACCAGTGAGAGATGTCTCTGTGCAACACCAGTGAGAGATGTCTCTGTGCAACACCAGTGAGAGATGTCTCTGTGCAACACCGGAGAGAGACGTCTCTGTGGAACACTAGAGGGAGACGTTCTCTGTGCAACACTAGTAAGATATATATGTCTGTGCCTCTGTATAATATCTGTGAGACACGTCTCTGTTTCCGTGCCTCTTTGCAATACCAATGAGTGATCTCTCTCTCCTGGTTTGGTAATAGAGTTGTGGATGAGTGGAACAAACTCCCGAGTACAGTTATTGAGGCTAAAACGTTGTGTAGTTTTAAAAATAGGTTAGATAAATACATGAGTGGGTGTGGGTGAGTGTGAGTTGGACCTGACTAGCTTGTGCTGCTGGGTCTGGTGCCTTGCTCCTTCCTTGAGTGGAGGTGACCAGACTGGGTGGGTCTTGGATTAATCCAGGGGGGATGGGGGACATGGACCTGCTCCGCATGGGTCAGTAGGTCTGTTGCAGTGTTCCTTCTTTCTTATGTTCTTATTTTGTTATGCTCTCTCTCTCTCTCTCTCTCTCTCTCTCTCTCTCTCTCTCTCTCTCTCTCTCTCTCTCTCTCTCTCTCTCTCTCTCTCTTTCTCTCTCTCTCTCTGTACAACACCAGTGAGAAAACATTGTCTCTGTACAACGCAAGTGCGAGATTATCTGTGCAACGCCAGTGAGAGATTCTCTCCAGTGAAAGATGCTTCTCTTTCTGTGCTTCTGTGCAACACCAGTGTGAGATGCGTCTCTCTGTGACTGCAACATCGTTGTGAGATATGTCTCTCTGTGCCTCTGTACAACAGCAGTAAGAGACATGAAGGGAAGCAGGAAAACTAACAGAGCACAAAGAGAAAAATAAAGAACGTGTAGTGAGAGAGACAGGTAAAGTCAGATGCTTGGGTAAATACATTTACAAAGAGAGAGAGAGAGAGAGAGAGAGAGAGAGAGAGAGAGAGAGAGAGAGGAGAGGAGAGAGAGAGAGAGAGAGAGTGAGGAGAGCCAAAAGAGAGCATGAGAGAGAAGAGAGAGAGTTGGAGGGACGAGCAATATCAAAAGCTAGAGTATTGAGAGAGAGAGAGAGAGAGAGAGAGATGAATGGGAGGGTGTTGGCACCTGGAGAAGAAGTTGATATCCTTGGGGTGAAATTTGACTCCAAACTAACCATGAAGAACCATGTTGTAAATCTTGCAAACAAGGCAGCCAGGAAGCTTACAGCACTTCGCCGTATCTCGCATCTACTTGACAGTAGGTGTTGCATGATTCTGTACGAGGCACAAGTACGCTCGCACCTTGAGTATGCTCCACTTTCTTGGTTTGCCTGCCCCCCCTCTCATCTGCGACTGCTTGACAGAGTAGAAAACAGAGCAAGATGTCTCATCTCTCGCCTGGACCCATCCTGGATAGATCTGTCATTTCAGCAGAGCCTTCAACATAGGAGGGATGTGGGTGGCCTTACTGTTATGTACAAGGCCAATATTGTCAAAATACCACACTTGGATCCACTTCGAGGACAGCGTGAAACAAGCTTTTATGCCACAAGACGGGCAGAAAACAGCAACTTCACTCTGGCTGCACCCTTCTCCAGAACGTCACTCTATCTGAGATCATACATACCCAGGATGATTCGAGTATGGAGCACATTCGTACAGCATAATGATGTCAACGAGATGAAGTCAGTTGATCAAATGAAAATGCTGGCCCACAGATGGCTCCAGCTTCATCCTGTTCCCTACTTGTATGTCTCATAATAATAAAAATGCTTTCAAGTGAGCTAATATAGGTAACAGCTCTAAGCTTGCCAATAAAGTTAGGAATCCTTAACCTGTAAATAGCTTGTCAATAAAGCTAGGGATCCTTAACCTTGTCAAACCCTGTGTAAAAAAAGAGAGAGAGAGAGAGAGAGAGAGAGAGAGAGAGAGAGAGAGAGAGAGAGAGAGAGAGGAGAGAGAGAGAGAGAGAGAGAGAGAGAGAGAGAGAGAGATTAAGATACACAGCAAGTGGGTGATACACAGATAAAAACAAAGCGGACACAGAACACATATTGAAAATGCAGATGGGAGACGACAGTTTCTCTCTGAAATCATGTTTACCAGGGAGGACAGACCTTCCTTCACATCAGCCTCCTCCTCGGGACAACCCAAGGAAGCAAAGTAGTACTGCTTATTTCCACTGCCATCCTTCAGTAGCGCCTTTCCTAGGACGCGACCCACAACAGTCGACTGAAAAAGGCATCAGTTTGTTGTTAGGCAACAAGGGCAACGGGATATTTGGCCATACGCTGCGCTACACCAGAAACTTGTCCCTGAAACCTTCCCTTGTGAGCCGGGTTTGCAACAGACGTGCCTTTGTTTTGGCAAGAAAGTTTTGCATGTATGTGTGTGTGTGTGTGTGTGTGTTAAATACTGTGACAGGTGAAACAGTGAGTGGGAGGGCAGTGAAGAGAGGAGGGGAGGTTTATACTGCGGACCTGAGTGGGGAACAAGGAGGGGTGGAAAAGGGCTTCCCTTGGGATCTGAATAAACTCAAGGAACGGGAAGAGAAGAGTGAGGAGACTTCCTTGGGACCTGAGATGGGATGCGAAAGAGGTGATTTAAGGGGCCGGTTCAGTGTGGGACCTGAGAGGAGTAAAGGGGAGTGAGTTAGGAAGGAAGGGTATGAGAAAGGGACTCTCCTTGGGTGTGCAAGGAATAAGTGGAAAGGATAGGGGTGTGCAAGGAGAGGGGTGTGAAAGGAATAAGTGGAAAGGATAGAAAGGCCTTACCATCGCACCTGCGTGTGGGAGAGGGGAATTTCGAAGAAAGTAGGAAAGAGAATTTAGGTTGACAGTGAAGTAGAAATTGATTACCTAGGCATCGAAAATACCAAGGGGAAGAAACTGGTATAGAATAGGGAGACAGTGCCGGTATTTGAGAGAAAGAGAGAGAGAGAGAGAGAGAGAGAGAGAGAGAGAGAGAGAGAGAGAGAGAGAGACAAGAGGGCGCTACAGTCGGCAGAAATGGGAACTA
Organism: Cherax quadricarinatus; assembly: GCF_026875155.1. NCBI lineage: Eukaryota > Metazoa > Arthropoda > Malacostraca > Decapoda > Parastacidae > Cherax > Cherax quadricarinatus. The sequence goes on along the minus strand of NC_069407.1, from coordinate 40,324,008 downwards.
TGGCAACGACTGAAGAGGAGAGCTGAAAAAGTTACTTAAGTGAGGCAGAGGTTCAAGTGCACCACCCACTGCAACTCCAACAATTTGTTCATAAAGTTTTTTATTAAACACAAAGTCGTGAAGAGACAGCGTCAACAGGAAACCGAGTTGTTTCCTTGTCAAGTTCATCTGCCGGTTCAGATTCAACCAATAAAGCCCCACTGTAAATAGTTTCTGTATATAATAAAGACATATTAGTAAATAAAGATTCTGAATCAAGACTGACCATGACAACAGGAAATCCAAAGTTTAAATTTATAGTCTTTTGGACAAAGGAGAAAGAATTGTGGGTAATAAAGAAGAAAAGTGTTGAAAAATGGACCTTTATTGACAACGTTTCGCCTATGGACAGGCTTCTTCAGTCAATATACAGGGAGATCCAACAAGCAACGTTTTACAAGCGCAGCAAGATGGCTGGACGGTTTAGTGAATTTAGTGTAAGAGGCAGCAACAAAGTAATACAGAATTTACCTAAGTTAGAAGTTCCAGTTTCTGATCCTCTCGAGGGAGGTTCCTTGATGCTGGTGAGGGACTCTTGATCTAGGAAATTGGATCTGTGCTCCAATTCCCTGAATTAAGCCTGAATGCCTTCTGTCCCCCATCCCACAGGAGCTGTATAATCCCTACGGATTTAGCTCTCCCGCGTGAGGATGATAATAATAGTAATAACAATAATAGTAATAATAATCCACTTGCTGATAAGTCTCAGTGGGACATTGAATGTGTCACAGAGTTAAAATCCTTTCACCAGCATCAAGACACCCTCCTCTTTCACCAGCATCAAGGCACCCTCCTCTTTCACCTGCATCAAGACACCCTCCTCTTTCACCTGCATCAAGACACCCTCCTCTCTCACCTGCATCAAGACACCCTCCTCTTTCACCTGCATCAAGGCACCCTCCTCTTTCACCAGCATCAAGGCACCCTCCTCTCTCACCTGCATCAAGGCACCCTCCTCTTTCACCTGCATCAAGACACCCTCCTCTTTCACCTGCATCAAGGCACCCTCCTCTTTCACCAGCATCAAGGCACCCTCCTCTCTCACCTGCATCAAGACACCCTCCTCTTTCACCAGCATCAAGGCACCCTCCTCTCACCTGCATCAAGACACCCTCCTATTTCACCTG
>NC_069407.1:40195342-40320342 GCF_026875155.1 Cherax quadricarinatus | reverse complement strand
TGCTACTCTACTACTGCTACTCTACCCTCCTTCCCTCCCTCCTACACCTGCTGCTTAATCCTCCTCTTTCAACCTCACAGTCCACCCTCCATACATTTCCAAACCCCTCCCTCTCTACCACTAATTAGAACACCCTTCCTCACTCTCAAAAGTTCTCCCTCCCTCATACTCACCCTCCCTAATCGTTCTCAAACTCTGCCAACAGGTCTCCCTCCCTTTCATACTAGTCCTTCCTTTCACCCTCCCTAATCGCTCTCCCTCCCTCCCCCTCCTACCCCCTGCCCCTATCATCCCTGCTCACCTACAGACGCCAGCCATCTCCCCGTTCATTAGCGAGGGACCGCATTTCCGCAGGTTTCAGTGCTGCGAGTCAATCTTGTTGTTACGTCTCAGGCTTGTGTTTACCCGACTCCTTCACCTGCCACACCTGCTTTACCTGCTACACTTGTTACACCTGTCACACCTGCTTCACCTGCTACACCTGCTTCATCTGTTTTCTCCACTATACTGCATTCTCTCCCTCTCTTGTACCACGTGCAGTGACCACGGTCCCAGGACCGAAACGCATCCAACAGAGACGTTGTAAGTGGTTGCACTAGTGTTCTTTCGTAACTTAGTGTTGTTGATGCAGCTCAGGCTTCAGGTTTCAGGGATGAACCTTGTTGATGCAGCTCAGGCTTCAGGTTTCAGGTATGAACCTTGTTGATGCAGCTCAGGCTTCAGGCTTCAGGTATGAACCTTGTTGATGCAGCTCAGGCTTCAGGCTTCAGGTATGAACCTTGTTGATGCAGCTCAGGCTTCAGGCTTCAGGTATGAACCTTGTTGATGCAGCTCAGGCTTCAGGCTTCAGGTATGAACCTTGTCACTAGGCCCAGTCATGCTCAGTTCCTTTCATTTCCACTAGTGGTGTCCAGTTGTCGCGTTATTTTATCCGCTCATACAAAGTTCCTACGTTATTTTGTCCAGTGGTACTGTACTCAGATGTTGAGTGGATCTGAGTACAGTTCCTGAGTGATTTTTGATACTTCTCTTTGATTTTGATACTTCCGTTTCATTGTGATGCTCTACGACTGTTTTTCTATTGACTATTTGTATTGATAAAATTTTAAACCGTGATTTTTATTTTCACATTTTATTCATATGCATATTTTAATAGCTTCTGACCTCATTCACCCAACAACTGCTTCGTTTGAATTCAAATAACCATCAAGATCTGCAACATTCCCACCCTTCCTTCAGAGTACAGGTACACAATACTTCCCACCTCCAGAACCACAACATCACTACTTTTCTGTCAGAATACAGGTACAGTACTTCCCACCTCCAGAACCACAACATCACTACCCTTCCTTCAGAGTACAGGTACAGTATTTCCCACCTCCAGAACCACAACATCTCAGCCCTTCCTTCAGAGTACAGGTACTCTTCTTCCACACCAACAGAAGTGAACTCCGGCTAACGGTGTTCCATAAATCCCTTAATATCACCTTGTTCACACTCCAACAGCGCTTCAGATCCCAAGTGTTTCCACTCACTCTGATCCAACACGCTCACCCACATGCTTGCAATATCCTCAAATATTCCTTTATTTAACTTGGTAAGAGAATATAGATATTACCTTAAACTTGTGACCACCGTAATGTTATGGAATATAATCTGGAATGCACTAGGCGCTAAACCCGTTTGGGTGAGTGCAGGACTTGGTGGAGGCTCGGTCCTCCATGCGCTCATCGCTTCCTGGTGTCTGACAAATTATGTTGCTGGGTTTTGGGATGAATTAATTTTCGAAAAAATAAAATAGTTTCAATTTTGTACTCTATATTTTAAATAAATATAAACGATTTAATTTATTTTCGAGCCATTTATAATTTTATGTATAATTACGTGTCAACAAAATGTTGTTGTGTATTCTGTTGCTCTGGTGATCTAATTATGGGTTGCCTGCTTGGGAGTCCCTGTTTTGGGTTAGCTGATTGGGTGTCCCTAGTATGGGTTGCCTGTTTGGGTGTCTCTATTTTGTGTTGCCTGCTTGAGTGTCCCTGTTTTGGGTTAGCTGTTTGGGTGTCTCTACTTTGGGTTGCCCGTTTGGGCGTCCCTGTTTGGTTTTAGCTATTTGGGTGTCCCTGTTATGGGCTAGCTCTTTAGGTATCCTTGTTTTTGGTTAGCTGTTTGAGTGCCCAACTTTTGGGTTATTTATCTGGAGTCCCCGTTTTGGATTTCACATTTAGGATTCCACGAGTCACAGAGTATATTTCAGTCCTGGTCATGTTTTCAGCTCCTCATATCAACGGATGAATTCCACGAGTCTACATTTCTCGTTTTAGACATTAAAGAGAGGAATGCAAGTTAAAAATGTGGTATTCAGAGCTACACTCTGATGAGAGGGAAGAGAGGAAGGAGAGGAGGAGGAGGAGGAAGAAGGGAAAGAGGAAGGAAGGAAAGGGAAGGAAGAAGCTGCCGTGCATTGGTGAGGGAAGAATTTTTTCACTGTTGGGAAAGTCGAGCGAGAGAGAAGAGAGAGAGAGAGAGAGAGAGAGAGAGAGAGAGAGAGAGAGAGAGAGAGAGAGGAGAGAGAGAGAGAGAGAGAGAGAGAGAGAGAGAGAGAGAGAGAGAGACAAGAGAGAGAGAGAGAGAAAGAGACAGAGACAAGGCAGACAGAGAGACACCACCCACCACTCCCACACAACCCACCACCCCCACACTCCCACACCACCCACCACCCCCACACCAACCCCACACCAAGAACATATCCAAGAACTTGTCACATATGGACTAGAAACCAACATGGGGCTACAACGGGAAGGTTTAGCGTTGTCTCAGGGACTCCACTCCAATAATCACGTCTGCCTTACTGGGCTGTATTGTTATGTTGCAACCAGGGTAATCCATCAGAGGTAATAACGTCATGAGCTCCTAAAATCACACGATTTGCTTCAAACTACCTTAGATAAGCAGAACAGGCCTACTTCAGGTGGCCTAGGTGGTCCTTGGCAAAGGACCAACAAGGTTATTCACCTGATAAAATTACTCCCCCTTTAAACAGCAGAATGGAACCGTTTCTACTAGTAGCCAGGAGAAAATTGACTTCTTTGCCGAACACTTTGCTTTCAAAATGCATATTTCTGATCCAGCAAGGGAACCAAGTTGTCAAAGGTGACAATAAGGCAGGATGAAGTTTATCTTCTCCTTAAATTGATGGACCAAGGCTGTAGGTCCTGATAAGGTGAGCCCAAGATAGCCGAATAGATGTGCAAATCAGCTAGCACTGCCTAGCACAGTGTAAATGGTCTTCTCTGTGGAAAGAGGCAAATGTAGTCCCTGTACACAAAACGAAGAGTAGAGCTTGAATCAGCAGCTACAAACCAGTATCACTCCTGTCAATCACTGGCAAGATTTTTGAGACAATAATCTCACGGCACATGACGGTATTTTTTTGACTACCACTCACTTCTTTGTTATCGTCAGTTTGAACTGCTGATCTGTTGTTAAATCTCTCCACTATGTGACACCAGTCACTGGATGAATCCAAGGTCAGCTGTGTAGTAGCGCTGAACATTGCTGATGCTTTCGACCGAGTATGACACCAGGGACTCTCGGCAAAACTGCTAGCACTAGAAGTCTCGGTGAGACAGAGTCAACAAAACACTCTATTGGTGAAAGTGTTCCACAAGAAAGTGTGCTTGGGCCATTGTTATAGAATGTCCACTTCAATGACCTTTTCATCTCATCCCAGAATCCCATTCACATGCAGAGGATTACACTCTGACATTTACTTATCCAAGAGAGTAAGTGCCAGCTACTTTAAGTTACATCAACCACTAGCTTACAGATATATCAGCCTGGAAAAAACGATGGCAGCTCACATTTGCTTCAGAGAAAACACAAATGATGATGGTCTCTAGGTACCATGAGAGTTATGCTGGAGCAGTGGTAAGAATGAATGGGAGAGTGCTGGAGCCCAGGGATGAAGCTGATATCCTTGGGGTGGAATTTTATTACAGACTATGAAGAACCACGTTTTAAATCTTGCAAACAAAACGGCCAGGAAGCTTACAGCACAGACGTAGCTCGCATCTGCTTGACAGCAGAGGCTGCAAGACTTTGCACGAGACACAAGTACGCTCACACCCTGAGTATGCTCCATTGTCTTGGATTCCCTTAACTCCTCGCCCCACGTCTCATCTATGAGTTCTTGACGAAAAATAGAACAGAGCAAGACGATTTTTCTCTCGTCTGAACCACGGCCTAGACAGATCTGTCTTCTCAGCAGAGCCTTCAGTTGAGGAGGGATGTGGGTGGCCTTAGTGTTATGTACAGGGCCACTTGGTTCCACTGTGTGGACAGTGAGAAGGCAGCTTCTACACAACAAGACGAGCAGCCAACAGCAAATAAATTAACTGTACCCTTCTCCATCTGAGATCATTTATTCCTAGGATGACTTGAGTCTAGAACATGTTCATACAGCATATGACATCCATGACATAAATTCAGTTGACCATATGAAATCTCTGGCCCACAGATGGCTCCTATTTCATCCTATAAGAATAAAAGGCTTTAAAATGAGCTGAGATAAGTGGCAGCTCTTAGCATGTAAATAAAGTTAGGAACCCTTAACCTAACCTTGTAAAATCATGGTGAAAATAAAAGAGAGCGAGTGAGCGAGAGAGTGAGCGAGCGAGAGAGAGCGAGAGAGAGAGGAGAGAGAGAGGAGAGAGAGAGAGAGAGAGAGAGAGAGAGAGAGAGAGAGAGAGAGAGAGAGAGAGAAGAGAGGAGAGTGCTGAGGGGAAAGACTTTTTACATAAGGGTGGAGGGAAGCGAGGTGATGAAAATTGAAGGAGGTAGAGAAGTTGGTGATAATCGAGAAGAGGGAATGATGGCGAGTGGCTCAGTGGAGGGAGCAGTGGAATGAGTGATGAGATAGGGAAAGCCAGGGAGAAAGAGAAAATAAAGAGAGAGAGAGGAGAGAGAGAGAGAGAGAGTGAGAGAGAGAGAGAGAGAGAGAGAGAGACAGAGAGAGAGGCTTTCAATCTGAGCTGAGGAAGGTAACAGCTTTTGACTAGTAAATAAATATAGGAACTCATAACCTAACCTCGTAAAACCCTATGTAAAAGTATATAATAAGGTGCACTATAGAAGACTACACTACACTACACTCCAGAGTGTGTACACTACACTCCAAAGTGTGTACACTACACTCCAAAGTGTGTACACTACACTCCAGAGTGTGTACACTACACTCCAGAGTGTGTACACTACACTCCAAAGTGTGTACACTACACTCCAGAGTGTGTACACTACACTCCAAAGTGTGTACACTACACTCCAGAGTGTGTACACTACACTCCAAAGTGTGTACACTACACTCCAAAGTGTGTACACTACACTCCAAAGTGTGTACACTACACTCCAAAGTGTGTACACTACACTCCAAAGTGTGTACACTACACTCCAAAGTGTGTACACTACACTCCAGAGTGTGTACACTACACTCCAGAGTGTGTACACTACACTCCAAAGTGTGTACACTACACTCCAAAGTGTGTACACTACACTCCAAAGTGTGTACACTACACTCCAAAGTGTGTACACTACACTCCAAAGTGTGTACACTACACTCCAGAGTGTGTACACTACACTCCAGAGTGTGTACACTACACTCCAAAGTGTGTACACTACACTCCAAAGTGTGTACACTACACTCCAAAGTGTGTACACTACACTCCAAAGTGTGTACACTACACTCCAAAGTGTGTACACTACACTCCAGAGTGTGTACATACACTCCAGAGTGTGTACACTACACTCCAAAGTGTGTACACTACACTCCAAAGTGTGTACACTACACCCAAAGTGTGTACACTACACTCCAAAGTGTGTACACTACACTCCAAAGTGTGTACACTACACTCCAAAGTGTGTACACTACACTCCAAAGTGTGTACACTACACTCCAAAGTGTGTACACTACACTCCAGAGTGTGTACACTACACTCCAGAGTGTGTACACTACACTCCAGAGTGTGCACAGTACACTCCAAAGTGTGTACACTACACTCCAGAGTGTGTACACTACACTCCAGAGTGTGTACACTACACTCCAGAGTGTGTACACCACCCTCGAAAGTGTGTACACTACACTCCAGAGTGTATACACCACCCTCGAAAGTGTGTACACTACACTCCAGAGTGTGTATAGTACACTCCAAAGTGTGTACACTACACTCCAGAGTGTGTACACTACACTCCAGAGTGTGTACACTGCACTCCAGAGTGTGTACACTACACTCCAGAGTGTGTACACTACACTCCAAAGTGTGTACACTACACTCCAGAGTGTGTACACTACACTCCAGAGTGTGTACACTACACTCCAAAGTGTGTACACTACACTCCAGAGTGTGTACACTACACTCCAGAGTGTGTACAGTACACTCCAAAGTGTGTACACTACACTCCAGAGTGTGTACACTACACTCCAGAGTGTGTACACTACACTCCAGAGTGTGTACACTACCCTCGAAAGTGTGTACACTACACTCCAGAGTGTGTACACTACACTCCAGAGTGTGTACACTACACTCCAGAGTGTGTACACCACACTCGAAAGTGTGTACACTACACTCCAGAGTGTGTACAGTACACTCCAGAGTGTGTACACACACTCGAAAGTGTGTACACTACACTCCAGAGTGTGTACACTACACTCCAGAGTGTGTATACCACACTCGAAAGTGTGTACACTACACTCCAGAGTGTGTACAGTACACTCCAAAGTGTGTACACTACACTCCAGAGTGTGTACACTACACTCCAGAGTGTGTACACTACACTCCAGAGTGTGTACACCACACTCGAAAGTGTGTACACTACACTCCAGAGTGTGTACACTACACTCCAGAGTGTGTACACCACACTCGAAAGTGTGTACACTACACTCCAGAGTGTGTACACTACACTCCAGAGTGTGTACACCACACTCGAAAGTGTGTACACTACACTCCAGAGTGTGTACAGTACACTCCAAAGTGTGTACACTACACTCCAGAGTGTGTACACTACACTCCAGAGTGTGTACACTACACTCCAGAGTGTGTACACTACACTCCAAAGTGTGTACACTACACTCCAAAGTGTGTACACTACACTCCAGAGTGTGTACACTACACTCCAAAGTGTGTACACTACACTCCAGAATGTGTACACTACACTTAAGAGTGTGTACACTACACTCCAAAGTGTGTACACTACACTTCAGTGTGTACACTACACTCCAGAGTGTGTACACTACACTCCAGAGTGTGTATACCACACTCCAATGTGTGTACACTACACTCCAAAGTGTGTACACTACACTCCAGAGTGTGTACACTACACTCCAGGGTGTGTACACTACACTCCAGAGTGTGTACACTACACAACACTACACTCCAGAGTGTGTACACTACACAACACTACACTCCAGAGTGTGTACACTACACAACACTACACTCCAGAGTGTGTACACTACACTCCAGAGTGTGTACACTACACTCCAAAGTGTGTACACTACACTCCAGAGTGTGTACACTACACTCCAGAGTGTATACACTACACTCCAGAGTGTGTACACTACACTCCAAAGTGTGTACACTACACTCCAAAGTGTGTGCACTACACTCCAGAGTGTGTACACTGCACTCCAGAGTGTGTACACTATACAACACTACACTCCAGAGTGTGTACACTACACTACAGAGTGTGTACACTACACAACACTACGCTCCAGAGTGTGTACACTACACAACACTACGCTCCAGAGTGTGTACACTACACTCCAGAGTGTGTACACTACACGACACTACACTCCAGGTGTGTACACTACACAACACTACACTCCAGGTGTGTACACTACACAACACTACACTCCAGGTGTGTACACTACACAACACTACACTCCAGGTGTGTACACTACACAACACTACACTCCAGGTGTGTACACTACACAACACTACACTCCAGGTGTGTACACTACACAACACTACACTTCAGATGTGTACACTACACAACACTACACTCCAGGTGTGTACACTACACAACACTACACACCAGGTGTGTACACTACACAACACTACACTCCAGGTGTGTACACTACACAACACTACACTCCAGGTGTGTGCACTACACAACACTACACTCCAGGTGTGTACACTACACAACACTACACTCCAGGTGTGTACACTACACAACACTACACTCCAGGTGTGTACACTACACAACACTACACTCCAGGTGTGTACACTTCACAACACTACACTTCAGGTGTGTACACTACACAACACTACACTCCAGCGGTGTACACTACACAACACTACACTCCAGGTGTGTACACTACACAACACTACACTCCAGGTGTGTACACTACACAACACTACACTCCAGGTGTGTACACTTCACAACACAACACTCCAGGTGTGTACACTACACAACACTACACTCCAGGTGTGTACACTTCACAACACTACACTCCAGGTGTGTACACTACACAACACTACACTCCAGGTGTGTACACTACACAACACTACACTCCAGCTGTGTACACTTCACAACACTACACTCCAGGTGTGTACACTACACAACACTACACTCCAGGTGTGTACACTTCACAACACTACACTCCAGGTGTGTACACTACACAACACTACACTCCAGGTGTGTACACTACACAACACTACACTCCAGGTGTGTACACTACACAACACTACACTCCAGGTGTGTACACTACACAACACTACACTCCAGGTGTGTACACTACACAACACTACACTCCAGAGTGTGTACACTACACGACACTACACTCCAGAGTGTGTACACTACACGACACTACACTCCAGGTGTGTACACTACACAACACTACACTCCAGGTGTGTACACTACACAACACTACACTCCAGGTGTGTACACTACACAACACTACACTCAAGGTGTGTACACTACACAACACTACACTCCAGCTGTGTACACTACACAACACTACACTCAAGGTGTGTACACTACACAACACTACACTCCAGGTGTGTACACTACACAACACTACACTCCAGGTGTGTACACTACACAACACTACACTCCAGGTGTGTACACTACACAACACTACACTCCAGATGTGCACACTACACAACACTACACTCCAGGTGTGTACACTACACAACACTACACTCAAGGTGTGTACACTACACAACACTACACTCCAGGTGTGTACACTACACAACACTACACTCCAGGTGTGTACACTTGACAACACTACACTCCAGGTGTGTACACTACACAACACTACACTCCAGGTGTGTACACTACACAACACTACACTCAAGGTGTGTACACTACACAACACTACACTCCAGGTGTGTACACTACCCTCACACTGTAACAATATATAGTATACCATGAAACATTATACTAAGTTAATTGGCAAGCCGGTGATTCAGATTTTCAATAAGTGTTCCACTTCTGGGACACTTATATACCACTACTGGGACACTTATTTACTACTACTGGAACACTTAATTACCATTCCTGGGACACTTATATACCACTACTGGGACACTCATTTACTACTACTGGGACACTTAATTACCATTCTTGGGACACTTATTTACCACTACTGGGACACTTATTTACTACTACTGGGACACTTATTTACTACTACTGGGACCCTTAATTGCCATTCTTGGGACACTTATTTACCACTACTGGGACATTTATTTACTACTACTGGGACACTTATTTACTACTACTGGAACACTTAATTACCATTCCTGGGACACTTATTTACCACTACTGGGACACTTATTTACTACTACTGGGACACTTATTTACTACTACTGGGACACTTATTTACTACTTCTGGGACACTTATTTACTACTACTGGGACACTTATTTACTACTACTGGGACACTTATTTACTACTACTGGGACACTTAATTACCATTCTTGGGACACTTATTTACTACTACTGGGACACTTATTTACTACTACTGGGACACTTATTTACTACTACTGGGACACTTAATTACCATTCTTGGGACACTTATTTACCACTCCTGGGACACTTATTTACTACTACTGGAACACTTAATTACCATTCTTGGGACACTTATTTACCACTACTGAGACACTTATTTATCAGTACTGGGACACTTATTTACTACTACTGGAACACTTATTTACCACTACTGGGACACTTATTTACCACTACTGGGACACTTATTTACTACTACTGGGACACTTATTTACTACTACTGGGACACTTATTTACCACTACTGGGACACTTATTTACTACTACTGGGACACTTATTTACTACTACTGGGACACTTATTTACTACTACTGGAACACTTAATTACCATTCTTGGGACACTTATTTACCACTACTGGGACACTTATTTACTACTACTGGGACACTTATTTACTACTACTGGAACACTCAATTACCATTCTTGGGACACTTATTTACCACTCCTGGGACACTTATTTACTACTACTGGGACACTTATTTACTACTACTGGGACACTTATTTACTACTACTGGGACACTTATTTACTACTACTGGGACACTTATTTACTACTACTGGGACACTTAATTACCATTCTTGGGACACTTATTTACCACTACTGGGACACTTTTTTACCACTACTGAGACACTTATTTATCAGTACTGGGACACTTATTTACTACTACTGGAACACTTATTTACCACTACTGGGACACTTATTTATCAGTACTGGGACACTTATTTACTACTACTGGAACACTTATTTACCACTACTGGGACACTTATTTGCCACTCCTGGGACACTTATTTACCACTCTTAGGTCACTTATTTACCACTACTGGGACACTTATTTACTACTCCTGGGACACTTATCTATCATTCCTAACGGTTACCGCCACTGTTGAGATATCCCTGGGTATGTGGAGTAGATCATTGTAGGGTACATAATATAACAGTATGATAGTAGGGGGAAGCAGTGAGTGAGGTCTTAATGACAAAGCTAATAATTGAATTTTACTGTAATAAAGCGAGGGATATAATATTTGAAGAGAATGTTCTTACAGTTAGTAAGATACACGTTCGTTATACCAGAAGTTGCATTGCGAGGGGAAGGTAATACACGATAATGCTGCAAATAATACTGTAACACCACACAGAACACTAGCTTCACTACCAGGACTTCACCTACAATTAGTGTTATGTACAGGGCCACTTGGTTCCACTGTGTGGACAGTGAGAAGGCAGCTTCTACACAACAAGACGAGCAGCCAACAGCAAATAAATTAACTGTACCCTTCTCCATCTGAGATCATTTATTCCTAGGATGACTTGAGTCTAGAACATGTTCATACAGCATATGACATGCATGACATAAATTCAGTTGACCAAATGAAATCTCTCGCCCACAGATGGCTCCTATTTCATCCTATAACAATAAAAGGCTTTAAAATGAGCTGAGATAAGTGGCAGCTCTTAGCATGTAAATAAAGTTAGGAACCCTTAACCTAACCTTGTAAAATCATGGTGAAAATAAAAGAGAGCGAGTGAGCGAGAGAGTGAGCGAGAGAGAGTGAGAGAGAGAGAGAGAGAGAGAGAGAGAGAGAGAGAGAGAGAGAGAGAGAGAGAGAGAGAGAGAGAGAGAGAGAGAGAGAGAGAGAGTGCTGAGGGGAAAGACTTTTTACATAAGGGTGGAGGGAAGCGAGGTGATGAAAATTGAAGGAGGTAGAGAAGTTGGTGATAATCGAGAAGAGGAATGATGGCGAGTGGCTCAGTGGAGGGAGCAGTGGAATGAGTGATGAGATAGGGAAAGCCAGGGAGAAAGAGAAAATAAAGAGAGAGAGAGAGAGAGAGAGAGAGAGAGAGAGAGAGAGAGAGAGAGAGAGAGAGAGAGAGAGAGAGAGGAGAGAGAGAGAGAGGACAGAGACAGAGACAGACAGAGAGAGAGAGAGAGAGAGAGAGAGAGAGAGACAGAGAGAGAGGCTTTCAATCTGAGCTGAGGAAGGTAAACAGCTTTTGACTAGTAAATAAATATAGGAACTCATAACCTAACCTCGTAAAACCCTATGTAAAAGTATATAATAAGGTGCACTATAGAAGACTACACTACACTACACTCCAGAGTGTGTACACTACACTCCAAAGTGTGTACACTACACTCCAGAGTGTGTACACTACACTCCAGAGTGTGTACACTACACTCCAAAGTGTGTACACTACACTCCAAAGTGTGTACACTACACTCCAAAGTGTGTACACTACACTCCAAAGTGTGTTACACTACACTCCAGAGTGTGTACACTACACTCCAAAGTGTGTACACTACACTCCAAAGTGTGTACACTACACTCCAAAGTGTGTACACTACACTCCAGAGTGTGTACACTACACTCCAAAGTGTGTACACTACACTCCAAAGTGTGTACACTACACTCCAGAGTGTGTACACTACACTCCAAAGTGTGTACGCTACACTCCAGAGTGTGTACACTACACTCCAGAGTGTGTACACTACACTCCAAAGTGTGTACACTACACTCCAGAGTGTGTACACTACACTCCAGAGTGTGTACAGTACACTCCAAAGTGTGTACACTACACTCCAGAGTGTGTACACTACACTCCAGAGTGTGTACACTACACTTCAAAGTGTGTACACTACACTCCAGAGTGTGTACACTACACTCCAGAGTGTGTACACTACACTTCAAAGTGTGTACACTACACTCCAGAGTGTGTACACTACACTCCAGAGTGTGTACACTACACTCCAGAGTGTGTACACTACACTCCACAGTGTGTACACTACACTCCAGAGTGTGTACACTACACTCCAGAGTGTGTACACTACACTCCAAAGTGTGTACACTACACTCCAAAGTGTCATTATATAGTATACCATGAAACATTATACTAAGTTAATTGGCAAGCCGGTGATTCAGATTTTCAATAAGTGTTCCACTTCTGGGACACTTATATACCACTACTGGGACACTTATTTACTACTACTGGAACACTTAATTACCATTCCTGGGACACTTATTTACCACTACTGGGACACTTATATACCACTACTGGGACACTTATTTACTACTACTGGAACACTTAATTACCATTCCTGGGACACTTATTTACCACTACTGGGACACTTATATACCACTACTGGGACACTTAATTACCATTCTTGGGACACTTATTTACCACTACTGGGACACTTATTTACTACTACTGTGACACTTATTTACTACTACTGGAACAATTAATTACCATTCTTGGGACACTTATTTACCACTACTGGGACGCTTATTTATCACTACTTGGACAATTGTTTGCCACTCATGGGACACTTTTTTACCACTACTGAGACACTTATTTATCAGTACTGGGACACTTATTTACTACTACTGGAACACTTATTTACCACTACTGGGACACTTATCTATCATTCCTAACGGTTACCGCCACTGTTGAGATATCCCTGGGTATGTGGAGTAGATCATTGTAGGGTACATAATATAACAGTATGATAGTAGGGGGAAGCAGTGAGTGAGGTCTTAATGACAAAGCTAATAATTGAATTTTACTGTAATAAAGCGAGGGATATAATATTTGAAGAGAATGTTCTTACAGTTAGTAAGATACACGTTCATTATACCAGAAGTTGCATTGCGAGGGGAAGGTAATACACGATAATGCTGCAAATAATACTGGAACACCACACAAAACACTAGCTTCACTACCAGGACTTCACCTACAATTCTCTCTCTCTCTCTCTCTCTCTCTCTCTCTCTCTCTCTCTCTCTCTCTCTCTCTCTCTCTCTCTCTCTCTCTCTCTCTCTCTCTCTCTCTCTCTCTCTCTCTCTCTCTCTCTCTCTTTCCACTGTATATGAAGTGCTACTCCCAGTATTCTTGTTTGTTACCAGATAGCGATAATAAGTTAGGTAAGATTTGTCAGGAAACAGGACAAGTATTTCCTGACGCGGAAGCCTTAGTCATATGATGACCGACAGCTGGGGCCGTTGGTCATGTGACCGAGGCCTACCGCTGGCTTACCGGTCCACCCTTTTAAAAATTATGGTTATGATTATAGCGTTAATATAAACGATAAATCTTTACCACAGCAAGGAGGTCAGAGATTAGTCGTTCATGTTAACATTGGTGTATCTGTTATTGTAAGCTGATCCTCTCTTTAATGTTCATGTAAATTACTCGGTTCTCTTTATTTATAGTGTATCTTCTCGTACTGTAACTGATTTTCACACAGTTGTGTTACTGGTCTGTTTTATTTTTTTAGGTTATAATCACGACTGATTTCTACTGTAATTTACAGTTAAGCTTTAAATAAAGATGAATGACTGATTTTTTGGGGGGCTGTCCTAGGTAATTTACACATATGTTACTATAACAACACTGCAGTAGCCAAGGAGTCGAACCCATGCTGTTTCGGCCCGCCTTATAGTGAAAGAAAACGCATGACGCTTGCGTTTTCTCTCACCATGAGGCGGGCCAAAACAGCATGTGTTCGACTCCTTGGCTAGTGCAGTGTTGTTATTGATCAATACCACTTGTTCCGTGGGTACAATAATATGTTACTACGTATGATATTGTATTTACGTGTCCTTGTACATAAGTAAGCTTACTTACTAACTGGTCCTGGAGCGAAGCAGAAGACACAGTCTCACAGGTGAAAAGAGCAATAACTATCCAGGGAGGTACAACATAGAGAGTGAACGAGATTCAACTCAGAACACTGGCTTGTGACGGAACACCATAACCCACAAACCTTAACATAACCGCAAGACTTATAAACATTAAACAAGAAAGATAAGAATAGACAGACTATATTTTTCTGAGGTGTGGAGATCTTGCACATTATACCTCATGCAAACAATCGCAAACAGGTGATCTTAACTATGCAAGACAAGCTCCACCCCTCGTGATTATACCTCTTATGAAAGTGACATAAACTCAAAATAACGAAAGACGAAATACCAAAGAGAGATGATACAACGGATGCAGAAAGATCTCAGGAATAACAAGCGTGGTAACAGACTAAGTACCAGAGTGTGGGAAGGTCAGCAGCAGAGTGCCACGTTATTCTCTGCTGTTACATACTATTCCCGATATATGCAAACTACCTCCCCGCTGAGGGTCTTAAATCATGCATGTCGATATTCGCACAAGACGCAAAAATAATGAGCAGAATCCTCCCCTCCTTCCCCTCCCCCCTGTGGAGAATATCGGTATTTTCCAGAACGGTTATGCCCACCCGTCAGGTGGGAAAATGTAGGGATGGGGGGTTGGGACGCCTAGAGGGGTGTCAGTTCTGTATATACTTAATTACTAAGAAGTAGCCTCGTACTCCTACATATATTTAAGCTAAGCAAGAGACAGTCGCTAGCTTACTGTAGTTTTATATGTCCCATACATTAATTAAGGCGTAGGCACCCTCCGCCCACCAGTTTGAATGCCTACGGCGCAGGTTGGACCTTGGAAGAGTTAGTCACATTTCAGCAATGAGACGGGCGACTACCCCTGGGCTACTTCCCCCGGTGGGATTACCCCCCACACCAACTTTGCGGGGTGAATACAGTCGTCACACCATGATCACCAAGGATCTTATTAGCTGAACCAGACAGTTGTGTGACTCGCCAGGTAATTCCCGGCCTTCTACCTCCGCCTAAGTATTAGAAACCTTGAATATTTATCTGTACTGTGTAACGTTACACTACACATGTCTTTAACACACATAAACCCAATACCACCAAACACTGGGATAACACTCAAGTTAGCAAGATAAATAACAGAAAGAATTTTGCACATGTACAACATCTGGATATCTTTACTGCAGACGTTTTGCCATCCAGTGGCTTTATCAAAACAGATTCATTGATAAAGCCACTGGGTGGCGAAACGTCTACAATAAAGATACCCAGATGTTACACATGTGTGATTCTTAATCTTGTTGGTATTGTATACCATACATGTACATAAAGAATAACAGTAGAAATTTGCGGTGTCTGCGCGTGAGGCGCACTGAACAAGACAAATAAATAAGGTTCCTTGACATCGGTCCCAGGAGCTGGACCTACTTTCCCCTTCCTTCGTTAATTGCCTGCCATTCTCCTAGGCGCTGTATAACCCCCTACTTGGAAAAATAGACAAATGCAGTATAATGTGATCCTTTATTGACTATGTTTCGCCCACACAGTGGGCTTATCAGGTCACAAACAGATCTACCTGAGCTGATTCATGTTCATGTAGGTTTGCCAGGACGGGTCCTGGCCCGGGTCTTCTCCACGTGGTGACCCGGAATTGGCTCTGAGATTCAGAGTGAGTTGGTACAAGTGATGTACTGTTTACAGTCCTATGATGGAGGCGGGGTGAGCATTCATGTCAAGTTTACAGCCTTTTGACGAGGGCAGGCCCATGACAAAGGCACGTGAATCTTCTGCAGATCAAGTTGAGTACCCTTTACAGCTCTATGGAGGGGGCAGGCCTATGACAAGGGCACGGTGAGTCTTTCAACTCCAGTTGAGCCATTCTTGGCACTCCGGCCACAGTCCAAGTGCGAGAACAACTCAGATTATCTGGAGGTGTGTCGAACACCTAACTTCTGACAGAAGTCTGTGACCTGAGCTGAGCTGGGTATATATAGGGAGCATGTTGACGTGAGGGGTCAGGTGGAGAATGTTGAGAGGGCTGAATTTAAGAAGGATCTAGCCGGGTAGGACCTGCCCGGAATGGCGAGGTAGCATCACAGCAATCACCAGTCAGGGACACTGTACTCCAAGTAAGTCGTCTTCATGTTAAGTGGAGTACCCTTTACAGCCCTATGACAAGGGCACGGTGAGTCTTTCAACTCCGGTTGAGCCATTCTTGGCAGCCTGCTGAGGGTTGTATTTCTTCACTGTGCACACCATGGCCTGTTGCTGTGTGCCAAGTTAGGTAGCCGGCATCTGCTGGTGAGGTGCAGGCATAGCCTACATAGTGGCTGTGCGGGCAAGGAGTGCCTGCGTTGCTGTGTTACGGCCGGTGGGGGCTCGTGTAGTGCCATCTGCTGATTGTGTTGCCCAGATGTTTCCTGTTGGCGCCGCTTGTTCCTGATGTTTTTGTTTCTTCCTTGAGGTAGGGGGGCAGGAGGCTTCTGTCCATGACGCCTGGTTGAGTCTTCGAGGGTCGGAAATTCCTCGGCATTGTGGTGGATGGCCTGATGAGTTCTGCAGTATGGCAGAATTCTCTGCACCCATCGTCTGCTGAGGGTGATGCTCTGCTGTAGCCTGCTGCCTCGTTGTTGGCATCTTCCAGGCCTCATGAATTCTAGTGAGCCTCTCGGGGCATCGAGGGTTCCAGGCATGGTGTTTCTGCCTGCAGTTTGGGCATCGTGGAGTGGGTGGCGATGCATTCTTCAGCTTGGTGATGCAGTCCTCGGTATGGTGGCGCTGGCTACAGACACCGCAGATTACTCTGTTCGGCCAGAGTGCACTCAGGTGTCCATAACGTTGGCAATTGAAACAGCAAACTGGCTCTGTCGTGAAGGTCCTGACATCGTACCTGCCCCAAGAACCGAGGTCCAGCTGGGATGGCAGCGGTCCTACATGCTGAATGAGGACCTGCCGGGTTGGAGCGTTGCCTGCCGTCTTTGCCTTGAGACGTTGAGCTAACACCACGCTGGGGTGAGCTGCTACTGCCTGGATATGCACCATCAGCAGGTACCGCATCACTACACCCTTGGTGATCTGCCGAGAATCCAATTCCTTCAGGGTGAAGGAGCGGTCTGTCTCTGTGACCTCTCTTCAAGGTGGTGTACATATCCTTGTTGAGAGGAGTCAGTATTGGTTCTCCCCTTAGGTTGAACCATATCTTGAACCTCAGTTTGTGCAGTGATTCCAGGTGTGTAACCACGCTATTGTGGGTTTTTTTCTTTTTTTCTTACCCGTAACGTGTGTACTTAGCTCGAGCGGTGATGTGTACTTAGCTCAGTGAGGACGTTAGTGTAGTCTCTTTGGACTGAACCAAGATGCCCTCCATCGAGCAACTTTACCAGAAGCTTAAGGAAGAATTGAGGGTAGCAAAGATGGAGATACGGCATTTGACTGAGGAAAACAAGAGGATTCGTGAATGAAGTTGACGATCAAGACGAATGGAAAGGTAGAAACGATGAAGAAGAAAGAGACTGCTGTGGAAACTGTTGTGGAAACATCTAATGCATTCTCCGTGCTACCCGACGAATGTGAGTCGACTACTGGGAACGTCACGACGAACGACACCAAGGAAGGTAAGAATATTGTTGTTGTTGGAGATAGCCAGGTTAGGTACATGGATAGGGCCTTCTGCTTGAAGGATAGGAGGAGACAGGGTTTGCTTTCCTGGAGCTGGGATGGAGGATTTTGTTAGCCGGCTTGACAACATCATGAACGGTAATGGGATCAATCCTATTATCTGCCTCAGTGCTGGAGGCAATGATGTAGGCAAGCATAGCAGTGAGGATTTAGTTAGAAGGTTCAGGACAGCAATAGACATAGTTAGGAAGAAGGGGGGGCGCCCTGTTATATGTGGCATTTTGCCAAGAAGGGGTGTTGGAAATGAAGGGTTGAAATGACATGTATGCCAGGGATGGGGTTCACTTATCCAGGGCAGGTGTGGGTTTTCTTGCTAGCTCAGTTGAGGGGGTTGTTAGGACTTTAAACTAGGATTAGTTAGAGGTATGGGTTTAGAAATGATAAATAATGAGTATGGATATATTGACTTATGCTCTGATATTAAGATTATTAATAGTAACTGTCATGGAGTAACTCTGGGTAATGATAATTTCAGAAATTGTGTAAAAACAAAGGTGAATAGGAAAAATGTACAGAAGAAAAAACATATGATGGAATTTTTTGCTAACAGTCGAAGTGCAAGAAATAAGATCAATGAATTACATTTGGTAGCATATGCTGGGAACTCTGATGTCATTGCATTAACTGAAACGTGGTATGATTTAAAGAGTCAGGATATGATTGCTGAGTGTAATATTAAAGGGTTTAAGTTGTTCCATGCGGATAGATGTAATGGAAAGGGGGGGAGGAGTTGCATTATTTTGTCAAGAAAATGTTAATTCTTGCATAAAAACAGGTATAGAAATAGATGGAACAGTAACAGAATCTGTTTGTAGAAGGTCAAGAAAAACTAATTCTAGGTGTAATATACCGACCTCCAGGCTTAGATCACGATAGAGGGAGACTTTTTTGGGACGAAATTGTTAGGGCTTCTAGACACAATAACATAGTGATAGTAGGGGATTTTAACTTTAGTCAAATTGACTGGAATTCTTTGACCGGTAATCTGTTCACGACTGTTTTCTGAAGCAGTGTGTAACAGAGCCTACCAGGGGTAATAATTTGCTAGACCTAGTCTTGTCAAATAAAGAAACACTCGTAAATAATCTGGAAATCACTGAAGAGCTTGGCACAAGTGATCACAAATCCATCACTTTTAGCATTAACTGGGAATACAAGAAAAAAGATAATACGGTAAAAATCCCTGATTTTCGTTCTGCCGATTATAGTGGACTTAACCATACCACGGGCGGGATTTGAACCCGCGGTCAGAGAGTCTCAAAACTCTCCGCCCGTGGTATGGTTTGTTTGCAATCGTGTCATTACGATTTCGTGAGTCATAATGGACTTAGGGAACACCTGTCAAATCTTGATTGGGGTTATCTTGCTAATGATTTTATTGACGATGATCATACTTATGATTACAAAGGGATCTCCATTTATGATTTTTTCTTAATACTGTACACCGTGCTCAGAGTATATACATTCCCCAGAGAGAAATTAGGTCTAATAATAACGACCCCAAATGGGTTAACAGGAGCCTAAAGCATCTATTAGGGGAGAAAAGGGGAATTTATAGGCGCATCAGAAGGGGAGAGATTAACCTTACTGTTATGCTCAGCTTAAAAGAGAAGTAAAAAAGGGGATTAGAAAGGCTAAACGTGACTATGAAATTAGAGTTTCTAATGAATCAAAGACCAATCCAAAGGGGTTCTTTCAAGTGTATAGGACGAAGGTGAAGGAAAAAGTAGGACCTCTGAAAATTGGGAATGGACAGCTGACGGATATTGAACTGGAAATGTGTTCCAAACCGAAGCAAAATAAGTCCCCGGGGCCCGACGAGTTGTTTTCCAGGGTACTTAAGGAATGCAAGATGGAACTTAGTCAGCCATTAACGAGTGTGTTTAATACGTCTATCCTTACAGGTGTTGTACCAGAGTTGTGGAAGATGGCTAATGTGGTTCCTATATTCAAATCAGGGATAAGTCCGTTCCTTCAAATTACCATCCAATAAGCCTGACATCTGTAGTGGGCAAGTTACTAGAATCATTTATAATTGACATTATTAGAAGTCACCTTGAAGAGCATAACTTGATAAGAACATAAGAAAGGAGAAACACTGCAATAGGCCTGTTGGCCCATATTAGGCAGGTCCTTCACAAATCCAACCCACTAACAGAATAAACGCTACCCAAGCAATGAGCTTTGATAATTCTATTTATTCACTTGCAAGTCCTACTCAAATCCAACGTTTCTCACTCATGTATTTATCCAACCCAAGGTTTTAGGTTGACAGGCCGTTCCACTCATCAACTACCCTATTACCAAATCAGTACTTTCCTATATCCTTTCGAAATCTAAACTTGTCTAATTTGAATCTATTATTGCGGGTAGAATTCATTGTTGCTGAGCACCAGAAACACCAGACTGAGCGAACACACTTGCAAACTGAATGTTCAGATGACTCGTGGGAACTGTAACATACGTTTAAGAGTGTTAGTGACGATCAGACTAAAAAGGGACATAGTTGATGCTGAAACATGGCGCACCTTCAAAAATGTTAGGATAATTCCAGATCATTTCAACCAACAGGACGTTCAGAGGCGGACCAAAGGCCTGAGGATCAAACCACACAAACTCTGCTGGGTAATTACATTCACGCATCACAAAACAACAACAACAGCTGTTTTCCCTGTAGCCGCCCAGCCCAGCCCTGCCCTGCCCTGCCCTGCTCTGCCCAGCCCTGCCCTGCCCTGCTCTGCCCTGCCCAGCCCAGCCCAGCCCAGCCCAGACCTGCCCTGCCCTGCCCACCTCAGTCATGTTGCTCCCGTCCACAGACACTGTCCTTTGATGTATCAATTGCAATTGGTTTTCCAGCCGCTTGATCGGCAAAACAAATTCACGATGCAGACAGGACTGTGTCCTCCCTCCCTCCCTCCCTCTCTTACTCCATCTCTCACTCCCTCCTTCCCTCACTCCCTCTCTTACTCCATCTCTCACTCCCTCGTTCCCTCCCTCCCTCTCTTACTCCATCTCTCACTCCCTCGTTCCCTCCCTCCCTCTCTTACTCCATCTCTCACTCCCTCCTTCCTCACTCCCTCTCTTACTCCATCTCTCACTCCTCGTTCCCTTCCCTCCCCTCTTACTCCATCTCTCACTCCCTCGTTCCCTCCCTCCCTCTCTTACTCCATCTCTCACTCCCTCCTTCCTCACTCCTCTCTTACTCCATCTCTCACTCCCTCCTTCCCTCACTCCTCTCTTACTCCATCTCTCACTCCCTCGTTCCCTCCCTCCCTCTCTTACTCTATTTCTCACTCACTCCCTACTTCACTCCCTCCATCACTAACTCCTCAATCATTCTCTTTATCTCTCACCTCCCCTACTTCCATTCCACCTCACCCTATTTTCTTTTTTCCTTCACTACCATCCCACATTCCCTTCCACATGCCCTCCCTCATGCCCTCCCTCCTCATCTGTTTTATTCATTCAAGGTGTGTAGCAGGTGTGGGAGATGGGGTGGGAGACCGCCCAGGGTGTGTAGCAGGTGTGGGAGATGGGGTGGGAGACCACCCAGGGTGTGTAGCAGGTGTGGGAGATGGGGTGGGAGACCACCCAGGGTGTGTAGCAGGTGTGGGAGATGGGGTGGGAGACCACCCAGGGTGTGTAGCAGGTGTGGGAGAGGGGGAGGGAGACCACCCAGGGTGTGTAGCAGGTGTGGGAGAGGGGGTGGGAGACCGCCCAGGGTGTTGTACGGTGTGGGAGATGGGGTGGAGAGGACCACCCAGGGTGTTTGTTGCTGTGTGGGAGTGGGGTGGGAGACCGCCCAGGGTGTGTAGCAGGTGTGGGAGAGGGGGTGGGAGACCACCCAGGGTGTGTAGCAGGTGTGGGAGAAGGGGTGGGAGACCATCACCCAGGGTGTGTAGCTGGTGTGGGAGAAGGGGTGGGAGACCACCCAGGGTGTGTAGCAGGTGTGGGAGAAGGGATGGGAGACCATCACCCAGGGTGTGTAGCTGGTGTGGGAGAAGGAGTGGGAGATCACCCAGAGTGTGTAGCAGGTGTGGGAGAAGGGATGGGAGACCATCACCCAGGGTGTGTAGCTGGTGTGGGAGAAGGGATGGGAGACCACCCAGAGTGTGTAGCTGGTGCGGGAGAAAGGGTGGGGGACCATCACCCAGGGTGTGTAGCTGGTGTGGGAGAAGGGATGGGAGACCACCCAGAGTGTGTAGCTGGTGCGGGAGAAAGGGTGGGAGACCATCACTCAGGGTGTGTAGCTATTGTGGGAGAGGTGGTGGGAGACCATCACCCAGGGTGTGTAGCTGGTGTGGGAGAGGGGGTGGGAGACCATCACCCAGGGTGTGTAGCTGGTGTGGGAGAGGGAGGTGGGAGACCATCACCCAGGGTGTGTAGCTATTGTTGGGAAAGGTGGTGGGAAGACCACCCAGGGTGTGTAGCTGGTGTGGGAGACGGAGGTGGGAGACCATCAACAGGGTGTGTAGACTGGTGTGGAAAAGGGAGGTGGGAGACCATCACCAGGTGTGTAGTGGTGGGAGAGGGAGGTGGGAGACCATCACCCAGGGTGTGTAGCTGGTGTGGGAGAGGGAGATGGGAGACCATTACCCAGGGTGTGTAGTTGGTCTGGGAAAGGGAGGTGGGAAACCACCCAGGGTGTGTAGCTGGTGTGGGAGAAGGGGTGGGAGACCATCACCCAGAGTGTGGGAGAAGGAGTGGGAGACCATCACCCAGGGTGGGGGAGAAGGGGTGGGAGACCATCACCAAGGGTGTGGGAGAAGGGGTGGGAGACCATCACCCAAGGTGTGGGAGAAGGAGTGGGAGACCATCACCCAGGGTGTGGGAGAAGGGGTGGGAGACCATCACCCAGGGTGTGGGAAGAGGGTTGGGAGACCATCACCCAGGGTGTGGGAGGAGTGGGAGACCATCACCCAGGGTGTGGGAGAAGGGGTGGGAGACCATCACCCAGGGTGTGGGAGAAGGAGTGGGAGACCATCACCCAGGGTGTGGGAAAGGGGCAGGAGAACCATCACCCAGGGTGTGGGAGAAGGGGTGGGAGACCATCACCCAGGGTGTGTGGAGAGAGGGGAGACCATCACCCAGGTGTGGGAGAAGGGTGGGAGACCATCACCCAGGGTGTGGGAGAAGGGGTGGGAGACCATCACCCAGGGTGTGGGAGAAGGAGTGGGAGACCATCACCCAGGGTGTGGGAGAAGGAGTGGGAGACCATCACCCAGGGTGTGGGAGAAGGAGTGGGAGACCATCACCCAGGGTGTGGGAGAAGGAGTGGGAGACCATCACCCAGGGTGTGGGAGAAGGGGTGGGAGACCATCACCCAGGGTGTGGGAGAAGGAGTGGGAGACCATCACCCAGGGTGTGGGAGAAGGGGCAGGAGACCACCCAGGGCGTCGGAGAAGGGGTGGGAGACCATCACCCAGGGTGTGGGAGACCATCACCCAGGGTGTGGGAGACCATCACCCAGGGTGTGGGAGACCATCACCCAGGGTGTGAGAGAAGGGGTGGGAGACCATCACCCAGGGTGTGGGAGAAGGAGTGGGAGACCATCACCCAGGGTGTGGGAGAAGGGGTGGGAGACCATCACCCAGGGTGTGGGAGAAGAAGGGTGAGGAGACCATCACCCAGGGTGTGGGAGAAAGGTGGGACACCATCACCCAGGGTGTGGGAGAAGGGATGGGAGACCATCACCCAGGGTGTGGGAGAAGGAGTGGGAGACCATCACCCAGGGTGTGGGAGAAAGGTGGGACACCATCACCCAGGGTGTGGGAGAAGGGATGGGAGACCATCACCCAGGGTGTGGGAGAAAGGTGGGACACCATCACCCAGGGTGTGGGAGAAGGGATGGGAGACACACTGGTAAGTAATTTGTGACTGGGAATCTCCCTGTTTGTTTAAGGTCTAAACTTCCGCTCGGACAGCAAAGAGTTTTGTTTTCATATGTAAATGTCTGGCCTACCACAGGGTTGTGGTGGTGATGCTGGTGGTTGTGGTGGTGGTGGTGGTGGTGGTAGTGGTGGTGGTGGGTGGTGGTGGTGGTGGTAGGGTGGTGGTGGTGGTGTGTGGTGGTTGTGGTGGTTGGTTTGGTGGTGGTGGTGGGGGGGGGGTGGGGTGGTGGTGGTGGTGGTGGTGGGGGTGGGGTGGGGGTGGGGGGTGGGGGTGGTGGGGGTTTTGGTGGGGGTGGTGGTGGGGGGGTTTTTGGGGGTTTGTGGTGGGGGGGGTGGTGGTGGTGGTGGGGGGGTGTGGTGGTGGGGGTGGGGGTTTGTGGGGTTTGTGGTGGTGTGTGGTGGTGGTGGTGGGGGGGGGTGGTTTGGTGGTGGTGGTGGTTGTGGTGGTGGTGGGTGGTTGTGGGTGGGGTGGTGGGGGGGTTGGGGGTGGTGGTGGTGGGTGGTGGGGGTTGTTTTGTGGTGGGGGGTTGTGGTGGTGGGGGTGGTGGTGGGGGGGTTGTGGTGGTGGGTGGTGGTGGGGGTGGTGGTGGGGTGGTGGTGGGGGGTTTGTGGTGGGGTGGTGGGGGTTTGTGGGGTGGGGTGGGGGGGGTTTGTTGGTGGTGGTGGGGTGGTGGTGGTGGGGTGTGGGGTGGGGGTGTGGTTGTGGGGGTTTGTTGGGGTGGGGGTGGGGGGTGGTGGGGTTGTGGGGTGGTGTGGTGGGGGGGGTTTGGGGTTTGGGGGTGGTGGTGGTGGTGGTGGTGGTGGGGTGGGGTTGTGGGGGGTGGTGGGGGTGGTGGTGGGGGTTTGTGGTGGTGGTGGTTGTGGGGGGGTGGTGGTGGTTGTGGGGGTTTGGTTTTGGGTGGTGGTGGTGGTGGGGTTTTGGGGGGGTGGTGGGGGTGGTGTGGTGGGGGTTTGGTGGGGGGGGGGTTGTGGTTGTGGTGTGGTGGGGGTTTTGTGGGGGTTTGTAGGGGTGGTTGGGGTTTGGGGTGGTGGTGGTTGTGGGGGGTTGGTGGGGGTTGGTGGTGGTTGGGGTGGGGGTTTTGGGTGGTTGGGGTGGTGGGGGGGGTTGTGGTTGTGGTGTTGGGTGTGGTGGGGGTGGGGGGGTTTGGGGGCGGGGTTTTGGTGGGGGTTGTGGTAGTGGTGGTGGTGGTTTGTGGTGGTTGTAGTGTAGTCGTGGTGGTGGTGGGTTGGTTGTAGTTGGTGGTTGCGGTAGTGGTGGTTGTTGTGGTGGTTGTAGTGGTGGTTGTGGGTTGTGGTGGGTTGTGGTGGTAGTGGTGGTTGTGGTGGTGGTGGTGGTTGCGTGTTGTAGTGGTGGCTTGTGATAGTGGTGGTGATTGTAGGGTGGTTGCAGTAGTGGTGGTTGTGGTGGTGGTTGTAGTGAGTGGTTTGTGGGTTGTGGTGGTTGTGGTGGTTTAGTGGTGGTTGTGGTGGTTGTAGTGGTGGTTATGGTTGGGGGAGGGTGGTTGTGGTGGTGGTAGTGATAGTTGTGCTGGTTGTGGTGGTGGTGGGGGTTGTGGTTGTTACCTGGATTACCTGGAGGTTATTCCGGGGATGAACGCCCCCGCGGCCCGGTCCATGACCAGGCCTCCCGGTGGATCAGGGCCTGATCAAACTAGGCTGTTGTGCTGGCCGCACGCAGTCCAATGTACGAGCCACAGCCCGACTGATCTTGCACTGACTTTCGGTATCTGTCCAGCTCTCTCTTGAAGACAGCCAGGGGTTTATTGGTAAGTCCCCTAATGCTTGATGGCGAGGCTGTTGGAACAGTCTGGGCCCCGGAACTTATGGTGTTTTCTCTTAGTGTACCAATGGCGCCCCTACTTTTAATTGGGGGCATTTTACATCGCCTGCCCAGTCTTTTACTTTCGTAGGGAGTGATTTCTGTGTGCAGATTTGGGACCATTCCTTCCAGGATTTTCCAAGTGTAGATTATGATATATCTCTCCTTCCTGAGTTCCAACGAGTACAAGTCAAGTGCTTCCAAGCGTTCCCAGTAGTTAAGGTGCTTGACAGAACTTATACGTGCAGTAAAGGATCTCTGTACACTCTCTAGATCTGCAATTTCACCTGCTTTGAATGGAGATGTTATTGTACAGCAGTATTCCAGGCTAGAGAGAACAAGTGATTTGAGAAGGATCATCATTGGCTTGGCATCTCTCGTTCTAAACGTTCTCATTATCCATCCTATCATTTTCTTTGCACTTGTGATCGTGGCACTGTCGTGATCCTTGAAAGTGAGATCCTCAGACATTACTACTCCCAAGTCCCTTACATTATTTTTCCGCTCTATTAAGAACATAAGAACATAAGAAAGAAGGAACACTGCAACAGGCCTACTGACCCATGCGGAGCAGGTCCATGTCTCCCCCCGGATTAGACCAATGACCCAACCCCGGATTAGCCCAATGACCCACCCAGTCTGATCATCTCCACTCAACGATGGAGCACTTCACCAGACCCAGAAGCACAAGCTAGTCAGGTCCAATTCACACCCACCCACACACACACTCATGTATTTATCTAACCTATTTTTAAAACTACACGTTTTAGCCTCAATAACTGCACTCGGGAGTTTGTTCCACTCATCCACAATTCTATTACCAAACCAGTGCTTTCCTATATCCTTTCTGAATCTGAATTTTTCCAACTTGAAACCATTGCTGCGAGTCCTGTCTTGGTTGGAAATTTTCAGCACGCTATTTACATCCCCTTTATTTATTCCTGTTTTCCATTTATACACCTCGATCATATGCCCCCTAATTCTACGCCTTTCGAGAGAGTGCAGATTCAGGGCCATCAGTCTATCCTCATAGGGAAGATTTCTGATACATGGGATCATCTTTGTCATCCTCCTCTGTACGTTTTCCAGAGCATTTATATCCATTCTGTAATACGGTGACCAGAACTGAGCAGCATAGTCTAAATGAGGCCTAACCAAGGATATATAGAGTTGAAGAACAACCTGAGGACTTCTATTATTTATACTTCTAGATATGAAGCCAAGAATTCTGTTAGCTTTATTGCGAACACTAATGCACTGTTGTCTTGGTTTTAAATTACTGCTAACCAGTGCTCCTAAATCTTTTTCGCAATCAGTAGTATTAAGATCTACATTATTTAGTTTATATGTGGCATGGTTATTTACCTGTCCAACATTTAGAACTTTGCATTTGCCTGTATTAAACTACATCTGCCACTTCTCCGACCATTGCATCAGTCTATTCAAATCATCCTGGAGTGCTCTAGTGCCCTCATTAGAATGAATTGGACGGCCTATTTTGGTGTCATCAGTAAATTTACTTATGTCGCTATTTATTCCCTCATCTATGTCGTTTATGTAAATTGTGAACAACAACGGGCCCAACACTGACCCCTGAGGAACACCGCTTGTGACGTGCCCCCATTCTGATTTCTCCCCATTTATGCAAACTCTCTGCTCTCTGTTTGCCAGCCATGCCTCTACCCAGGAAAAAATTCTCCTATTCCGTGTGCCTTAAGTTTCCTCAATAGCCTCTGGTGTGGAACTCTATCGAAAGCCTTACTGAAGTCCATATACACAATATCATATTCATTACCATGATCTACCTCCTCAAACACCTTAGTGAAAAAAGTTAGTAAATTCGTAAAACCGTGTTGAGATTCATTAATCAATCTGTGCCTGTCAAGATGGCTACGAACCTCAATAGCCTCTGGTGTGGAACTCTATCGAAAGCCTTACTGAAGTCATATACACAATATCATATTCATTACCATGATCTACCTTCTCAAACACCTTAGTGAAAAAAGTTCGTAAATTCGTAAAACCGTGTTGAGATTCATTAATCAATCTGTGCCTGTCAAGATGGCTACGAATTGCTTCGGCAATTATTGATTCCATAAATTTTCCCACTATGGAGGTAAGGCTTATTGGTCTATAGTTCGAAGCCGAGGACCTGTCACCTGTCTTGTAAATAGGTATTACATATGCCATTTTCCACTTATCAGGCACTATGCCAGTTTGTAGTGATATGTTAAAAAGATTAACCAAAGGTATGCTAAGTTCCTCTTGACATTCCTTTAACACCCTTGCAAACAGTTCATCAGGACCTGGGGATTTGTTAGGTTTTAGTTTCTCTATTTGTCTGAGGACCATGTCACTAGTTACCGCAATCGTGCATAGTTTATTATCGTCCTGTTCTACATAATCTATTATTTGAAGAATATCGCTAGTATTTTCCTGGGTGAAAACTGAGAGGAAGTAGGTATTGAGAATTTCACACATATCCTTATCACTGTCAGTGATCTGACCAGAGTTACTCTTAATTAAGTGGGCCAGTCTTGTCCCGAATCTTACTTCTGTATACCTGAAAGAATCCTTTAGGGTTAATCTTTGAATCCCTTGCGACCTTAGCCGCATAATCCCTTTTTGCTTTTCTTATTCCTTTCTTTATTTCTCTTTTTAATTGAATATATTAATTTCTTAACTGCCCATCCCCTCTTTTGATACGCCTATATATGCCTCTCTTTTGATCAATGAGATGTTTTAATCTATTGTTCATCTATTTGGGATCATTTTTGTTAGAACTAATTTCCCTACTCGGAACAAAAGTTGTCTGGGCAGCTAGAACTATGCTCTGAAAAACGTCATATTGGCAACCAAGATCACCTACCTGACCCATAGTCACGACATCCCAATTTAGCCCACCCAGGTAATTTTTCAGTCCCATGAAGTCGGCCAAGCGAAAATCTGGGACAGAGATTTGATTGCAGTTATCTGGGTAATTCCATGATATATTAAAACTAAGTGATTTGTGATCACTTTCCCGAAGCTCATCATTAACCTCAAGATTATTAATTAGTGAATCTTTGTTTGGCAAGAACCAAGTCAAGCAGATTGTTTCCTCTAGTTGGTTCTGTCACAACCTGTTCTAAAAAGCAATCCTGAACCGTATCAAGAAAGTCATTAGACTCAAGATTTCCTGTCATATTGTTCCAATCAATTTGTCTAAAGTTAAAATCTCCCATTATCGCAACATTTTCATATCTAGATGCCTTATGAATTTCGTCCCATAACAGCTTACTTCCCTCCCTATCAAGGTTTGGGGGCCTATAAATCACGCCCAAAATTAATTTGTCATGTCCCTCGAGAAACTGTAGCCAAACAGATTCTGTGTTCGATGTCTCTAATCTTATATCATGTCTAAGACAACAATTTAAATTTTCTCTGACATACATCGCCACCCCACCACCCTTCCTGTTGACCCTGTCTGTGTGGAATAGTTTATAACCCTGTATGTTGCATTCAGAAGGCATTTCTCTATCTTTCAGGTTGAGCCAGGTCTCTGTTATACCAATAATGTCTATATTACCTACACTTGCAAGTAATCTTAGTCATCTATCTTATTTCTTCGACTCCTACTATTTGTATAGTAAACTTTAAGGGAGCTAGTCACTCGTTGCCCTCTACTATCCCTCTTTGTTTGTTGATCAATTGATTTGCCATTACTAGCAACTTTATTTTGAATATTGTCTTTTAAACATATCCCTGAGGTATCCCGGTAATAACTGCTGTTTTTAACCCTAATGCTGCAGCCTGATTGTTTCCCACAAACACCCATACCTCTATAATCTATCAGTTTAAATTCCTAGACAAGTCATCAATTACCCTCTCAATTGAATTGGCTAATGCAACCACTCCATCTCCAGAGAGATGAACCCCATCCCTTGCATACATATCACATTTGTCAAAGAATAGGTCCCAGTTATCAATGAATGGGATTGCAAGTTCCTTGCAGTACCTGTCTAGCCAGCAATTTATACCAATTGCCCTAGACATCCACTCATTGCCCACTCCCTTTCTAGGCAAGATGCTACATATGACTAGGATCCCTCTCTTAGACCTAACTACTTCTATGGCTGACCTGTACTTATCCAGCAGCTCCTCTCTCCTGCCCTTCCCAATGTCATTACCCCCAGCACTAAGACAGACAATGGACTTGTTCCCATTACCTGCCATAATATTATCCAACCTGCTGACTATGTCACCAACACCAGCTCCAGGAAGACACACTCTCTGTCTGACCTTTCTGTCTCTGTTAAAAAATGCACGGTCCATTATCTTATATTGTATGGCCAGAGTTTGTAGTATACTCTGTTCTAGTTATTATCTCCTCCAGTTTTCCATAACGGAGTAGTTGGAATTTGTCTTCATTGAACATCATATTATTTTCCGTTGCCCACTGGAAAACTTTGTTTGTATCTTCTTGGAGGTTAACCGCGTCCTCAGCAGATGGCAGCCTCAAGCAGATCCTAGTATCATCCGCAAAGGATGATACGGTGCTGTGGTGTATATCTCTGTCTATGTCTGATATGAGGATGAGGAATAAGATGGGGGCGAGTACTGTGCCTTGTGGAACAGAGCTCTTCACTATGGCAGCCTCCGATTTAACTCTGTTGACCACTACTCTTTGTGTTCGATTTGTTAGGAAGTTGAAGATCCATCTCCCCACTTTCCCAGTTATTCCTTTAGCACGTATTTTGTGGGCTATTACGCCATCATCGCATCTGTCAAACACTTTTGCAAAGTCTGTGTATATTACATCTGCATTCTGATTTTCTTCCAGTGCATCCAAGGCCATATCATAGTGATCCAGTAGTTGTGAGAGGCAGGAGCGACCTGCCCTGAACCCATGTTGCCATGGATTGTGCAGATTTTGGGAATCCAGGTGATTTGCAATCCTGCTTCTTAGCACTCTTTCAAAGATTTTTATGATGTGGGACGTCAAAGCTATTGGTCTGTAGTTCTTAGCTAATGCTTTGCTGCCACCTTTATGGAGTGGGGCTATATCCGTTGTTTTAAGTGACTGTGGAATTTCACCCATGTCCAAGCTCCTCCTCCATAGTGTACTTAGGGCACGCGAGGGGGGTTTCTTGCAGTTCTTAATGAGTTCCACGAGTCTGGGCCCGGGAATGAGTGAATGGGCATGTTGTCAATGGATTTTTCGAAGTCTATCGGAGCTAGGGTAATGTCGGAAATCTGGCATACATTTATGGAGATATGAGGCTCAGTCATGAAGAAATCATTTGGGTCGTCGATCCTCAGACTGATTAGTGGCTCACTAAACACAGAGTTGTACTGGGATTTCAGTATTTCACTCATTTCCTTGTTGTCATATGTGTAAGTACCATCCTGTCTGAGTAAGGGCCCGATACTAGATGTGGTATTTGCCTTGTTTTTGGCATATGAAAAGAAATATTTCGAATTTCTTTCAATTTCACTAATAGCTTTAAGCTCCTGTCTCTCCTGGTTCCTGTAAGAGTCATTTAACTTAGGTACGATAGTTTCCACTTCCCTGGTCAGCTCCTCCTTTCGTGTATCAGATATTCTAGCACTCCTGAGGAGCTCAGTGACTCTTCGTCGTCTTCTGTAGAGGGAGCGTCTTTCTCTCTCCAGTTTACTCCTGCTCTTCTTCTTTCTTAAGGGAATATGCCTAGAACATGCTTCAGCTGCCAGGAAGTTGATCCTTTCAAGGCACTGGTTTGGATCAATGTCATTTAAGATATCTTCCCAACATGTTTCATTTAGGACATGGTTTACCTGGTCCCAGTTGATGTTCTTGTTGTTGAAGTTGTAGTTTGTGAAGACACCTTCACAGGTACATGCATTCTGCTGATCAGGACCCCTATGTTGTGGTCGTGGAGGGTAGGGTGGTGGTGGTGGTGGTAGTAGTGGAGAGTGCGGTGGTGGTAGTAATGGTGGATGGTAGGCTGGTAGTAATAGTGGTGGAGGGCGGGCTGGTAGTCGTAGTGGTGATGGGTGGGCTGGTAGTAGTAGTGGTGGAGGGTGGGCTGGTGGTATTAATTTTGGAGGGTGGGATATCGGTAGTGGGGGAGTAGTGGTAGTGGTGGAGGCTGGGGTGGTGGTAGTGGTTGATGGTGGGGAGGCGTGGTAGTTGTGGTGGAGGATGGAGGTGGTGGGGTGGGATGGTGGTAGTGGTGGAGGTAGGGGTGGTGATAGTGGTGGAGGGTGGGCTGGTGGTAGTGGTGGAGGGTGGGACGGTGGTAGTAATGGTGGAGGGTGGGGTGGTAGTAGTGGTTGAGACTGGGGTGGTAGTAGTGATGGAGGTGGGGTAGTACTGGTGGAGGCTGGTGAGGGGTGGTGAGTTGTGGTGGTAGAAGTGGTAGTGTGGTAATAGTGGTGGTAGAAGTGGTAGGGTGGTAATAGTGTGGTGGTGGGTGGGGTGGTAGTAGTGGTGGATGGTGGAGTGGTAGTAGTGGTTGAGGCTGGGGTGGTAGTTGTCGGGGGTGGTGTGGTAGTAGTGGTGGAGGGTGGGGAGGGTGGTGGTAGTGGTGGAGGATGGTTGGTGCTAGTGGTTGAGGGTGGGGTGGTGGTAGTGTGTTGAGGGATGGGGGTGGTATTATATTGTGGTGGTGGGTGGTAGTTAGTGTTGGAGGTGAGAGGTAGTAGTGGTGGGAATGGTAGTGTGGAAGGTGGTGTGGTAGTAGCTGTTGAGTGGTGGAGTGTGGGTGGTTTAGTGGAGGAAGGGGTGGTTGGTAGTAGTAGAAGATGGAGGCAGTAGTGGTTGAGGAAGGGGTGGTAGTAGTGGTGAAGGTGTGGGGTAGTGTAGTAGTTGTGGAAGGTGGTAGTAAGTGGTTTTGAGGGAGGGTGGTTATAGTGTAGAAGGATGGTGGTGGTAGTGGTTAGGGAGGGTGGTGGTAGTGGAGAAGGATGGTGGTGGTAGTGGTTGAGGGAGGGGTGGTGGTAGTGGAGAAGGATGGTGGTGGTAGTGGTTGAGGGAGGGGTGGTGGTAGGCGTGTTAGGTTCAAAACATAAGCTACAGTTTACATTTGGTCTCTGGGTTGCTGAGTATTGGGTTCACTTTTTAGTTTGAGCAAGTTAATGTGGGAAGACCAGTGTCTGCACTCTGAAGAAAGAGTGAATATGTTGCGGTTTGGAGAGTAGTTTGAACTGTGACGTCGGCGCCCTCCTGGCAAGTCAGTGATTGAATGAGTGACAGTGAAAGTGTTTCTCTTCTTTGTCGAGTTACCTACCTGCATGCCAGTTGCG
Source organism: Cherax quadricarinatus (assembly GCF_026875155.1). Taxonomy (NCBI): domain Eukaryota; kingdom Metazoa; phylum Arthropoda; class Malacostraca; order Decapoda; family Parastacidae; genus Cherax; species Cherax quadricarinatus. The sequence goes on along the minus strand of NC_069407.1, from coordinate 40,286,993 downwards.
ATAGATCCTCTGTCGATTTGTAAGGCATTTTTAATAAAAAAAATTTATTATTAAAATATTTTTATTTATAAGCAGGAAATAGTCGTAAAACTCGTAAATTATTATAGTTTTCGATTCAAAGTGTAATCGACATTTTAGCTAAAAAAATGAAGAATGTCGGAAAATGTTCCCAACTACTCTGAAGAGACGAAATATCGCAGCACTAGTCCATACCTCACTAGCATCCACCTGGACAGTGACAGGTGTTGTGGTCATACGACCACAACACCTGTCGTCTTTGAAGGTGATCATCATAGAAGAGGCGTTTGATATCTTTGTAATGGTTTCCACCTAAGACCAGAGGTTCTGTTCCTTGATGGATGACTTGAGTTCTTCACTTGAGAGGGCAGCGACGATTCTGTCAAGACGTTTTCACGAAGACAGAACGTTTCGCCTTCAAGTAAGGAGAGGTGGAGATTTCAAAGCTTCGGTCATGCAGTCTTGATGGCAGTAGCAGACAGGAATTTTTCGGCCTCCTCGTCGCAATTACAGGCGACAAGGAAGGCCTCCTTCAGAGTCGAGATGACGGAGAACTTTACCTGCAGGCTGCTTTTTAGGGCAGTCGCAAGTGTCCATGTAGAGTGTAAAAGTTCCCCTACCCAATGGCGATCAAAGGGAGAGTTCTTGAGGGTGGAGCGACTGTCTTGCCTGTAGCAAGGTCGCCAGTGCAATGTGACCACAGACATTCATACGACCATCCTCCTCCCACTGTCTCACCCACACACTAGATATAATTGAAGATATCCCATACTCTGTACCCACCCTATCTAAAAATCGCACTCCCTACCTATTCTCCCTCACCCACCCAAACCACTCCAACCCTACTCCCCCCCCCCAGCTCCCATACACTCCTGTCTACCTCAACACACTCCACATCCACAAAGTTTAGAATTATTTCTGAACTTGACCAATTAATCGCGTTCGTACGAGTCACGAGATGCTGAAGATGTCAACAATTCTCACAAGTTGTACACAGCCGGAGTGACGCCATGAGTGGGGAAGGGATGATGGGGAGGAGGAGGGGAGAGGGAGGAGGAGAGGAGGGAGACGAACAGGAAGGAAAGGTGGAGAGAAAAGGGGAAGGAAAGGTGGAGAGAGAAGCGGAAGGAAAGGTGGAGAGAAAAGGGGAAGAGGGGGAATAAATGGAGAGGGAAAAGAGAGGAAGGAAACAGAGGAAAATAAGTGTATGGTATCAAGGGTAGAGGAGAAAGGTATAAGTCGCTACACGCTGTAATATGGAGACATAGAAAACCCCTTTTTATCTTGTGGACGGTAGCGCGAGAGCATATGGATACACAAAAGCCCTAGGAACTAAGCCTCAAAATAGCAAGAGTACATCTGAATATATATATATATATATATATATATATATATATATATATATATATATATATATATATATATATATATATATATATATATATATATATATATATATATATATATATATATATATATATATATATATATATATATATATATAAATATAGGGAGGTACCACCTCTATAGCAGGAATGGGGACCCTCTTCCTCAGAGAAGACAATAAACGTACCTCAGGGAAAGCTCAAGGTTCTCCCCGGAGCTGTTTGAATATTTTCTTCTCCTACCACCCCTATATATTTTATATTCTATGTGAACATTTATTGATAAACAGAATACATGTGCAGAAAAACACAAACATGAATACAATGGTACAATGTATTAAAGATCATGAATTTCCTCCAGCTCCTCCGAAGCCGGATGTGAGCCAAGTATGCAGCAAGCATTTCCCCTCTGGATGGCTACGCTGAGGCGCTGGAACATGAAGGTGGCTGCCCTTGGGTCCCTGGTGGTGTCGATGAGTCTGGAACCCAATTCTTTGAGGAAACGTGTGGCATTTTTTCTCTATGATCCCAAGGTCTCTGATCCCACTGGGACAAATTGATACTGTTGGCTTATGTCCCTGTACTTGCTGATCTTGTACTCCTCCCTGTGGTCAGCAGCTCCTCCCTGTCGCCCCTCACTGTGATGGATGTAGGTGTCAACCAGTGTGGACACATAGGTATAGTCCCATGCTAAGAACTTGCCATTCTTCCAAGGATAGATGGTGATCCCGTCGGGGCGGTTTGCTGGGCTGTGGGTATTGTTGGCTGCTAGTGATCGAGGCTCCCTCTCGGCTGGGCATCCAGCTGTAGCAAGGGTTCTCTTTATGATGTCGTTGACCTCATTGTGTCTTGCATGCCAGCCCTTAGTTTTGGAACAGTTAAGACCATGTAGACCGTGTTGGTCTGCTTGCGCTTCACCGCAAATACACATATATTCTATGTGAATTGGGGCAGCAAGGCGCAGAGCCACTGCAATACGGAGGGTCTTAGGGTCGAGTCGCGTTCCCATTGCCGATATGGGAACTGTTTAGAGGAAGTCCCCAGGGTGATGTGCGCTCACAGCCTGGAGACGGGCAGTCTCCCTATCTGATATTGCAGCCCTGAGCATGTTGGCAAGCACTTTTTCAGCGATTGGGCCATCCCAGCTTGACTGTTTGTGAGCCAGTGCTGCGCTAGGGTTTGGTGCTGGAGCAGCAAGAGTCTCCCATTCAGTGATGGCACTGGCGTAGCTAGGGTCCTGTATTCCTGCTGAGTCACTGAGGTTATCAGAAAGAATTTGTCTTATCAACTCGTTTGATGCTATGGAAGAGGATAGGAAAGCTGGTAGAGCAATCTGGGAGGATCTGCATACTCCTAGCCCCCCAAGCCTGACTGGAAGTGAGGCTTGCAATCACTGTCCATATTCAAGGGAAAGATTCAATACACTCTCCAGCATAGTCTTTAGGAGAGAGTCATATTCCTTGAGTTTTGGACTGCTGAAGGCTGGGGAGCATCTCAGAAAGTAGGTAAGTTTTGGGATTGACAGGCACCTGGTGAGTAGGTAGAAGGCATCATGTGTGTCAATGTCTTTCATCCTGCTTTCCATCGTCCGGAGGTCTGAGACTTTTTTTTTCCAGGATCAGATCGATGGCATTGGACCCAAGAGGAGCACCAAGGAGAGTGCTATTGGCTGGATCAATGGCTCGTGCTCCTGGTAAAACGGCACTAATATTCTGGATCATCTGTTGGTTGGTAGAAACTATTTCACATTTGGTGGGGTTTAAAGAAAGGCCCAGGCTTTCTCCCATGTCTTTAATTTTACTGATGTCCTCTAGGAGAGATTCTGTTGTGCCAGCTAGGGTACCGTCGTCCAGGAACCAGATATTGAGCTCGCTGGAGAGTGCTTCTGTGACTTCCTTGATGACCAAACAGAATAGAAAGGGGGCGAGAGGGTCCCCCTGTTGCACGCTCTCACATGAGTCAATTTCATGGTCCCCAAACAATAGTTTGGAAGTCACACTATAACACGATTCTATGAAGGGATAAAGGGAAGGGAAGTTTCTTTAAACTGCTTGGAGAGCAGCATCCCTTCTGACTGAGTTGAAAGTGTTGGCAAAGTCCAATTTGACCAAGGCTTTTTCATCGGACATGTTTTTGATATATACTCGTGCTGCGTGGGCAGCTGCTTCACAGCCCTGTTGAACGCCAAAACCAAGCTGAGTTGGTTTCAGCATTGCAGCAGCCTCTTGACTCACCCTTCTTACTGCAGCCTTGGCGACTAGGCGCCGAAGGGTGTTACCCATTGCAATGGGCCTGATTCCGCCATCCTTTTTCCGGAGGGCACACAATGAGGCACCAAAGAAAAGGGGTCTGATGGCCTCTGGGACACTGCCAGCCAGGCACAGGTTGGAAAATTGGGTGAGTTCAGACAGCAGGTTCTCTGAAACCTCACCAAGTGCTGGACTGAGTATTTGTTTTAAGTGTTGAGGCCTTAAACCGGTGAAACCTCCTGCTGAGCCCTGTGGAAATGACATAGCAGCTTTATACTCATCAGCATCCTGAAAGGTTAGATGTTCTTCGCCTGCTGCAATGTCAGAGAGGTCAATGTTGGTACTGGGAGCCCTGGGTGGATGTTTGTCCTTCAGAGCTTGCGCTGTGCTGACGTCCTTGAGAGCGATGGTATCCTCACTGCTTATCAGCTTCAGAGCTCCAATAGTATTACCCTCTTCGATTTTTTTGCTAATTTGGGCTCTGATTTTTGAGGCGTCGGGTGTCCTGTTGTTGGCATTTGCCAGGCGGGTGTTTGTCGCCCTAGGGAGGAGACGTACGAGGTTGTCATCCCTTGGGAATGCATTTATTGTCCTAATAATATAATTATATATATATATATATATATATATATATATATATATATATATATATATATATATATATATATATATATATATATATATAATATATATATATAATATATATATATATATATATATATATATATGTATATATATATGCGTTGAGAATGGTATAGCACTGCGTACCTTGTTCCAATATTAGTAGGTTCGAGTCTCCTTCAGCCAGAGATCAGTGTTTGTATATATTTCGCCTGCTCTTGCGAATTCCTTGCATTGTTAAAATCTCTAGTAAGGCTGATGCATGCAAGGGATGAGATGAAAAGCTGTAAGCCTTCTCTGTGAGAGCTGGCTGCCTTGGATCAACGTCTAGCGCAAGCTGGACTCCAAGGTGTTGGTCCAGTGTGGTGAGAATTGTATAGCACTGCGTACCTTGTTCCAAGGTTCGTAGGTTCGAGTCTCCTTCAGCCAGAGATCAGTGTTTGTGTATATTTCGCGTGCTCTTGGGAGTTCCTTGCATATATATATATATATATATATATATATATATATATATATATATATATATATATATATATAACATTTAAATGAACACATCTTGATATACAAATAAAACGTATTAAAAATCAATGATTCTTTTTCTTAATATTGTTAGTATTATAAAGGTTTTTAAATTAATTAAGCAGAGCATCTTGTGGAAAAGGTGAGTACTGAAGGCAACAAGGCCCTTATGACTCGTACTTAGTTTTGTAGCATCTATCAAGTAGTGGGCAGGAAAACATATATCTCCACTATAAATGACAATAAAAACTAATGTAAATTACTATAATGATCCACAGCTACGCAATCTAACACATGCAGCTGCTCAGGACGTTCCAAGCTGCACAGACAAATGCAAGGAATAGAAAGCAAGAACATAGGCAACAGGAATGGGAACAATTTGTTAGTGGGTTAAATAGGTCTACCCCTTTAAGTTTGGCTTGGAAATGCATAAATAAAATAATCAGGTAAACGACTGCTTATGTTGCTCATCCCTTTGCTCTTGAAAAAGCAAATGACCTTATAAATGACTGGTCCGAAACATCCAGGCATGAAAATCTTCCGTCTCTTATTAGAAAAAAACTTAGGACTTCTGAGGAAATGTTGAAATTTATTAATTTTATGAGCCAAAATATTGATGAGAGTGATTGCCTCTTCACCGAGTATGAATCAGATAATGCATTAACTAAAGGTCGATCATTTGCTCCTGGAGAGGATGGTATAACCAATGATATCCTCAGAACTCAAGGCACGTACCTGATAACCCTTTGTTACCACTGTATAATAACAGTTACAATGAGAGTGTTCTTACTTCCTACTTCTTGTACTTCATCTTTATGGGTTCATGAAAGGTGAAAGTGTGCAGAATTGTATTTCCACCTTTCTCACTGCACACACCACTACTAGTTTTACCACTTTTCTTGATCTCAAATCTGCATTTGATATCGCAAGCAGAACCGTTATACTACATGAAGTAGCCAAAATGAATATTGGTGGTAGCTTACTCTGCTGGATAATAGGATACCTGTCTAAGAGAGTATCCTCTGTCCTCTACCAAGGCTTTAGAAGTGAGTATAAAGAAATGTCCCCAGGTACACCACAGGGAGGAGCTCTCAGTCCCATGCTATTTAATGTTCTGATTAATGCTCTCCTAAATGTTCTACCTGCCTCACCTAAACATATAGTTATAAGCTATGCTGATGACATCTTGATCCACACAACAGGGTATAGGAAGATGAGTACCATTCTTAATGAAGTTCAAGCAATTTGTAATCGATTAGGCCTAATAATATCTTCCTCTAAAACAAAGATATTAACAAGCAAACGACATCTCCCACCCGTCTATTTGCAGAGTGAAAACATTAGCTACGTTAAAACTTACAGATATCTTGGTGTAGATGTACCCTTTAACAAATCCACCATACCACAGCTAAATAAGAAATGTAAAGACAGGAGAAATACTCTCAAAGTTGTTGCTGGCTACAGCCCCAGCTATGGTGCTAATGTGAGAATCGTGAGAATGACGTACATAACCTATGTTAGGTTCTTAATTGATTATGCTGCTCCCATGTTGATATTAGCTAGAGAAAGTTCTCTCCGACCCTTGGAGTTAATGCAAAATAAGGCTCTCAGAATTATTCTTGGCTGTCCCAGATCTACAAAAGTTTTTAATATGAGGAAGGAGCTTGGTATTTCTTGTATCAGTGATAGCATTATTGAGATTAACACTGTACTCGGTATTAGAATGTTAAGAAATGAACCAGACACTGTCGCTATGAATCTTACTAAATGTCTAGAAGTAAATACATACAGATCTAAATGGATTATGAAAACGTGCAATTATATTAAGTTTTATAACCTGCATGAACTGTATCACACTGTAGACAACAAGAGCATTTCACCCCTCCATGGAAGATGTGCTCATTTAATACCACATACCTGCAAGTCCCTCCCAAGAAGCTCATTGCTTATAATCCCTTCCTTAAATCACTTGTTAAAGCAACTGCTCAAGAAGAAATTTCTCGCCTAGCTGGTCGTAATAAGTTATCACAAGTTATATACACTGATGGATCTAAACAGGAGTCTTCTGGCAGTGCTGCATTTGCTCTTGTTGCCACCTCCCTTGTTAAGAATGAAAATGAATTTGTTGAGTTAAGCATAAGAATTAACAACTGGGCGTCTACACTGCAAACTGAATTGTTTGCAAACCGAATGGCGCTAAAGCTAACTTATGACACTGAGCTTGACTCTGTCATCATTTCTGATTCTATGTCATCATTAAAGGCTCTTCTTGACTTATATAATGACTCCAACAACATGCTCGTTGGAGAAGCCAGGTATAGATACTAAAATATCCTGGAAAAAGGAATTAATGTACAATTGCTATGGATCCCATCACACATTGGATTACACCTTCATGATAAAGTTGATATGTCACCCTGAAGGAGAATGTAGAATATAACTTTGGTATATGCGTTTATCATTAGGAATAATATTAGGAGAGAAGTAAGAAATGAAAATGAATACTATAGGAATGCAATTAGAAATCTGAGTAGATCTACAACCCACTATAACGTGAACGTAGATAAGTATGTTTATGGAACAACGTGCAATGTGAACAAACTGACTGATGTTGTAGTGGCCAGGCTTAGGCTTGGTTACAAGTATTTCTGGCAGTTTGGGAGACACACACATGATAATCACACTAAATGCAAATTATGTACTCACCTACTTACCTAATTGTGGTTGTAGGGGTCGAGACTCAGCTCCTGGTCAGGCATATGGTCACTGTCTTGATCACTATGTGCTTAATTGTCCACTTATTGAGGAATATAGAGATAGAAAGTATAATAACCTATGTGACATGTCAAGATATCTTTTTAATGAAAATAAGATACCAGATATACTAAGCAAATTTCCTAAATTTGCTTGTAACAGATAAGTGAACTGTAGATATAAATCCAAATGTACACCTGTAATGCTATGGAGCCTAGTTCCTAGGCCTTTTTGTGTATTCATATGCTCTTGCGCTACCGTACACAGGATGGATATGGGGTGCACAATAAACTAGCCACTTCGGCAGCAAAATCTAAATCTATCAAGTAGCCATGCGAGGCATCTTATTCCTGCAAGCTTCCTAGCTGACTCTCTGCAAAATATTTACCCACGTGATTCTTCACAGTCATTGCAAGGGAGTATTTCATCCCACTAGATATTAACTTTATCGCTAGCCTCTAAGACTCTTCAATTCATTCTGCCTCAGCCTCACTCCCTCCTCCTCCTCCTCCTCCTCCTCCTCCTCCTCCGCTTTCTCCTTCTCTTCTCTTGCTAATATTCACTTGCCTTTTCAGTCCCCGGCTTTCCCTGTACTGTTACTTACCTTATTTTCCCTATTCCTTCCATATTTCTTTCTCTGTCTTTCCTTCCCACCCCCACCATGTTGTCTCTGTGATTTGTCTCTTCTCTCCCTATTCTCTCCACCATGCTTCTTTTTTCTCTTTCATGTTTCATTCCCCTTTCTTCCTCCTTCATATAGTCCCTTTCTGTTCATTATCTGCCCTGTGCCTTTTTTTCCTTCTGTATTTGATAGCCCAGTTTCTGAAATTGCTAAACTGGAGGATGTGCAGAGAACCTTCACGACTCGCATAAACTCAGACAAGCGCCTAAATTACTGTCAGCGCTGAAAGTCTTTAGAACTGCACTCCTTAGAACGTAGGCGAGAAAGATGTATCATAATTTACGCCTGGAAGAAAGATACTGGAGGGATTGGTCTCAAACCTGCACGCCGAAATAACCACACACGAACACAAGAGGCTTGGCAGACCAATAAGTGTAAAGGGACCGCGACTTTTGAACATCACCCCTTCAAGTATAAGGGGGGTTACCAACAAACTCCAAGTTGTCTTCAAGAGGGAACTCGACAGATTCCTCTAAAGTTCCTGGTCAGCCGGGTTGTGGTGAGTACATTGGAATGCGGGCGGCGGGCACTAACAGCTTGATCAATCAGGCCAGCATCCAGGAGGCTTGATCTGCGACAGGGCCGCGGGGGCGGTGACCTGAAGAGACTCCAGGTAACCTCTCCGACCCCTTCCATTGCCTTCTGTAGCCTTCTCTCTCTCCCTCTCTCTCTCTCTCTCTCTCTTTTACACAGGGTTTGACAAGGATCCCTAGCTTTCTCTCTCTCTCTCTCTCTCTCCTCTCTCTCTCTCTCTCTCCTCTCTCTCTCTCTCTCTCTCTCTCTCTCTCTCTCTCTCTCTCTCTCTCTCTCTCTCTCTCTCTCTCTCTCTCTCTCCCTCCCGTCATTCATCTCAGCCTCCTCTTCCCTCTCATCCCCTCTCCCTTCCACTCTACTCACAGCGTTGCTCACAGTTCTGTCACCATCATCACCCTCCTCACTAATTCCCCCTCTTTTCCCTCCTTGATATCCCGTACACTCTCCCACTCTCATAATCACCCTCCCACTCTCACCCTCCCACTCTCACGCTCCAACTTTCACCCTCCAACTCTCCCACATCTTCTCCCCAGTCTCCCACTCTCCCATATACCATTGTATATGACATTAAATTTATCTGCATGTGTGTGTGTGTGTGCATGTGTGTGTGTGTGTGTGTGTGTGTGTGTGTGTGTGTGTGTGTGTGTGTGTGTTTGTGTGTGTGTGTGTGTGTGTGTGCGCGTGTGTGTGCTCTGTGTGTGTATGCTGTGTGTGTGTGTGTGTGTGTGTGTGTGTGTGTGTGCTGTGTGTGTGTGTGTGTGTGTGTGCTGTGTGTGTGTGCGCACTGTGTGTTGAGTGTGTTTGTGTATGTGTGTGTGGGTGTGTGTGTGTGCTCACCTAGTTATACTCGCCTAGTTGTGGTTGCAGGGGTCGAGTCCCAGCTCCTGGCGCTGCCTCTTCACTGGCTTCTACTAGGTCACTCTTCCTGACAACTCTGTGACTGAAGAATTACTTCCTTACATCCCTGTGATTCATCTGAGTCTTCAACTTCCAACTGTGACTCCTTGTTGCTGAGTCCCATCTCTAGAACATCTTGTCTCTTTCCACCTTGTCGATTCCTCTCGGTATTTTATATATCCTTATCATATCCCCTCTAACTCTCCCGTCCTCCTGCTTGTGGAGGCTAGTACACCAGACGGGGAGTGGAATGAACTTAGCTCTGAGGCACTCACACCATCGTATGTCCTCGGATTACGGTACAACACCTTGCTCTGCTGGGTGCGTGATTCTTGTAGGATTGTATGGTCCAGTGGGTTAGAGGGTCGTGAATTTTCGCTCACCATGAGGCGGGCTAACCCGGCTAGTCGCATTGCTGTTATTGATTAAATGCCACTTGTTCGTGGTTTCAATACAGTATATATATACGTATGTGTGTGTGTGTGTGTGTGTGTGTGTACACCTTATACATCAAGGAGTGTATATCTCAAGATACACTTTGATGTTCATGTTCGTGTAGGTTTGCCAGGACGTGTCCCGGCCCGGGTCTTTTGCGCGTGGTGACCCGGCAGTGGCTACCAAAGGAGTGTCAGAGTTGGCGCAAGTGATGTACCGGTTACAGCATTATGACAGGGGGCACAGTGAGCATTCATGTCAAGTGGTGTACCGTTTACTTAAACTAAGAGTTTTCTTTATTCTCAGTTTTAAGTATTTAAGTATCCTTGACTACTGGTGTTCAGATTATTGGTAGCCTTAATGACCCTCTTGCCGTTGAGAGTCTTCAGACCTGGCGAAAGAACCATCCTTACGTCATTCAACGTAAATTAATACAGAATTGATTCGAGGATTTTGTGTGCGTCTCTGTGAAGACTGGCGACCACAGTCGCTAAACCTGTATGACTTATGCACCGCCTCGAGAATGGGGGTTAATGAGGTCTGATCTAAGGAGAAGTGGATGATAACTTGAATTCCAGGGATCAAGAGCCTTGAGTTCAAGAGCATCAAAGTCCACTCTGTTGACCGTGGATTGTGTTGACACACTGACGTTCTCCTCACACGAAAAAGAAAACAAATACGTTGTTTAATATTTGGGTAGGACGATATAATTTAGCCTAACCCAACCTAAACTAACCTAACCTAGCCAAACCTAGCCTAACCAAACATAACCTAACCCAAGCTAACATAACCTAATCTAAGCTGACCTAACCGAGAAACAGCTGGAAACTGTGAGAAGCGCACTCAAGACTCAGTTGCTGACCTGTGCTCTCTCACAGCCGTCACCTCAACACCAATAACTCGCACATAGGAGAAACAAAGTTATAGCGACGTTTCGATCAAACTTGAGCCATTAACTAACCACAAACACTGACATAAGAACATAAGAAAGAAGGAACACTGCAACAGGCCTACTGACCCATGCGAAGCAAGTCCACGTCGTCCCCCCCGGATTAGCCCAATGACCCACCCAGTCTGGTCACCTCCACTCACTCAAGGAGCACGGCACCAGACCCAGCAGCACAAGCTAGTCAGGTTCAACTCACACCCACCCACATCCACTCATGTATTTATCTAACCTATTTTTAAAACTACACAACTCATCCACAACTCTATTACCAAACCAGTGCTTTCCTATATCTTTCCTGAATCTGAATTTTTCCAACCTGAAACCATTGCTGCGAGTCCTGTCTTGGCTGGAAATTTTCAGCACGCTATTTACATCCCCTTTATTTATTCCTGTTTTCCATTTATACACCTCGATCATTATTTTTTTTTTTTTTTTTTTTTTTTATCACACCGGCCGATTCCCACCAAGGCAGGGTGGCCCGAAAAAGAAAAACTTTCACCATCATTCACTCCATCACTGTCTTGCCAGAAGGGTGCTTTACACTACAGTTTTTAAACTGCAACATTAACACCCCTCCTTCAGAGTGCAGGCACTGTACTTCCCATCTCCAGGACTCAAGTCCGGCCTGCCGGTTTCCCTGAATCCCTTCATAAATGTTACTTTGCTCACACTCCAACAGCACGTCAAGTATTAAAAAACCATTTGTCTCCATTCACTCCTATCAAACACGCTCACGCATGCCTGCTGGAAGTCCAAGCCCCTCGCACACAAAACCTCCTTTACCCCCTCCCTCCAACCCTTCCTAGGCCGACCCCTACCCCGCCTTCCTTCCACTACAGACTGATACACTCTTGAAGTCATTCTGTTTCGCTCCATTCTCTCTACATGTCCGAACCACCTCAACAACCCTTCCTCAGCCCTCTGGACAACAGTTTTTGGTAATCCCGCACCTCCTCCTAACTTCCAAACTACGAATTCTCTGCATTATATTCACACCACACATTGCCCTCAGACATGACATCTCCACTGCCTCCAGCCTTCTCCTCGCTGCAACATTCATCACCCACGCTTCACACCCATATAAGAGCGTTGGTAAAACTATACTCTCATACATTCCCCTCTTTGCCTCCAAGGACAAAGTTCTTTGTCTCCACAGACTCCTAAGTGCACCACTCACTCTTTTTCCCTCATCAATTCTATGATTCACCTCATCTTTCATAGACCCATCCGCTGACACGTCCACTCCCAAATATCTGAATACGTTCACCTCCTCCATACTCTCTCCCTCCAATCTGATATTCAATCTTTCATCACCTAATCTTTTTGTTATCCTCATAACCTTACTCTTTCCTGTATTCACCTTTAATTTTCTTCTTTTGCACACCCTACCAAATTCATCCACCAATCTCTGCAACTTCTCTTCAGAATCTCCCAAGAGTACAGTGTCATCAGCAAAGAGCAGCTGTGACAACTCCCTTTCGAGAGAGTGCAGATTCAGGGCCCTCAGTCTGTCCCCATAGGGAAGATTTCTGATACATGGGATCATCTTTGTCATCCTCCTCTGTACGTTTTCCAGAGCATTTATATCCATTCTGTAATACGGTGACCAGAACTGAGCAGCATAGTCTAAATGAGGCCTAACCAAGGATATATAGAGTTGAAGAACAACCTGAGGACTTCTATTATTTATATTTCTAGATATGAAGCCAAGAATTCTGTTATCTTTATTGTGAACACTAATGCACTGTTGTCTTGATTTTAGATTACTGCTAACCAGAACTCTTAAATCCTTTTCGCAATCAGTAGTATTAAGATCTACATTATTTAGTTTATATGTCGCATGGTTATTTTCCTGTCCAACATTTAGAACTTTGCATTTGCCTGTATTAAACTGCATCTGCCACTTCTCCGACCATTGCATCAGTCTATTCAAATCATCCTGGAGTGCTCTAATGTCCTCATTAGAATGAATTGGACGGCCTATTTTGGTGTCATCAGCAAATTTGCTTATGTCGCTATTTATTCCCTCATCTATGTCGCAGTTGTTTTTGCTGCTGCTGATGCAGTTGTTGCTGTTGTTGCTGCAGTTGTTGTTGTTGCTGCTGCAACTGTTGTTGTTGCTGTTGCTGCAGTTGTTGTTGCTGCTGCTGCAGTTGTTGCTGCTTCTGCTGCAGTTGCTGCTGCTTGTGCAGTTGTTGTTGCTGCTGCAGTTGCTGTTGCTGCAGTAGTTGCTGCTTCTGCTGCAGTTTCTTCTGCTTCTGCTGCAGTTGCTGCTGCTTCTGCTGCAGTTGCTGCTGCTTGTGCAGTTGTTGATGCTGCTGCAGTTGCTGCTTCTGCTGCAGTTGCTGCTGCTTGTGCAGTTGTTGATGCTGCTGCATTTGCTGATGCTGCTGCAGTTGTTGCTGCTACAGTTGCTGTTGCAGTTCTTGCTGTTGCATTTGCTGCTGCTGCTGCTGCAGTTGTTGCTGTTGCATTTGCTGCTGCTGCAGTTGATGCTGCTGTTATTGATTCCTTCGGTGTTGGTAGCCAGAGTTACGCGCATTCAACGCAAATTTTCCAGACGATTACGCAAGTAACTGGCGGGGATGGGTAATAAGGAGCCGATGGGTGATGGGTGATAGGAGGTAATGGGTGATGGGAGATGAGGGGTGATGGGAGGTAATGGGGTCAGGGGAGACGATGTGGCAATGATGAAGAGATGGGTAGATGACAAGAAGGTGAATGGAAGGTGATGTGCGAGGGAGGAGTGTTAGGTGAAAGGAAGGTGATGGGTAAGGGAGGAGAGGTACGAGTGAACGGAAGGGGATGAAAGGTAAGGGAACTAAAAATGAAAAAAATAACTTAGCTTAAAGCTAAGAGGAATTAGAAGAGAAGAGGAGGATCAAGAATAGTGAAAAAAAAAATCAAGAACCTGGTTGAAGGGAAGATAAATGGGAGACAGAAGATAAAAGAAATAAGTCCAAGGTAATACATGCGACAGAGATAACAGAAAATGAAATTCCACACTGAGGTGGAACTGTCTACTGCTGAGAGGAACTATCCATTTCAACCTGGATAGAGGACTATAGTGTATTATTTACGCTTTTGAGTCAAGGATAGACAAGCAAAAGGCTCTCTCCCCACTGTCCACTCGGTCCGGCCACTGCTGGCATGACAACAGGGAGAAGAATATACAATACCATACTGGATAAGTGCCACGGAATTTGCAGGAGAGACGTACCGTGTCTGTCTCAAACTCTTCGTGTCTTACTACACTGCTACTCACAGCTGTTGACCGGAGGCTCTGCTTCTGGCTTTCTCCAGTCCTACTATGGCTATCACAACTACCTGCTTCAAACGCTACTATCGTTATTTATAATGTTGCCTTGTTGTGAACAGATAGTCCAGGTGCAGCCGCTGAACGAACATCAGGAATCTCTTGACATCAGATTGCTCCAATCTGGTAAACGTGTATGACGGTCTGGGAGACGTTTAGCGTCGGTTTAGCGAGTGGTAGAGTGAGGTAGCGAATTTACCAAACAACATCTCGCTCTTGTACTCTCTCATCACATTTTATACCTTACTGCTATCTATATTTTTTTACCACATTTTATGACATAAAAAACTGGGTAAACCAGCAATCTTGACACAGAAATTAATACTGAATACGTAGGTCTTGAAGACTGTGGCACCTCCTTGAAGATTGTGCCACCTCATTGAAGATTGTGCCACCACCTTGAAGATTTGGCACCTCCTTGAAGACTGTTGCACCTCTTTGAAGACTGTGGCACCTCCTTGAAGACTGTGGCACCTCCTTGAAGGCTGTGGCATCTCCTTGAAAACTGTGGCACCTCCTTGAAGACTGTGGCACCTCCTTAAAGACTGTGGCACCTCCTTGAAGACTGTGGCACCTCCTTGAAGACTGTGGCACCTCCTCCCACTAGAGACGGTGTATCCAGTCGACGCTTACTTTGTTCTTCAGTGACTCGAGTCATTCCTAAGATGACGCGAGCCTGGAACATGCTCCTACCACTGACACACAAATGGTTGCAACTTCATCCTCTTCCCTATCTGTATATCATTTAACAATAAAATGAGCTGGTGTGGGTAACAGCTCTTAACCTGTAAGTACAGTTAGGAACCCTAAACCTTAACCTTGTAAAACCCTGTGTGAAGAGAGAAGAGAGAGAGAGAGAGAGAGAGAGAGAGAGAGAGAGAGAGAGAGAGAGAGAGAGAGAGAGAGAGAGCAACAGCATCTCACTGGAGTTATTTTTGCATGCATTAATCTTCGACGGAGAGGAATTTCCCATTTAAACTTTACATCAGAGGAGAAAACTTTTATTTAGCTGTTCTGTCAGACGACACCCAGGTGTCGTACACCCAGGTGTCGTACACCCAGGTGTCGTACACCCAGGTGTCATACACCCAGGTGTCATACACCCAGGTGTCGTACACCCAGGTGTCGTACACCCAGGTGTCATATACCCAGGTGTCGTACACCCAGGTGTCATACACCCAGGTGTCGTACACCCAGGTGTCGTACACCCAGGTGTCGTACACCCAGGTGTCATACACCCAGGTGTCATACACCCAGGTGTCGTACACCCAGGTGTCGTACACCCAGGTGTCGTACACCCAGGTGTCGTACACCCAGGTGTCGTACACCCAGGTGTCATACACCCAGGTGTCGTACACCCAGGTGTCGTACACCCAGGTGTCGTACACCCAGGTGTCGTACACCCAGGTGTCGTACACCCATGTGTCATGCACCCAGGTGTCGTACACCCAGGTGTCATACACCCAGGAGTCGTACACCCAGGTGTCATACACCCAGGTGTCGTACACCCAGGTCGTAAACCCAGGCGTCATACACCCATGTGTCATACACCCAGGTGTCGTACACCCAGGTGTCGTACACCCAGGTGTCATACACCAAGGTGTCATACACCCAGGTGTCATACACCCAGGTGTCGTACACCCAGGTGTCATGCACCCAGGTGTCGTACACCCAGGTTTCATACACCCAGGTGTCATACACCCAGATGCCGTACACAAAGGTGTCATACACCCAGGTGTCGTACACCCAGGTGTCGTGCACCCAGGTGTCATACAACAAGGTGTCATGCACCCAGGTGTCGTACGCCCATGTGTCATAAACCCAGGTGTCATACACCCAGGTGTCGTACACCCAGGTGTCATACACAAAGGTGTCATACACCCAGGTGTCGTACACTCAGGTGTCGTACACTCAGGTGTCGTACACCCAGGTGTCGTACACTCAGGTGTTATACACCCAGGTGTCATACACCCAGGTGTCGTACACCCAGGTTCATACCCCCAGGTGTCGTACACCCAGGTGCCCATACACCCAGGAGTCGTACACCCAGGTGTCATACACCAGGGGGTCGTACACCCAGTCTAAAACCCAGGTGTCATACACCCATGTGTCATACACCCAGGTGTCGTACACCCAGGTGTCGTACACCCAGGTGTCATACACCCACCTGTTATACACCCAGCTGCCATACACCCAGCCGTCATATATCCACATGTTACACATCCACCTACCACACATCCAGCACGCTAATACACCCACATGTTATACACCCAGCACGCTTATACACCCACACGTCATACACTCATCACTCTAATACACCCGCAAGTAATACACCCATGTCATACACTCACAAGTCATATCCCCACAAGTCGTTCACCCATAAATCACACAGAACTCATATACCCACAAATCATACAAAAGTCATACACCCACAGCCATAAACAAGTCATACACCCACAAATCATACTCAAATCATACACCAACAATTTATTCTCCAACAATTCACTTTCAGCTCATGCAAATATACTCCATACATTCACTTCATACACTCAGTTTATACACCTGCAGTAACTACAATAGCTACAATACACAAGTTACTGACCACCTACTATATATCCAATAAAATACCTTCAACGTCGATAGACTACGAGATCTACAATACCTAAAATAACAACAGCGCCTATAATATTTTCAGCGATACTTCACTAAAATTCCCCTCAATACCATGAATATTTCCCTACAATTCCTACAATACCAAGAACATCAGCCTACAATACCAAGAAAATTACCCTACAATTCCAAGAACATCAGCCTACAATACCAAGAACATCAGCCTACAATACCAAGAAAATTACCCTACAATTCCAAGAACATCAGTCTACAATTCCAAGAACATGAGCTTACAGTACCAAGAACATCAGCCTACAATACCAAGAGCATCAGCCTACAATACCAAGAACATCAGCCTACAATACCAAGAACATCAGCCTACAATACCAAGAACATCAGCCTACAATACCAAGAACATTACCCTACAATTCCTACAATACCAAGAACATCAATATCTGCTGTAGCTACAATAGCCCCGCAGTTCAAGGACATAAAGGGAATGCCTTGATACCAATGGTGGGCTCTTGTTCCAAGGGGTTGGGGATACCCTCTCCCATGCCTTGGATCAAACATGGCTGCTGACAATTTCAAGGCGCAGTTTGACCTGTGGGTTTAGCGCTTTCCAATAGATAATACAGAAAAAAGTAACAAAAGCAGCAACAATAAATAAACAAAAGCAGAATTACCAATGAGTAGGAACACAAACGTAAAAACAAAAGAGAAACACAACAACAAAAGCTTACTGTATTCTCACTAAAACACTGACGCTAAGTGTATTATCGAACTAAAACAACTGGCAGTGCAAGAGCTACAATAAATGGCTCACAATGCCTACAATATCTGCAAAATCTGACGCTTAACAGAACCAACAATAGCTACTATAACCTCTCGGGGGTTCTGTCAGAGGACCTAACGTATGTGAGGCTTTTTTTTTTAGCTTTTTTCGGTTTGGTGTGAATAAATAAATAAATAAATAAATAAATAAATATATATATATATATATATATATATATATATATATATATATATATATATATATATATATATATATATAAATATATATATATATATATATATATATATATATATATATATATATATATATATATATATATATATATATATATATATATATATATATATATATATATATATATATATATATATATATATATACATACTCTAGAACTGTCCTTCAGGACCCTCATCCTCAGAGAAATGAATAAACTTGCTTCAGGGAAAACTCAAGGTTCTCCCTGAAGCTGTTTAAGAATTTTCTCCTACCACCCACTATATTTCAAGTATGTTTTATTTAAAGACAAAATACATTGGCCAAACATTCACAAAAATACAACAGAAAGTGAAACAACATGGGTAACTCAGAGCTACATCTCGAATACTTCGTCCAGCTCCCCTGCGGTGGGCCGCGTGCCTAGAATGCTACAGGCATTTCCTCTCTGGATCGCAACACTGAGTCTCTGAAAGAGGAAGCTGGTCGCCCTGTGGTCCTTGGTTTCTATGATGAGCTTTTCACCCAGCTCTTTGAGGAACTTTAGAGCACACTTGCCCCATTCTCCAAGGGTCTCCGACCCTATTGGAATGAAGTTATAGCAAGGGGGAAGGTCTTCATATTTTCGGATCTTCTGGGTCTCCCTGTGGCTGGCAGCTCCACCCCCTTCAATTACCGAGTATGGCAAGTAGGTGTCTGCCAGTGTGGCGGCACAGGTGTAGGCTCAGGCAATCTGCTTTCCACCCTTCCTGGGTAACATAGGGGCTCATCAGGCGCTTTTGATTCCATCAAACCTTTATTTGGGGTTTCCCGTTGGCGGGGCAAGGGCTGGGGCGGGGCTTCTCTTTAGTGCATTAAACCTCCGTCTGGCATTTCCCTTCTGCTTGGGGACACACGACCCCTAAACCCGAATTGATCAGCTTCGCCCGCCCAAATACACCTATGTTCGGTGAGGATGGGGGGGCTAGGCAAGAGCAACCCCAAATCCGAATGACCTTGGGTCGAGCGGGTCCCCAGGAGGAATTGGGAAAAAGCTAACAGAAATTTTTCTGAGTGTGGTGCCTTCACTGCCCAGGAGACGGCTTTGCCCTTTTGAAGCTTTGGAAAGGCATTGTGTTGGCGATTTTTTCCATAAATGGGTTTGTCCCAGTGGGACTTTTGTGCTTTTTGGGGGGAGCTGGTCTATGGGGGAGTCTGAAAGGGGTTTCCCACCAAATCGCTGCTTCAGTAACTGGGGCTTGAGCTCCTACCATCTCTCAAGCGTTCGGGAACTATCTTCTTGATAATGCACTGGAAAACAAACGAAGAAGAAAAAACAGGTAAGCAACATGCTATATTTAATTTTTATAATATATTATATTATATATATATATTAATTAAAAATTATATAATATAATAATATTAATTTTATATATATTTAATATATATATATAATTTTATTTACATACTATTATAATATATATTATATATATATTTTATATATATTAAAATTTTAATATATATATATATATTTTAAAATAATATATTATAATTATCATATATATTATATATATATATATTTTTTTTTTTTTTTTTTTTTTTATTTTCACCCGGCCTTCCCACCGGGGGGGGCCCCAAAAAAAAAAACTTCACCTCATTCACTCCCTCACTGTTTGCCGAAGATGCTTTTCACACAGTTTTTAAATGCAACATTAAACCCTCCTTCAAGTGCAGGCAATGTATTCCCTCTCCAGGGCTCAAAATCCGGCCTGCCGGTTTCCTAACCCCTTTATAAATGTTCTTTGCTCACACTCCAAAAGCACGTCAAGTATTAAAAACCATTTGTCTCCATTCACTCCTATCAAACACGCTCACGCATGCCTGCTGGAAGTCCAAGCCCCTCGCACACAAAACCTCCTTTACCCCCTCCCTCCAACCCTTCCTAGGCGACCCCCTACCCGCCTTCCTTCCACTACAGACTGATACACTCTTAAAGGGTCATTCTGTTTCGCTCCATTCTCTCTACATGTCCGAACCACCTAAAACAACCCTTCCTCACCCCTCTGGACAACATTTTTTGGTAATCCCGCACCTCCTCCTAACTTCCAAACTACGAATTCTCTGCATTATATTCACACCACAATTGCCCTCAGACTTTGACATCTCCACTGCCTCCAGCCTTTTTCCTTTTCCTGCAACATTCTTCACCCACGCTTACACCCATATAAGACGTTGGTAAAACTAACTCTATACATTCCCCTCTTTGCCTCCAAGGACAAAGTTCTTTGTTCCACAGACCCCAAAGTGCACCACTCACTCTTTTTCCTCATCAATTCTATGATTCACCTCATCTTTCATAGACCCATCCGCTGAAAACGTCCACTCCCAAATATCTAAATACGTTCACCTCCTCCATACTCTCTCCCTCCAATCTGATATTCCAATCTTTCATCACCTAAACTTTTTGTTATCCTCATAACCTTACTCTTTCCTGTATTCACCTTTTAAATTTTTTTTTTTTGCAACCCTACCAAATTCATCCCCAATCTCTGCAACTTCTCTTCAGAATCTCCCAAGAGCACAGTGTCATCAGCAAAGAGCAGCTGTGACAACTCCCACTTTGTGTGTGATTCTTTATCTTTTAACTCCACGCCTCTTGCCAAGACCCTCGCATTTACTTCTCTTACAACCCATCATAAATTATTAAACAAACCACGGTGACATCACACATCCTGTCTAAGGCCTACTTTTACTGGGAAAAAATTTCCCTCTTTCCTACATACTCTAACTTGAGCCTCACTATCCTCGTAAAAAACTTTCACTGCTTTCAGTAACCTACCTCCTACACATACCTTTCAACATCTGCCACATTGCCCCCCTATCCACCCTGTCATACGCCTTTTCCAAATCCATAAATGCCACAAAGACCTCTTTAGCCTTATCTAAATACTGTTCACTTATATGTTTCACTGTAAACACCTGGGCCACACACCCCTACCTTCCTAAAGCCTCCTTGTTCATCTGCTATCCTTTTCTCCGTCTTACTCTTAATTCTTTCAATTATAACTCTCCATACACTTTACCAGGTAAAACTCAACAGACTTATCCCCCTATAATTTTTGCATCTCTCTTTTATTTCCCCCTTTTCCTTTATACAAAGGAAATATGCATGCTCTCTGCCAATCCCTAGGTACCTTACCCCTTCCATACATTTTTTTAAATTAAATTTCACCAACCACTCCAAAACTATATCCCCACCTGCTTTTAAAATTTCTATCTTATCCCATCAATCCCGGCTGCCTTACCCCCTTTCATTTACCTACTGCCTCACGAACTTCCCCACACTCACAACTGGCTCTTCCTCACTCTACAAGATGTTATTCCTCCTTGCCCTATACACGAAATCACAGCTTCCCTATCTTCATCAACATTTAACAATTCCTCAAAATATTCCTTCCATCTTCCAATACCTCTAACTCTCCATTTAATAACTCTCCTCTCCTATTTTTAACTGACAAATCCATTTGTTCTCTAGGCTTTCTTAACTTGTTAATCTCACTCCAAAACTTTTTCTTATTTTCAAAAAATTTGTTGATAACATCTCACCCACTCTCTCATTTGCTCTCTTTTTACATTGCTTCACCACTCTCTTAACCTCTCTCTTTTTCTCCATATACTCTTCCCTCCTTGCATCACTTCTTTTGTAAAAACTTCTCATATGCTAAACTTTTTCTCCCTTACTACTCTCTTTACATCATCATTCCACCAATCGCTCCTCTTCCCTCCTGCACCCACTTTCCTGTAACCACAAACTTCTGCTGAACACTCTAACACTACATTTTTAAACCTACCCCATACCTCTTCGACCCATTGCCTATGCTCTCATTAGCCCATCTATCCTCCAATAGCTGTTTATATCTTACCCTAACTGCCTCCTCTTTTAGTTTATAAACCTTCACCTCTCTCTTCCCTGATGCTTCTATTCTCCTTGTATCCCATCTACCTTTTACTCTCAGTGTAGCTACAACTAGAAAGTGATCTGATATATCTGTGGCCCCTCTATAAACATGTACATCCTGAAGTCTACTCAACAGTCTTTTATCTACCAATACATAATCCAACAAACTACTGTCATTTCGCCCTACATCATATCGTGTATACTTATTTATCCTCTTTTTCTTAAAATATGTATTACCTATAACTAAACCCCTTTCTATACAAAGTTCAATCAAAGGGCTCCCATTATCATTTACACCTGGCACCCCAAACTTACCTACCACACCCTCTCTAAAAGTTTCTCCTACTTTAGCATTCAAGTCCCCTACCACAATTACTCTCTCACTTGGTTCAAAGGCTCCTATACATTCACTTAACATCTCCCAAATCTCTCTCTCTCCTCTGCATTCCTCTCTTCTCCAGGTGCATACACGCTTATTATGACCCACTTCTCGCATCCAACCTTTACTTTAATCACATAATTCTTGAATTTACACATTCATATTCTCTTTTCTCCTTCCATAACTGATCATTTAACATTACTGCTACCCCTTCCTTTGCTCTAACTCTCTCAGATACTCCAGATTTAATCCCTTTATTTCCCCCACTGAAATAATATATATATATATATATATATATATATATATATATACGTATATATGTATATATATATATATATATATATATATATATATATATATATATATATACATATATACATATATATATATATATATATATATATATATATATATATATATTATTATATATATATATATATATATATATATATATATATATATATATATATATATATGAACACATCGACCGTCTCCCACCAATGTAGGGCGGCCCAAAGAAGAAAAACTTTCATCATTCACTCCATCACCGTCTTGCCAGAGGTGGGCTTACACTATAGTTATAAAACTGCAACATCAACACCCCTCCTTCAGAGTGCAGACACTGTATTTTCCATCTCCAGGACTCAAATCCGGCCTGCAGGTTTCCCTGACTTCGTTCGTAAATGTTACTTTGCTCACACTTCAACAACACGTCAAGTCCTAAAAATCATTTGTCTCCATTCACTCCTATCTAACACGCACGCTTCCTGGAAGTCAAAGCCCGTCGCACACAAAACCTTCTTTAACCCCTCCCTCCAACCTTTCCTAGGCCGACCCCTACCCCGCCTTCCCTCCATTTCAGATTTATACACTCTCGAAGTCATTCTATTTTGTTCCATTCTCTCTGCATGTCTGAACCACCTCAACAACCCCTCCTGGATAATAGTTTAGGTAATCCTGCACCTCCTCTTTATTTCCAAACTACGAATTCTCTGCATTATGTTCGCACCACACATTGCCCTCAGACATGGCATCTCCACTGCCTACGGCCTTCTCCTTGATGAAAACTGAGACACATGTGCAACATCTGGGTATCTTTATTGTAGACGTTTCGCCATCCAGTGGCTTTATCAATACAGATTCTAGGACATAATTTGAAGACAGTAGAACTATATACGAAAGATGAGGTAATCAGTCCCTCAGCCTTGTAGCTGGTGTGAAGAGCGCCGTAGTCGTAAAGATTCTGGAGCAGAGACAAGGAGGCTGGCCCTTATATAGTAACGTCAGGTGGAGTGGAACGGGTAGCAAACGAGGGCATAGTCACTGGTGGGCGGGATTCCCCAGTGGAACTAGGACATACCCAAAGGGATGACTTAGTTGTAGTAGTGGTTGTAGAAGCCATGTAGAAGGTCATGTTGATGTCCTCTGAACCAAACCATACCCACGGCCGGGATTGAACCCGCGGTCATAGAGTCTCAAAACTCCAGCCCGTCGCGTTAGCCACTAGACCAGCTAGCCACAATAAGATTCATCCAACTAGGTATATTTCTACACCATAGGAAGGTTAGCACAGGCACCTCTGTGACCACAAATGCAAGTTTTTACAGACGAATCTCCAGCTAGCGTGGCCGTGACGAACTCTAGCTCAAGTCCCTTCACTGCCGTCAACATGACTCAAGAAATCGTAATGACACGATTGCAAACAAACCATACCCCCGGCCGGGATTGAACCCGCGGTCATAGAGTCTCAAAACTCCAGCCCGTCGCGTTAGCCACTAGACGATTTCTTGAGTCATGTTGACGGCAGTGAAGGGACTTGAGCTAGAGTTCGTCACGGCCACGCTAGCTGGAGATTCGTCTGTAAAAACTTGCATTTGTGGTCACAGAGGTGCCTGTGCTAACCTTCCTATGGTGTAGAAATATACCTAGTTGGATGAATCTTATTGTGGCTAGCTGGTCTAGTGGCTAACGCGACGGGCTGGAGTTTTGAGACTCTATGACCGCGGGTTCAATCCCGGCCGGGGGTATGGTTTGTTTGCAATCGTGTCATTACGATTTCTTGAGTCCTCTGAACCAAGATTCCATGATACTGCAGTGTCTGACAAGTTGTACAAGAATGGTATACAGTACCGACAAGATGAAAATTGAGACACTTGCTCAACATCTGGTTATCTTTATTGAAGACGTTTCGCCATCCAGTGGCTTTATTAATAGAGTCTGTACTGATAAAGCCACTGGATGGTAAAACGTCTACAATAAAGATAGCCAGATGTTACACAAGTTTCTCAGTTTTCATCTTGTCGGTAGTGTATACCATTCTTGTACAGCATTCTCTTTGTTGCAACATTCACCACCCATGTTTCACACCCGTATAAGAGCGTTGATATAACTATACTCTCATACATTCCTCTCTTTGCTTCCACGGACAAAGTTTTTTGTCTCCACAGACTCCTAGATGCACCATTCACCTTTTTCCCCTCATCAATTCTATGATTCACCTCATCTTTCATAGACCCATCTGCTGACACGTCCACTCCTAAATATCTGAATACATTCACCTCCTCCATACTCTCTCCCTCCAATCTGATATCCAGTCTTTCGTTACTTAATTTTTTTTATCCTCATCACCTTACTCTTTCCTAAATATATATATATATATATATATATATATATATATATATATATATATATATATATATATATATATTTATATATATATATATATATATATATATATTTTATATATATATATAATATGTGTGTGTATACATGTACCTACTTAACTATTACTTAAAAAGTACCCACTAACCCCTGCCTAGACAGTTCCCTGATAACCATTGCTTAGAAAGTGCTCATTTAACCACTGTATTGTGGTTAAGTGGTTGCCTGACTACCGTCATGACATAAAACACATGTGCAACACACTTGGGTATATTCATTCAACAAACAAAGATACCCAAGTGTTGCACGCCGGTTTTCAACCACTACTAAGACTGATGTACTGGTGTAGTAGCCTCAGTCTGGGGAAGCTGGCTGTTATCTGTCATCTAGCTGGCTGTTAGTTGTCATCTGGCTAGCTGTCAGCTGTCACCTGGCTGGCTGTCTCGACTTGTTCGTTACTTCATTGCTCTCATCATTTCGTTTCCAGCCTAAGTTTCATTCTTAAGTTCATAGTCCTTGATAAATTAGACACATGTGCAACTGATTACCTCATTCTCCTCCTGTTCTTCAAGATTCTCCTTTGTATGGACTGATGAAGCCACTGTGTGGCGAAACGTTTCCTCAATAAAGATACCCAAGAGTTGCACATGTGTCTAATTTATCAACATGTCGGTTCTCTGAACCATTCATCTACAAACCTGTCAGACACTGCAACTTCTTGGGATCTTAATACTTGGGAATTCTTCGCTTGCCTAATTCTTGGGCACGACCTACTTCCACATTGAACAAATGTGACACCACCTATGACTGCTGCACCTCTCCTGCCAACGGTTTATAAGCTCCTTCTCCGCACGTATGCCGTATTCTATTCAAGATTGATGGACTGACCACATCGACTCAAGGTTGAGGGACTGATTACCTCATTCTCCTCCTGTTCTTCAAGATTCTCCTTTGTATGGACTGATGAAGCCACTGTGTGGCGAAACGTTTCCTCAATAAAGATACCCAAGAGTTGCACATGTGTCTAATTTATCAACATGTCGGTTCTCTGAACCATTCATCTACAAACTTAAGTTCATAGTCCTTGCTGAGACATTCACGACCTGAGTTCTTGGTGATTGATGTCAATCACCACCAAGTAATGCCCCTAAGACAGCAGCATGTCTGTAGGATGATACATGTCTGTAGGATGATACATGTCTGTAGGATGATACATGTCTGTAGGATGGTACATGTCTGTAGGATGATATATGTCTGTAGGATGATACATGTCTGTAGGATGGTACAAGTCTGTAGGATGATACATGTCTGTAGGATGATACATGTCTGTAGGATGGTACATGTCTGTAGGATGATACATGTCTGTAGGATGATACATGCCTGTAGGATGATACATGTCTGTAGGATGATACATGTCTGTAGGATGATACATGTCTCTAGGACGATACATATATGTAAGACGATTCATGAATGTAGGATAACGCTTGTCTGTAGGATGGTACAAGTCTGTAGGATAATACATGTCCGCAGGATGATGCATTTTGTGTAGGATGATGCAGAATCATACGTCCGTCTGTCTGTCTGGACGCGATGTTTCAAGATGTCAATGATATTTTCAGCTGCTGTTTCTGTCAACATTCCTGGATGAAGTATTTGGGGTATCTCACGGAGGAATTTTTTCTGGGTCAGGTTGCAACATTTTTCCAGGAGCAAGTCGCTGCTGCTGCTGCTGCTGCATATCTTACATGCCTCTAGGGAGAAGACAATAAGCTCTCCGCATTTTGTCTTGGTGTGACTAGCGGTGTGTTTGTCTTGGTATGACTAGCAGTGTGTTTGTCTTGGTGTGACTAGCGGTGTGTTTGTCTTTGTATGACTAGCAGTGTGTTTGTCTTGGTGTGACTAGCGGTGTGTTTGTCTTGGTATGACTAGCAGTGTGTTTGTCTTGGAGTGATTAACGATGTGTTTAGTAGTGATTATTTGAACTGGTTTCTTTGCCTGATCAATATGATTTCAAACGAAGGTAGAGTCCTTTTTAACGTGGATGATGCAACGCTCTGAACATTGCAAACGCAGCTTGGTTAGATTACTCGTGTGTGTATCTGTTTCCTTATGACATACATCGTGCCTTGCGTCGTAAGATTATCCGTTCAATAGCGCCAGAACAACGCTGAGTGTCAAGAGGGGTGGAATAAATGCAGGTGAGGGGTAGAGGAAGATATAGTGCGTCATGTTAGCATCGACCACTGGCTTTCCCGTGTTGGACTAAGTGGTATGTGATGACTTCCTTTTTCTAGTTATCTTGTAGCGACACCTGACCTATTGATGTCTAGCTCTGCCTTCTTACCTGTCACCATCACACCCAAGTGATAATAACTCCAGCTATTTGGCTGGAGTTACTATCACTTGGGTGACGAACCTTATTTAGCTTCCGTAGCTAGATAAGGTTCGTCAGGAAACAGGACAAGCGTTTCCTGACGCGGGTCTTAGAGGACCCCCGTTGGAGCTTTTGGACATCTGACCGATTCCTTCCGCTAGCTTACCGGTCCACCGTTTAAAATTTTTTATAGTTATAACCATTTACTTTCCATAGATAATAAACCCTTACTGAAGTACTGGACGATATCCTCATTACCTTACTAAAAGTCCTCCAACTCAGGCTGACAGATTGCAACACTGTGTGAGACCCATCCTGCGTGGTGGAATATGACAGGAAAACATAGTTAGCTTTTGTTCCCACTGTCTAGATGTCGTGTAGAATAAGATAGCATTGGTACTAGCAACACCATTCCTTACTCGCTCTGACGGGGCATACAAGATCACGTAGTGTGTGCCACTGCAGGACTTCGTCAACATCACACTTAAATGCAGCATTGTGTGGTACCCTAAAGTGCCATAAACCAGAGAGAGAGAGAGAGAGAGAGAGAGACAGAGAGAGAGAGAGAGAGAGAGAGAGAGAGAGAGAGAGAGAGAGAGAGAGAGAGAGAGAGAGAGAGAGAGAGAGAGAGAGAGAGAGAGAGAGAGAAAGTATATAATACAGTTTATATACCAAGCTTTACTCCATGCCCATGAACTGATGAAGCTCTAAACAGAGGTGTAAATTGGTTCTGTTGATCACGGAATTCTAGTAAACTATGTTACAGTAAACTGTTGCAGTAAACTGTGTTACAGTAAGCTATGTTACAGTAAACTATGTCCCAGTAAACTGTGTTACAGTAAACTGTGTTCTGGTAACTTGTTACAGTAAATTATGTTCTGGTAAACTATCTTCGGGTAAATATTGTTCCAATACAAGGTATTCCAGTAAACTGTGTTCCAGTAAACTGTGTTCCAGTAAACTGTGTTCCAGTAAACTGTGTTCCAGTAAACTGGGTTCCAGTAAACTGGGTTCCAATAAACTGTTCTGGTAAACTGTGTTCTGGTAAACTGTGTTCTGGTAAACTGTGTTCTGGTATAAACTGTGTTCTGCTAAACTGTATTCCAGAAAACTCTGTTCCAGTAAACTATGTTCTGGTAAACTGTTTTCCAGTAAACTGTGTTTCAGTAAGCTATTCTGGTAAACTGTGTTCCAGTAAACTGTGTTCTGGTAAACTGTGTTCCAGTAAATGTCTCTGTAAGCTGCATCCGGGTAAACTGTCTTCTTGTTATTATGTAGACCCAGAAACAACACTTTTGCAGAGGTCAGTTTTCCGGTGTTCCAACAAAACAGTGTTGCCACATAAAAAAAATCTGTTTTCTTTTTTCCTCCGACCAGTCTTTACGAAACTTGAGTAGTAGCATACTAGTCATATTTAAAGTATTAGGTAAACAGTATGTCAAGAGGTGATGTGTCACACTTTCTAGCACTCTTGAAATAACTGGTCCAGCCAGCCAGAAATAGAGGTCTGAGTAACCCTTGTGGTCTTCTACCGTGTCTTGTTGATATATGGTTTGGATTGTAGGGGGCACGTTGATTACTCATAGTGAGTATTGATGGTATTTAGGGAGAGGAATCAAGATGTGGACGAACGTGGATCATGCACGTTTTTTGTTGTCACTGTTAGTGAATGTGGTGGTGATAGTGGTCATTGACCGTGGTAGTGGTGATAGTGATGCCCATGGAGATGGTGGTGCTAGTGATAGTGGTGATGCCCATGGGGTGATAGTGGGGATGACTTTGTGGCGGTGATGGTAAGGACAGTGGTGATGACATTGATGATGGTGGCGGTGACAGTGCTGATGACCATGATGGTTGTGGTGTTGGTGGGGTTGGCCATGATAGTAGTGATGACCTTCGTGGCGGTGGTGGTGGTGATAGTGGAGGTTGAAGGCCATGGAAACGGTAGTTGTGGTGGTAGTGGTAATGACAATAAAAATAGTGATTGTGGTAGTAGTTCGTTGCGGCGGTCGTGCTGGTGGGGATTAGGGTAATGAGGAAGAGGTGGTCATGGTAGTGATGGAAATAGTAGTCGTGGTATAGATGGTGGGGGTAGTGGTGATAGAGATGGTAGAGATAGTGGTGATAGAGATGGTGGGGATAGTGGTGATAAAGACGGTGGGGGTAGTGGTGATAGAAACGTGGGGGGTAGTGGTGATAGAGATGGTGGAGGTAGTGTTCCATGGGCTTATATGATAGTCCAAGCACCCCCCCCCCAACAATGAGGTGTGCGCACGTGGTGTTGATCTGACGCCGAGGTCTGACGCCGTCCAGAACAAAAGACCTCAGTCTTAAGCCGAAAAGGCGTGGCTGGCAGACGTTTGCCAAGGCAAGGTGTGACCATATAATTGGTTAAATTAGGTCTTCCCAGAGACCTCACAAGCCCAGCTGAATTACATCACATGGTGCCAACAATTTAGAGAGACTCTGCTGTCTCTGGTTGTACATCAGTGTCGCTAACTACCCATTATTTATATATTTCATTAAAATATAAAACCACAAGAATATATACTTAACATGAATATACAGATTAGTTGGGAATATCCCCCTGATCCACCAGCATTGCCTTCTTTTATATACCCTGTAGGTGGGCACCTGATTACTGTGTAAGTTTATGTAGGCACAGGTGCCCATAAGTATTATTATCATACACAGTATCATATAGGTAAATTATGGGAAAGTTCCCTCATATTCTAATTAGGTAATACCTAGGTATATAAGGTAGGGGCAAATATGATAGATAACTAAAAGGGAGAGAGGAAGTGAAAACGGGTTAATGAAAATAAATAAACATTACAAAAATTTTAGTGAGTTTAAAAAGGGGATGAGATGATTATTTGAGTACACTCTTGTGCACTACCTCAGTACACTCTTGTGCACTACCTCAGTACACTCTTGTGCACTACCTCAGTACACTCTTGTGCACTACCTCAGTACACTCTTGTGCACTACCTCAGTACACTCTTGTGTACTACCTCAGTACACTCTTGTGCACTGCCTCAGTACACTCTGGTGCACTACCTCAGTACACTCTTGTGCACTACCTCAGTCACTTCTGTGCACTACCTCAGTACACTCTTGTGCACTACCTCTCAGTACACTCTTGTGCACTACCTCAGTACACTCTTGTGCACTACCTCAGTACACTCTTGTGCACTACCTCAGTACACTCTTGTGCACTACCTCAGTACACTCTTGTGCACTACCTCAGTACACTATTGTGCACTACCTCAATACACTCTTGTGCACTACCTCAGTACACTCTTGTGCACTACCTCAGTACACTCTTGTGCACTACCTCAGTACACTCTTGTGCACTACCTTAGTACACTCTTGTGCACTACCTCAGTACACTCTTGTGCACTACCTCAGTACACTCTTGTACACTACCTCAGTACACTCTTGCGCACTACCTCAGTACACTCTTGTGCACTACCTCAGTACATTTTTGTGCACTACCTCAGTACATTCTTGTGCACTACCTCAGTACACTTGTGCACTACCTCAGTACACTCTTGTGCACTACCTCAGTACACTCTTGTGCACTACCTCGGTACACTCTTGTGCACTACCTCGGTACACTCTTGTGCACTACCTCAGTACATTCTTGTGCACTACCTCAGTACATTCTTGTGCACTACCTCAGTACACTCTTTTGCACTACCTCAGTACACTCTTGTGCACTACCTCAGTACATTCTTGTGCACTACCTCAGTGCACTCTTGAGCACTACCTCAGTACACTCTTGTGTACTACCTCAGTAGACTCTTGTGCACTACCTCAGTACACTCTTGTGCACTACCTCAGTACACTCTTGGGCACTACCTCAGTACACTCTTGTGCACTACCTCAGTACACTCTTCTGCACTACCTCGGTACACTCTTGTGCACTACCTCGGTACACTCTTGTGCACTACCTCAGTACATTCTTGTGCACTACCTCAGTACATTCTTGTGCACTACCTCAGTACACTCTTTTGCACTACCTCAGTACACTCTTGTGCACTACCTCAGTACATTCTTGTGCACTACCTCAGTGCACTCTTGAGCACTACCTCAGTACACTCTTGTGCACTGCCTCAGTACACTCTTGTGCACTACCTCAGTACATTCTTGTGCACTACCTCAGTACACTCTTGTGCACTACCTCGGTACACTCTTGTGCACTACTTCAGTACACTCTTGTGCACTACCTCAGTTCTCTTGTGCACTACCTCAGTACACTCTTGCGCACAACCTCAGTACACTCTTGTGCACTACCTCAGTACACTCTTGTGCACTACCTCAGTACACTCTTGTGCACTACCTCAGTACACTCTTGTGCACTACCTCGGTACACTCTTGTGCACTACCTCAGTACACTCTTGTGTACTACCTCAGTACACTCTTGTGCACTACCTCAGTACACTCTTGCGCACTACCTCAGTACACTCTTGTGCACTACCTCAGTACACTCTTGTGCACTACCTCGGTACACTCTTGTGCACTACCTCGGTACACTCTTGTGCACTACCTCAGTACATTCTTGTGCACTACCTCAGTACATTCTTGTGCACTACCTCAGTACACTCTTGTGCACTACCTCAGTACATTCTTGTGCACTACCTCAGTACATTCTTGTGCACTACCTCAGTACACTCTTGTGCACTACCTCAGTACATTCTTGTGCACTACCTCAGTACACTCTTGTGCACTACCTCAGTACATTCTTGTGCACTACCTCAGTACACTCTTGTGCACTACCTCAGTACATTCTTGTGCACTACCTCAGTACATTCTTGTGCACTACCTCAGTGCACTCTTGAGCACTACCTCAGTACACTCTTGTGCACTGCCTCAGTACACTCTTGAGCACTACCTCAGTACACTCTTGTGCACTGCCTCAGTACACTCTTGAGCACTACCTCAGTACACTCTTGTGCACTGCCTCAGTACACTCTTGAGC
Organism: Cherax quadricarinatus; assembly: GCF_026875155.1. Lineage (NCBI taxonomy): Eukaryota > Metazoa > Arthropoda > Malacostraca > Decapoda > Parastacidae > Cherax > Cherax quadricarinatus. The sequence continues at coordinate 40,254,680 of NC_069407.1, read as the reverse complement.
ACTACCTCAGTACACTCTTGAGCACTACCTCAGTACACTCTTGTGCACTACCTCAGTACACTCTTGTGCCCTACCTCAGCGCACTCTTGTGCACTACCTCAGTACACTCTTGTGCACTACCTCAGTACACTCTTTTGCACTACCTCAGTACACTCTTGTGCACTACCTCAGCACACTCTTGTGCACTACCTCAGCACACTCTTGTGCACTACCTCAGTACACTCTTGTGCACTACCTCAGTACACTCTTTTGCACTACCTCAGCACACTCTTGTGCACTACCTCAGTACACTCTTGTGCACTACCTCAGTACACTCTTGTGCACTACCTCAGTACATTCTTGTGCACTACCTCAGTACATTCTTGTGCACTACCTCAGTACACTCTTGTGCACTACCTCAGTACACTCTTGTGCACTACCTCAGTACACTCTTGTGCACTACCTCAGTACACTCTTGTGCACTACCTCAGCACACTCTTGTGCCCTACCTCAGCGCACTCTTGTGCACTACCTCAGTACACTCTTGTGCACTACCTCAGTACACTCTTTTGCACTACCTCAGTACACTCTTGTGCACTACCTCAGTACACTCTTGTGCACTACCTCAGTACACTCTTTTGCACTACCTCAGTACACTCTTTTGCACTACCTCAGTACACTCTTGTGCACTACCTCAGCACACTCTTGTGCACTACCTCAGTACATTCTTGTGCACTACCTCAGTACACTCTTTTGCACTACCTCAGTACACTCTTGTGCACTACCTCAGCACACTCATGTGCACTACCTCAGTACACTCTTGTGCACTTCCTCAGTACACTCTTGTGCACTACCTCAGTACACTCTTGTGCACTACCTCAGTACACTCTTGTGCACAACCTCAGTACACTCTTGTGCACTACCTCAGTACACTCTTGTGCACTACCTCAGTACACTCTTGTGCACTACCTCAGCGCACTCTTGTGCACTACCTCAGTAAACTCTTGTGCACTACCTTAGTACACTCTTATGCACTGCCTCAGTACATTCTTGTGCACTACCTCAGTACACTCTTGTGCACAACCTCAGTACACTCTTGTGCACTACCTCAGCGCACTCTTGTGCACTACCTCAGTAAACTCTTGTGCACTACCTCAGTACACTCTTGTGCACTACCTCAGCACACTCTTGTGCACTACCTCAGTACATTCTTGTGCACTACCTCAGTACACTCTTTTGCACTATCTCAGTACACTCTTGTGCACAACCTCAGTACACTCTTGTGCACTACCTCAGTACACTCTTGTGCACTACCTCAGTACACTCTTGTGCACAACCTCAGTACACTCTTGTGCACTACTCAGTTCACTCTGTGCACTACCTCAGTTCACTCTTGTGCACTACCTCAGTACACTCTTGTGCACTACCTCAGTACACTCTTGTGCACAACCTCAGTACACTCTTGTGCACTACCTCAGTACACTCTTGTGCACTACCTCAGTACACTCTTGTGCACTACCTCAGTACACTCTTGTGCACTACCTCAGCACACTCTTGTGCACTACCTCAGTACACTCTTGTGCACTACCTCTCCATTAAGTGATCAAATTGGGAGGTGTTACTAGAGAGCAGAAAGGATGCGTAGTAATGACAACATACTCTCACTTGGTGCATAAACTAACCCAAGACAAGCCAGTCAGCACAGTGTCCTAGCCAAGCCCAGACACGGTCCTCTAGCCCTGAAATAGGACAGTCCTCCAGGACTCACCGACTCCTACTGACTAACTCACTCACTCTCCTGACCTCTTGCACAGCCTCAGCAACAGATAGGATCATTCTTTACCATGGGAAGAGTTGACACTCGGCTGCTAACGTCTGGTGGGTCTCACATACATAACCAGGAAAGGCAAAAAACGTCATCAAATTCGCCCAACGAAACTCGACTTACCCCTCGAAATATGTGCCCTTACTACTACTACTACTAGTACTACTACTACTACTACTACTACTACTACTACTACTACTACTAATAATAATAATAATAATAATAATAATAATAATAATGATATATAATAATTAATATTATCACAACGACCCCTGGACTTCACTATGTGAGGTGAGTGCGCTAGCAATCGAGCTATGGGATACCCTAGGTACATGATTCAACTATTAGACCTAGCAGAGTATTTAGGACAACTTAAGTTAATCTTGTCGTCTAACACCCAGGTACCTACTTACTGTTAGGTGAACAGAGGCAGCAAGTGTAAAGAAACATTCTCAACGTTTCACCCGTACCATAATCGGTCTCCAGACCCGTCAATGTTTGAGCAGCGTTCACTCTCAGAGTGGCTACTACAAGTGAACGTGCTCTCTCAAGCGTTCACCCTGGGAGCAACTAGCACAAGTGAACGTGCTCTCTCGAGCGTTCACCCTGGGAGCAACTAGTACAAGTGAACGTGCTCTCTCGAGCGTTCACCCTGGGAGCAACTAGCACAAGTGAACGTGCTCTCTCGAGCGTTCACCCTGGGAGCAACTAGTACAAGTGAACGTGCTCTCTCGAGCGTTCACCCTGGGAGAAACTAGCACAAGTGAACGTGCTCTCTCGAGCGTTCACCCTGGGAGCAACTAGCACAAGTGAACGTGCTCTCCCGAGCGTTCACCCTGGGAGCAACTAGCGCAAGTGAACGTGCTCTCTCGAGCGTTCACCCTGGGAGCACTGCACAAGTGAACGTGCTCTCCCGAGCGTTCACCCGGGGGAGCAACTAGCAAAAGTGAACGTGCTCCCCCGAGCTTTCACCCTGGGAGCAACTAGTACAAGTGAACGTGCCTCCCGGCGTTCACCCTGGGAAACTAGCACAAGTGAACGTGCTCCCCCGAGCGTTCACCCTGGGAGTACTAGCACAAGTGAACGTGCTCTCCGAGCGTTCACCTGGGAGCAACTACCCAAATTTGAACGTGGCACTCCGAGCGTTCACCCTGGGAGCAACTAGCAAAAGTGAACGTGCTGTCCCGGACGTTACACCTGGGAGCAACTAGCACAAGTGAACGTGCTTCCCGAGCGTTCCCCTTGGGAGCAACTAGCACAAGTGAACGTGCACTCCGAGCGTTCACCCTGGGAGAATAGCACAAGTGAACGTGCTCTCCCGGCGTTCACCCTGGGAGCAACTAGCACAAGTGAACGTGCTCTCCCGAGCGTTCACCCTGGGAGCAACTAGCACAAGTGAACGTGCTCTCCCGAGCGTTCACCTTTTGACAACTATCACAAGTGAACGTGCTCTCCCGAGCGTTCACCCTGGGGCAACAAGCACAAGTGAACGTGCTCTCCCGAGCGTTCACCCTGGGAGCAACTAGCACAAGTGAACGTGCACTCCGAGCGTATACCCTGGGAGCAACTAGCACAAGTAAAACGTGCTCTCCGAGCTTTCACCCTGGGAGCAACTAGCACAAGTGAAACGTGCTTTCCGAGCGTTCACCCGGGGAGCAACTAGCACAAGTGAACGTGCTCTCCCGAGCGTTCACCCTGGGAGCAACTAGCACAAGTGAACGGGGCACTCCGAGCGTTCACCCTGGGAGAAATAGCACAAATGAACGTGCTCTCCCGAGCGTTCACCTGGGAGCAAATAGCACAAGTGAACGTGCTCTCCGGCGTTCACCCTGGGAGCAACTAGCACAAAGTGAACGTGCACTCCCCGAGCGTTCCTGGGAGCAACTAGCACAAGTGAACGTGCTCTCCGAGCGTTCCCCCTGGGAGCAACTAGCACAAGTGAAACGTGCTCTCCCGAGCGTTCACCCGGGGGAGCAACTAGCAAAGTGAACGTGCTCTCCCGAGCGTTCACCTGGGGCAACTAGAAAAGTGAACGTGAAACTCCCGAGCGTTCACCCTGGGAGCAACTAGCACAAGTGAACGTGCTCTCCCGAGCGTTCACCCTGGGAGCAACTAGCACAAGTGAACGTGCTCTCCCGAGCGTTCACCCTGGGAGCAACTAGCACAAGTGAACGTGCTCTCCCGAGCGTTCACCCTGGGAGCAACTAGCACAAGTGAACGTGCTCCCCGAGCGTTAACCCCTGGGAGCAACTAGCACAAGTGAACGTGTTTCCCCGAGCGTTCATTTGGGGAGCAACTAGCAAAAGTGAACGTGCACTCCCGAGCGTTCACCCTGGGAGCAACTAGCACAAGTGAACGTGCTCTCCCGAGCGTTCACCCTGGGAGCAACTAGCACAAGTGAACGTGCTCTCCCGAGCGTTCACCCTGGGAGCAACTAGCACAAGTGAACGTGCTCTCCCGAGCGTTCACCCTGGGCGTTCCCGTGGAAGGCTAAAACGTTCTCAGCAAGATGGAGGAGATTCTAAAGACTGCCGGAGATGTGTTTCATTAAATTACGGTCATGAATGAGCCAGCTGGTGTACACTAGCTGGGTTAATATTGACACGACCCTCCCTCCCTTCCTCCTCTCTCCCTCACATCCCTCTCCCTCCCTCCCATCTCCCTCCCCTCTCCCTCCCTCTTCATTCCCTCCCTCCCTCTCTCACTCCATCCCTCACTCCCTCCCTCACTCCATCCATCCCTCTCTCCCCCCCTTCCTTTTCCTCCACCCCTCCGTCACTCACTTCCTCTCTCCGTCCCTCCCTCACTCCCCCCCTTTCTCTCCGTCCTCCCTTCCTCACTCGTTCGTCCCTCCCTCACTCCGTTCCCCCCTTCCTCCCTCCTTCCCTCTCTCTCCTTTACACTCCTTTCACCCCCTCTCTCCCTCCTCCACCTCACTCCTCTTCATGCTACTTCCCTTCCCCTCCATCCAAATCCCCCATCCATTCCACCACCCATCCAATCCATCCATCCATCCATCCATCCTTCCACCCAATCCATCCCCCCACCCATCCATCCACCCATCCAATCCATCATCCACCCCATCCAACCATATCCATCCAATCCTATCCATCCATCACCCATCCATCCATCCATTCATCCATCCATCCATCCCCTGCTCCCTCCATCCCAAACTTCTCCAGCCCTACCCCTTAGCTCCACCATCCCTCTCCATCTCATCACTGTCCTCGTCTCTATCTCTTTCTTCCTCCCTACCTTTTTCTCCATCCCGTCTTCCCTTCTACTTTATTCCCCTCCTCTCTCCCTCCTACTTTATTCATTCCTCTTCCCTCCCTCCAAGCTCTTTGTTCTCCCTTCCTCTACCCTTTTCGTCCTCCCTCTACCTTATTCCCATCTGCGTCCATCCCTTTTCCTCCTTCCTAACTGGTCCAGTTCTTCTCAAAATTTGCTTAAATGATCATGAAATGAAGTTAATATCTAATATAGGAAAATTCACAGATGCCAGAAAAATTCTGGGGTAAAATGCATCCTCCATGAGCACTCAGAGTGACCTAGGGAGGTCACTCTGAGTGACCTAGGGAAGTCGACGCAGTTTTCTGAAGCTACGAAGATGAGTTTCAATGTCAACAAGAGTACCAATATGTTTCGATGCAAATTCGCTATGACCAAAAAGAGAAGAGATATCAGAGTAATCATAAGCCACGACATTTATAGTTTAGCAAACAATGTTTATCTGTGAGCAGCGGAGCTCAAGAATGACATCCTTTATAGAAAATTTCAGTGCAGAACAGCATGAAAACTTAAGAATGAAGGAACACTACAGTAGGCCTATTATCCCATGCTAGACCTAACTCGCACCCACTTATATACCCCTCCAACCTGTATTTAAAGCTACCCAAAGTTCCTGCCTGACTGACGCTACCTGAGAGTTAGAAATAATAGTGACACTGTAATGTACTTGGTAGACTGAAATTGTTGTCCACTTTTGGTCTCATGTTAATAACAGGACGAAGATAGACTGCAGAGGCTGCAGAGGACAACTAAGCTAGTACAATCACTAAGACTTACCTTAGAGAGATATATTCAAAGTATTTAACGTTTTCTCTCCTAGTAAAGGTAGGCTGTATCTATTTAACACTTATAATAATATTATACACAAGGATTAATCTCAGACACAGCACATACTGAGAGTCTAACTCGGAACAATGCAATGAAACTTCGAGGCTCAAGATGCAACACAAATGTCGATTTTTGGGGGGAAAACAGAATTATATGTAAGAGGAATAAATTATCCATTCAGGCCGTGTGTGCAAAAACAAGATAGCCATTAAAGCTGCTGCTGGAGAAACACGTTCCAAACATGGAGTTCAACTAGTGTGATGAAGCTGCCTGTGGTGAATAAATTCCTGACCTTAATTCAGGCGCTACACCAGCATGATCAGTTGGGCCTGAGGCGCTCATGGCACTGTAGTAGTAATGGTGGTAGTACAGCAGGTAGTGATAGTAATAGTATTGCTTTTAAAAGTAAAAACAAAAAACCCACCCCTTTCCCCCAATGCCAACACTACCCATTTATAACCCCCTCGCTAAAAACAACCCGTTCCACCTTAACCCCTGTACACAAGTTCACATTTTGCAACTCATTCGTATAGCATACGTGTACACTTATTTCACAGTGTTGGAACACATTTCCACTGTATCAGTACACCAATGTCCAACTCATGTAACATGTCAACCCATATGTCAACCACAGTCTACACACTCGTCGTACAGGTAACTTTTACACTAAATCATGTAAACACACTTGTCTAACACTATCACCTTGTAAAACTACTGTCAACATAATCCTCGTCAACACTTCCCCCTCTGTCACAACCCTACACATTACCAACTCGTCCAACACCATCGTCAAAAACCACCACTCGTCCAACACCCCTCGTCAACAAACCCCACCGTCCAACACCCCTCGTCCAAACTATACCACCTGTCCAACACCCACCTTTTTCAACCATACCAACCACGCCACCCAGCCACCTCTACCAACACCTACACTGCTACAACACACCACCTTGAGCCAACACTACCACTGTCCAAACACCTTCACCTGTCCAACACACCAACCTTCAAGTCTCAACACTCTATAACCCTCGTCCAACATACTCACTGCTACAATAACTACCATACCTAAATACCACCTCTCACAAAATTGTAAAACATGAAATCAAATTCACTTTAGATAACATGTAAACCATCGTATTCCACCTCACACTCGTCCACACTTATTCTACCTCGTTCACCTATCTCTATCCTTGCCACACCTCCACAGCTGTCTCCAACACACCCTCGTCAATCCTCCAGTGTTCCTCTTCTAACACTTTTCACCACCTCGTCCAACACAACACCTCGTCCAAACCACCACTCGTCCAACACCACCACCTCGTCCACACCCCACCTCGTCCAACACCACCACCTCGTGCCAACACCACCACCTCGTCCAACACTACCACCTCGTCCAACACCTCCACCTCGTCCAACACACCACCTCGTCCAACCACCACCTCGTCCAACACTACCACCTCGTCCAACACCACCACCTCGTCCAACCACCTACACACCTCGTCCACACTACCTAGTCAATACCACTCGTCCAACACCACCACCTCGTCCAACACACCACCTCGTCCAACACTAACCACCACCTCGTCCAACACCACAAACTCGTCCAACACTACACTCGTCCAACACCACCACCTCGTCCAACACCACACCTCGTCCAACCTACCACTTCGTCAACACACCACCTCGTCCAACACTACCACTCGTCCAACACTAAACCTCGTCCAACTACCACCTCGTCCAACAACCACCTCGTCCAACACACCACCTCGTCCAACACCACCACCTCGTCCAACACACTACCTGTCCAACACCACCACCTCGTCCAACACTACCACCTCGTCCAATCATCTACCACCTCCGTCCAACACTACCACCTCGTCCAACACTACCACCTCGTCCCAACACCACCACCTCGTCCAAACACTACCACCTCGTCCAACACTACCACCTCGTCCAACACTACCACCTCGTCCCAACACTACCACTACCACACCACCACCTCGTCCAACATCCACCACCTCGTCCCAACACCACACCTCGTCCAACACTACCACCTCGTCCAACACACACCACCTCGTCCAACACCACCACCTCGTCCAACACTACCCACCTCGTCCAACACATACCAACCTCGTCCAACACCACCACCACCCTCGTCCAACACTACCACCTCGTCCAACCACCACTCGCCAAACCACCACCTCGTCAACACTAACTCATCCACACCACCACCTCGTCCAACACTACCACCTCGTCCAACACCACCACCTCGTCCAACACACACACCTCGTCCAACACACACCTCGTCCAACACATACCACCACCATCTCCAACACTACACTCGTCCAACACTACCACCTCGTCCAACACCTACCTACCTCGTCCAACACACCACTCGTCCAACACACCACCTCGTCCAACACTACACCTCGTCCAACACCACCTCTCGTCCAACACTACCACCTCGTCCAACACTACCACCTGTCCAACACCACACCTCGTCCAACACCACCAACCTCGTCCAACACCCACCTCGTCCAACACTACCACCTCGTCCAACACTACCACCTCGTCCAACACCACCACCTGTCCAACACCACACCTCGTCCAACACACCACCTCGTCCAACACTACACCTCGTCCAACACACCCACCCTCGTCCAACACTACCACTCGTCCAACAACCACCTTCTCCAACACACCACCTCGTCCAACAACTACCACCATCGTCCAACACTACCACCTCGCCAACACTACCACCTCGTCCAACACTACCACCTCGTCCAACACTACCACCTCGTCCAACACACCACCCGTCCAACACTACCACCTCGTCCCAACACTTCACCACCATCGTCCAACCCCACCACCTCGTCCAACACACCACACTCGTCCAACACTACCACCTCGTCCAACACTACCACCTCGTCCAACACTAACCACCTCGTCCAACACTACCACCTCGTCCAACACTACCACCTCGTCCCAACACCACCACCTCGTCCAACACACCACCTCGTCCAACACCTACCACCTCGTCCAACACCACCACCTCGTCCAACACTACCACCTCGTCCAACACTACCACCTTCGTCCAACACTCACCTCGTCCCAACACCACCACCTCGTCCAACACACCACCTCGTCCAACACTACCACCTCGTCCAAACACCACCACCTCGTCCAACACTAACCACCTCGTCCAACACACCACCTCGTCCAACACACCCTGTCCAACACTCACCTGTCCCAACACTCAACCACCTCGTCCAACACCACACCTCGTCCAACACTACCACACCTCGTCAACACCATTTCGTCCAACACCACCTCGTCCAACACTACCACCTCGTCCAACACTAACTTTCCACCACCTCGTCCAACACTACCAACTCATCCAACACTACCACCTCGTCCAACACACCACCTCGTCACAATGCACTACCACCGTCGTCAACACTACCACCTCGTCCCAACACCACCACCTCGTCCAACACTACCCCTCGTCCAACACTACCACCTCGTCCAACACCACCACCTCGTCCAACACTACCACCTCGTCCAACACACCACCTCGTCCCAACACTAACCACCTCGTCAACAAACCACCTCGTCCAACACTACCACCTCGTCAACACTTCCACACTCTCGTCCAACACTACCACCTCGTCCAACACTACCACCTCGTCCAACACACCACCTCGTCCAACACAACCATCTCGTCCAACACTACCACCTCGTCCAAACACACCACCTCGTCCAACATCACCACCTCGTCCAACACTACCACCTCGTCCAACACTACACCTCGATCAACACACCACTCGTCCAACACTACCTACCTCGTCCATTCAAACACTACCACCTCGTCCAACCAACTACCACTCGTCCAACAACTACCACCTCGTCCAACACACTACCCTCGTCCAACACTACCACTTCGTTGCGAATCAAAAACCACCAGTCCAACACTACCACACCTTGTCCAAACTAACCATCTTGTCCAACATCCTACCATCGTCCAACACTACCCTCGTCAAATACCACCACCTCGTCCAACACTACCACCTCTGTCCAACATCACCACACCTCGTCAACACTACACACCTCGTCCAACACACCACGTCAACACTACCTCGTCCAACACACCACCACCTCGTCCAACACTACCACCTCGTCAACACACCACCTCTCCAACACTACCCACCTCGTCCAACACTACCACTCGTCAACACTACACCTCGTCCAACACACCACCTCGTCCAACACTACCACCTCGTCCAACACTACCACCTCGTCCAACACTACCACCTCGTCCAACACCACCACCTCGTCCAACACTACACCTCGTCCAACACTACCACCTCGTCCAACACCACCACCTCGCCAACACTACCACCTCGTCCAACACTACCACCTCGTCCAACACTACCACCTCGTCCAACACCACCACCTCGTCCAACACTACACCTGTCCAACACTACCACCTCGTCCAACACTACCACCTCGTCCAACACTACCACTCGTCCAACACCTACCACCTCGTCAACACTACCCACCTCGTCCAACACTACCACCGTCGTCCAACACTACCACCTCGTCCAACACTACCACCTCGTCCAACACTACCACCTCGTCCAACACTACCACCTCGTCCAACACTACCACCTCGTCCAACACTACCACCTCGTCCAACACTACCACCTCGTCCAACACTACCACCTCGTCCAACACTACCTCCTCGTCCAACACTACCACCTCGTCCAACACCACCACCTCGTCCAACACTACCACCTCGTCCAACACTACCACCTCGTCCAACACCACCACCTCGTCCAACACTACCACCTCGTCCAACACCACCACCTCGTCCAACACACCACCTCGTCCAACACTACCCACCTCGTCCAACACTACCCACCCTCGTCCAACACTACCACCTCGTCCAACTACCACTGCACACTACACCTCGTCCAACACAACCACCACCTCGTCCAACACTACCACCATTCGTCCAACAACACCACTCGTCCAACACTACCACCTCGTCCAACACAACCACCACCTCGTCCAACACAACCACCACCTCGTCCAACACTACCACCTCGTCCAACACAACCACCACCTCGTCCAACACAACCAACCACCTCGTCCACACACTGTCCACACACCACTCGTCCAACACCACCACCTCGTCCAACACACCACCTCGTCCAACACCACCACCTCGTCCAACACACCACCACCTCGTCCAACACTACCACCCTCGTCCAACACCACCACCTCGTCCAACACCACCACCTCGCCCAACACACACCACCTCGTCCAACACCACCACCTCGTCCAACACTAACCACCTCGTCCAAACACAACACACCATCGTCCAACACTACCACCTCGTCCAACACACCACCCTCGTCCAACACACCACCACCTCGTCCAACACACCACCTCGTCCAACACACACCACGCTACACCGTAACACTACCACCTCGTCCAACACTACCACCTCGTCCAACACTACACCACCTCGTCCAACACTACCACCTCGTCCAACACACCACACTCGTCCAACAACCACCACCTCGTCCAACCACCATCGCAACACACCTCGTCCAACACACCTACCACCTCGTCCAAACACTACACCATTCGTCCAACACAACCCACTCGTCCAACACTACCACCTCGTCCAACACACCACCTGTCAAACCAACCACACTCGTCCAACACCACCACCTTCGTCAACACTACCACCTCGTCCAACACTACCACCTTCGTCCAACACTACCACCTCGTCCAACACTACCACCTCGTCCAACACTACCACCTCGTCCAACACTACCACCTCGTCCAAACACCTACTCGCCACCCCACTCGTCCAACACTACCACCTCGTCCAACACTCCACCTCGTCCAACACTACCACCTCGCCCCCCCAACACCACCACCTCGTCCAACACTACCACCTCGTCCAACACTACCACCTCGTCCAACACTACACCTGAACACACCCCTCGTCCAACAACTACCACCTCGTCCAACACCACACTCGTCCAAACACTACCACCTCGTCCAACACTACACTTACCAACACTGTCCAACACTACCACCTCGTCAACACTACCACCTCGTCCAACACACCACCTCGTCCAACACTACCACCTCGTCCAACACACCACCTCGTCCAACACCACCACCTCGTCCAACACTACCACCTCGTCCAACACCACCACCTCGTCCAACACTACCACCTCGTCCAACACTACCACCTCGTCCAACACTACCACCTCGTCCAACACTACCACCTCGTCCAACACTACCACCTCGTCCAACACTACCACCTCGTCCAACACCACCACCTCGTCCAACACCACCACCTCGTCCAACACAACCTCACCACTCTCGTCCAAACACTACCACCTCGTCCAACACTACCACCTCGTCCAACACAACCCCACCACCTCGTCCAACACACACCTGTCCACACTACCACCTCGTCCAAACACCACCACTCGTCCAACACACCACCTCGTCCAACACACACCACCACCTCGTCCAACACCACCACCTCGTCCAACACAACACCACCTCGTCCAACACACCATTTCGTCCAACACCACCACCTCGTCCAACACTACCACCTCGTCCAACACAACCACCACCTCGTCCAACACACCACTCGTCCAACCACCACACCTCGTCCAACACACCACCTCGTCCAACACCACCTGTCCAACACACCACTCGTCCAACACACACCATCGCAACACACCACTCGTCCAACACACTACCTCGTCCAAACACCACCACCTCGTCCAACACAACCACCTCGTCCAACACTACCACCATCGTCCAACACACCACCATCGTCCAACACAACTACACTGTCCAACACCACACTTGCGTCAACACCACCACCTCGTCCAACTACCACACTTGTCCAACACACCATCTCCACACTACCACCTGTCCAACACTACCACCTCGTCCAACAACCACCACCTCGTCAAACACCACCACCTCGTCCAACACTACCGTACCTACCTCGTCAACACCACCACTCGCCAACACACCACTCGTCAAAACCAACCGAACCTCTGTCCAAACCACCACCTGTCAACACACCCCCACCTCGCCCAACACTACCACCTCGTCCAACATCACCACCTCGTCCAACACTACCACCTCGTCCAACACTACCACTTCGTCCAACACTACTACCTCGTCCAACACTACCACCATGTTCCAACACTACCACCTCGTCCAACACTACCACCTCGTCCAACACCACTACCTCGTCCAACACTACCACCTCGTCCAACACTACCACCTCGTCCAACACCACCACCTCGTCCAACACTACCACCTCGTCCAACACTACCACTTCGTCCAACACTACCACCTCGTCCAACACTACCACCTCGTCCAACACTACCACCTCGTCCAACACTACCACCTCGTCCAACACTACCACCTCGTGTGATGAATGGTTTGAAAAACCGACAAGTTGAAGATTGAGACACTTATGCAGCATATGGGAATCTTTATTCAGGAAACGTTTCGCCACACAGTGGCTTCATCAGTCCAATACAAAGGGAAGGCGTAAGAGAGGAGGAGTAGAGGAATCAGTCCCTCAACCTGGAGTCGATGTTTTCCACAATCCTTGTAGAATGCACAGCATAGGGCCCGTAGACTGGCTGATATACTGTATGAGTGAGTGAAGCAGGCGAGGCGGGTCCATAGTGGACTACACACTGTCAAGTAGTGTCTTCGTCAAAGTGACAAGTTTAAAGAATTCTTTGTAACAAGATCCCATGATGCTGCAGTGTCTGACAGTTACGCCTTCCTCTTTGTATTGGACTGATGAAGCCACTGTGTGGCGAAACGTATCCGAATAAAGATTCCCATACTAGCAGCATATGTCTCAATCTTCAACTACCACCTCGTCCAACACTACCACCTCGTCCAACACTACCACATCGTCCAACACTACCATCTCGTCCAACACCACCACCTCGTCCAACACTACCACCTCGTCCAACACCACCACCTCGTCCAACACTACCACCTCGTCCAACACTACCACCTCGTCAACACCACCACCTCGTCCAACACCACACCTCGTCCAACACCACCACCTCGTCCAACACACCACTCGTCCAACACCACCACCTCGTCCAACACCACCACCTCGTCCAACACCACCACCTCGTCCAACACCACCACCTGTCCACACCACCACCTCGTCCAACACTACCACCACCTCGTCCAACACTACCGACCTCGTCCAACACCACCACCTCGTCCAACACCACCACCTCGTCCAACACCACCACCTCGTCCAACACCACCACCTCGTCCAACACCACCACCTCGTCCAACACCACCACCTCGTCCAACACCACCACCTACGTCCAACACCACCACCTCGTCCAACACCACCACCTCGTCCAACACCACCATCTCGTCCAACACCACCACCTCGTCCAACACCACCACCTCGTCCAACACCACCACCTCGTCCAACACCACCACCTCGTCCACACCACCACCTTTTCCAACACCACCACTCGTCCAACATCACCACCTCGTCCAACACCACCACCTCGTCCAACACCACCACCTCGTTCAACACCACCACCTCGTCCAACACCACCATCTTGTCCAACACCAGCACCTCGTCCATCACCACCACCTCGTCCAACACCACCACCTCGTCCAACACTACCACCTTGTCCAACAACACCACCTCGTCCAACACCACCACCTCGTCCAACAACACCATTTCGTCCAACACCACCACCTCGTCCAACACCACCACCTCGTCCAACACCACCACCTCGTCCAACACCACCACCTCGTCCAACACCACCACCTCGTCCACAACACCACCACTCGTCCAACACCACCACCTCGTCCACAACAACCTCGTCAACACCACCACCTCGTCCAACAACACCACCTCGTCCAACAACACCACCTCGTCCAACACCACCACCTCGTCCAACACCACCACCTCGTCCAACAACACCACCTCGTCCAACAACACCACCTCGTCCAACAACACCACCTCGTCCAACAACACCACCTCGTCCAACACACCACCTTTCGTCCAACAAACACCACCTCGTCCAACACCACCACCTCGTCCAACACCACCACCTCGTCCAACAACCCCACCTCGTCCAACACCACCACCTCGTCCAACAACACCACCTCGTCCAACAACACCACCTCGTCCACACACCACCACCTCGTCCAACAACACCACCTCGTCCAACACCACCACCTCGTCCAACACCACCACGTCGTCCAACAACACCACCTCGTCCAACACCACCACCTCGTCCAACAACACCATCTCGTCCAACCACCTACACGTCGTCCAACGCAACCACCTCGTCCAACACAACACCACCACCTCGTCCAACACCACCACCTCGTCCAACAACACCACCTCGTCCAACACCACCACCTCGTCCAACAACACCATTTCGTCCAACAACACCACCCTCGTCCAACAACACCACCTCGTCCAACAACACCACCTCGTCCAACACCACCACCTCGTCCAACACACCATTTCGTCCAACACCACCACCTCGTCCAACACTACCACCTCGTCCAACACCACCACCTCGTCCAACACCACCACCTCGTCCAACAACACCACCTCGTCCAACAACACCATCTCGTCCAACACACCACCTCGTCCAACTACCACCTCGTCCA
This sequence comes from Cherax quadricarinatus, assembly GCF_026875155.1. Taxonomy (NCBI): domain Eukaryota; kingdom Metazoa; phylum Arthropoda; class Malacostraca; order Decapoda; family Parastacidae; genus Cherax; species Cherax quadricarinatus. The sequence goes on along the minus strand of NC_069407.1, from coordinate 40,239,022 downwards.
ACAACACCACCTCGTCCAACACCACCACCTCGTCCAACAACACCACCTCGTCCAACACCACCACCTCGTCCAACAACACCACGTCGTCCAACAACACCACCTCGTCCAACAACACCACCTCGTCCAACAACACCATCCTCGTCCAACACCACCACCTCGTCCAACACACCACCTCGTCCACAACACCACCTCGTCCAACACACCACCTCGTCCAACACCACCACCTCGTCCAACACCACCACCTCGTCCAACAACACCACCTCGTCCAACACCACCACCTCGTCCAACACCACCACCTCGTCCAACAACCACCCACACCATCGTCCAACACCACCACCTCGTCCAACACTACCACCTCGTCCAACACTACCACCTCGTCCAACACCACCACCTCGTCCAACACCACACCTCGTCCAACACCACAACCTCGTCCACCACTACACCCACTCGTCCAACACCTACCACCTCGTCCAACACCACCACCTCGTCAACACACACACCTCGTCCAACACACCACCTCGTCAACACTACCACCTCGTCCAACACACCACCTCGTCCAACACACCACCTCGTCCAACAACCACACCTCGTCCAACACACACCACCTCGTCCAACACCACCACCTCGTCCAACACCACCTCCCCTCGTCCAACACCACCACCTCGTCCAACACCACCACCTCGTCCAACACCACCACCTCGTCCACCACCACCACCTCTCCAACCACTCACCTCGTACATACCCTCGTCCAACACCACCACCTCGTCCAACACCACCACCTCGTCCAACACTACCACTCGTCCAACACTACCACCTCGCCCAACACCACCACCTCGTCCAACACCACCACCTCGTCCAACACTACCACCTCGTCCAACACCACCACCTCGTCCACACCACCACCTCGTCCAACACCACCACCTCGTCCAACACCACCACCTCGTCCACCACTACCACCTCGTCCAACGCTACCACCTCGTCCAACACCACCACCTCGTCCAACACCACCACCTCGTCCAACACCACCACCTTCGTCCACACTACCACCTCGTCCAACACCACCACCTCGTCCAACACCACCACCTCGTCCAACACCACCACCTCGTCCAAACCACCACCTCGTCCAACACCACCACCTCGTCCAAACCCACCACCTCGTCCAACACCACCACCTCGTCCAACACTACCACCTCGTCCAACACCACCACCTCGTCCAACACCACCACCTCGTCCAACACCACCACCTCGTCCACCACTACCACCTCGTCCAACACTACCACCTCGTCCAACACCACCACCTCGTCCAACACCACCACCTCGTCCAACACCACCACCTCGTCCACCACTACCACCTCGTCCACCTACCACCTCGTCCAACACACCACCTCGTCCAAACAACCACCCCTCGTCCAACACTACCACATCGTCCAACACCACCACCTCGTCCACACCACCACCTCGTCCAACACCACCACCTCGTCCAACACTACCACCTCGTCCAACACTACCACCTCGTCCAACCCCACCACCTCGTCCAACACTACCACCTCGTCCAACACTACCACCTCGTCCAACACTACCACCTCGTCCAACACCACCACCTCGTCCAACAGTACCACCTCGTCCAACACCACCACCTCGTCCAACACCACCACCTCGTCCAACACTACCACCTCGTCCAACACTACCACCTCGTCCAACACCACACCACCTCGTCCAACACTACCACCTCGTCCAACACTACCACCTCGTCCAACACTACCATCGCCAACTCCACTCGTCCAACATTACCACCTCGTCCAACACTACCACCTCGTCCCAACACACACCACATCGTCCAACACTACCACCTCGTCCAACACCACCACCTCGTCCAACACTACCACCTCGTCCAACACTACCACCTCGTCCAACACTACCACCTCGTCCAACACTACCACCTCGTCCAACACTACCACCTCGTCCAACACCACCACCTCGTCCAACACCACCACCTCGTCCAACACCACCACCTCGTCCAACACCACCACCTCGTCCAACACTACCACCTCGTCCAACACTACCACCTCGTCCAACACCACCACCTCGTCCAACACCACCCCTCGTCCAACACCACACCTCGTCCACCACTACCACCTCGTCCAACACTACCACCTCGTCCAACAACACCACCTCGTCCAACAACACCACCTCGTCCAACACCACCACCTCGTCCAACAACACCACCTCGTCCAACACCACCACCTCGTCCAACACCACCACCTCGTCCAACACCACCACCTCGTCCAACACCACCACCTCGTCCAACACCACCACCCGTCCACACTACCACCTCGTCCAAACACTACCACCTCGTCCAACACCACCACCTCGTCCAACACCACCACCTCGTCCAACACCACCACCTCGTCCAACACACCACCTCGTCCAACACCACACCTCGTCCAACACTACCACCTCGTCCAACACTACCCACCTCGTCCAACACCACCACCTCGTCCAACACCACCACCTCGTCCAACACCACCACCTCGTCCAACCACCACCTCGTCCACCCTACCACCTCGTCCAACACTACCACCTCGTCCAACACCCACCGTTCAACCACCACCGTCCAACACCACCACCTCGTCCACCAACCACCTCGTCCAACCACACCTCGTCCAACACCACCACCTCGTCCAACACTACCACCTCGTCCAACACCACCACCTCGTCCAACACCACCACCTCGTCCAACACCACCACCTCGTCAACACTACCACCTCGTCCAACACTACCACCTCGTCCAACACCACCACCTCGTCCAACACCACCACCTCGTCCAACACACACCTCGTCCAACACTACCACCTCGTCAACACTACCACCCTCGTCCAACACCACCACCTCGTCCAACACCTACCACCTCGTCCAACAATTCCACCACCTCGTCCAACGCTACACCTCGTCCACACCACCACCTCGTCCAACACCACCACCTCGTCCAACACTACCACCTCGTCCAACACACCACCTCGTCCAACACCTACCACTCGTCCAACACCACCACCTCGTCCAAATCACTTCACACTACACCTCGTCCAACCCCACCACCTCGTACACTACCACCTCGTCCACACTACCCTCGTCCAACACTACCACCTCGTCCCTACCACATCGTCCAAAGTCCACCTCGTCCCAACACCACCACCTCGTCCAACACCACCACCTCGTCCAAACACTACCACCTCGTCCAACACTACCCTCGTCCACCACCACCTCGTCAACACTACCACCTCGTCCAACACTACCACCTCGTCCAACACTACCACCTCGTCCAACACTACCACCTCGTCCAACAACCACCACCTCGTCCAACACTACCACCTCGTCCAACACCACCCCTCGTCCAACACTACCACCTCGTCCAACACTACCACCTCGTCCACACTACCACTCGTCCACATACACCTCGTCCACACTACACCTCGTCCAACACCACCACCTCGTCCAACACCACCACCTCGTCAACACCACCACCTCGTCCAACACACCACCTCGTCCAACACTACACACCTCGTCCAACACTACCACCTCGTCCAACACTACCACCTCGTCCAACACTACCACCTCAGTCCAACACTACCACCTCGTCCAACACTACCACCTCGTCCAACACTACCACCTCGTCCAACACTACCACCGTCGTCCAACACTACCACCTCGTCCAACACACCACCTCGTCCAACACCACCACCTCGTCAACAACACCACCACCTCGTCCAACACACCACCTCGTCCAACACTACCACCTCGTCCAACACTACCACCTCGTCCCAACTCTAACCACCTCGTCCAACACCAACCACCTCGTCCAACACTACCACCTCGTCCAACACCTACCAACCTCGTCCAACACTACCACCTCGTCCAACACTACCACCTCGTCCAACCACACCACCTCGTCCAACACTTACCCCTCGTCCACACTACCACCTCGTCCAACACCACCACCTCGTCCAACACCACCACCTCGTCCAACACTACCACCTCGTCCAACACTACCTACCTCGTCCAAACCACCACCTCCTCTGTCCAACACTACCACCTCGTCCAACACTACCACCTCGTCCAACACCACCACCTCGTCCAACACCACCACCTCGTCCAACACTACCACCTCGTCCAACACACACCTCGTCCAACACTACCACCTCGTCCAACACATACCACCTCGTCCAACACTACCACCTCGTCCACACTACCACCTCGTCCAACACACCACCTCGTCCAACACCACCACCTCGTCCAACACCACCACCTCGTCCAACACCACCACCTCGTCCAACACTACCACCTCGTCCAACACTACCACCTCGTCCAACACTACCACCTCGTCAACACTACCACCTCGTCCAACACTACCCACTCGTCCAACACTACCACTCGTCCAACACTACCACCTCGTCCAACACTACCACCTCGTCCAACACTACCACCTCGTCCAACACTACCACCTCGTCCAACACACCACCTCGTCCAACACACACCTCGTCCAACACATACCACCTCGTCCAACACTACCACCTCGTCCACACTACCACCTCGTCCAACACCACACCTCGTCCAACACCACCACCTCGTCCAACACCACCACCTCGTCCAACACCACCACCTCGTCCAACACACCACCTCGTCCAACACTACCACCTCGTCCAACACTACCACCTCGTCCAACACCACCACCTCGTCCAACACCACCACCTCGTCCAACACCACCACCTCGTCCACACTACCACCTCGTCCAACACTACCACCTCGTCCAACACACCACCTCGTCCAACACCACCACTCGTCCAACCCACCACCTCGTCCAACACCACCACCTCGTCCAACACCACCACCTCGTCCAACACTACCACCTCGTCCAACACCACCACCTCGTCCAACACCACCACTTCGTCCAACACCACCACCTCGTCCAACACCACCACCTCGTCCAACACCACACCTCGTCCAACACTACCACCTCGTCCAACACCACCACCTCGTCCAACACACCACCTCGTCCAACACCACCACCTCGTCCAACACCACCACCTCGTCCAACACCACCACCTCGTCCAACACTACCACCTCGTCCAACACCACCACCTCGTCCAACACCACCACCTCGTCCAACACCACCACCTCGTCCAACACCACCACCTCGTCCAACACTACCACCTCGTCCAACACCACCACCTCGTCCAACACTACCACCTCGTCCAACACCACCACCTCGTCCAACACCACCACCTCGTCCAACACCACCACCTCGTCCAACACACCACCTCGTCCAACAACACCACCTCGTCCAACACCACCACCTCGTCCAACACTACCACCTCGTCCAACACCACCACCTCGTCCAACACTACCACCTCGTCCAACACCACCACCTCGTCCAACACCACCACCTCGTCCAACACTACCACCACCTCGTCCAACACTACCACCACCTCGTCCAACACCACCACCTCGTCCAACACCACCACCTCGTCCAACACTACCACCTCATCCAACACCACCACCTCGTCCAACACTACCACCTCGTCCAACACCACCACCTCGTCCAACACCACCACCTCGTCCAACACCACCACCTCGTCCAACACCACCACCTCGTCCAACACCACCACCTCGTCCAACTCTGCTTCACTAAATATTTTAAGACTCTTTCATTATTACCAGTACTCAACATTTTTTATTTATGTACACGTATAAGCTCTTATTACTAATTTTAGTTTAGTAAGCTTCATATCTTTATTGATCAGGCAAGTGTACGAATGAGCAAACCTCAAAATACTTTATCGTCAGTGTTGTGGGTTGGTAACACTTGTTCGCTAGTGTTGTGGGTTGGTAACACTTGTTCACCAGTGTTGTGGGTTGGTAACACTTGTTCACCAGTGTTATGGGTTGGTAACACTCGTTCGTTAGTGTTGTGGGTTGGTAACACTCGTTCGTTAGTGTTGTGGGTTTGTAACATTTGTTCGCCGGTGTTGCGGGTTGGTAACACTTGTTCACCAGTGTTGTGGGTTGGTAACACTTGTTCGCCAGTGTTGTGGGTTGGTAACAGTCGTTCGTTAGTGTTGTGGGTTTGTAACATTTGTTCGCCGGTGTTGCGGGTTGGTAACACTTGTTCACCAGTGTTGTGGGTTGGTAACACTTGTTCACCAGTGTTGTGGGTTGGTAACACTTGTTCGCCAGTGATGTAGGTTGGTAACATTTGTTCACCTGTGTTGTGGATTGGTGATATTTGTTCACTAGTGTTGTGGGTTGGTAACATTTGTTCACCAGTGTTATGGGTTAGTAATATTTGTTCACCAGTGTTGTAGGTTGGTAACACTTGTTCACCGGTATTGTGGATTGGCAACACTTGTTCACCGATGTTGTGGATTGGTAACACTTGTTCGCTAGTAATTTAGGTTGGTAACACTTGTTCGCTAGCGCTATAGTGTACATTGTTCAGTATGTGAATGTCACATTGTTCGTAGGCTATAGTAACATTGTGCACATTGTGGCAACACTTGTTCACTAGTAAATGTCTATATTTAGGTTGGTAACACTTGTTCACAAGTTAGTTGTGCAAATTAATTTCTACACTAAATCAATAAATAATTTTATATATATTATGCAAAATTTAAATATAAAATATATGTACTTGAATAAGAATACATACAATTAATTTGAATATATTATAATAATAATAATAATAAAATAATAATAATAATAATAATAATAATATAATAATAATAATAATAATAATAAAAAAATAATAATAATAATAATAGTAAAAATAATAATAATAATAATATAATAATAATAATAATAATAATAATAATAATAATAATAATAATAATAATAATAAAAATAATAATAAATAATAATAATAATAATAATAATAATAATAATAATAATAATAATAATAATAATAATAATAACAACAACATAATTGTTATAATTATAAATATTTCAGTAACATTATGTACTCCCATGATAGTCATTGTCAGTAAAACTTAAAATTCGGGTATAATCACTTTGTTTATTTAGCAAAAAACGTATTTCTTGCAATTTAAAAAAAAGAGGGTCAAAAAATAAATGCCCCTTTTGAAAAATTCCACGATCAAATCCTCTGTGCTCCTAGATTCCATGGTATTAACCATATTAATCCGCCTTGGTGTGGTGCAATCTCCTCTGCTGCAGCTATTTCCAAGTAGGATTACCGTAAGTAGGCACTGCGGCACTTGCAGGGACCTCTGCCAAATGGTGCCACCAGCCGGATTATAAGGTTTACAGCAGTCCTCTTTATGATAATGAAGATTATCCTGCTCGTTCCTGTGGGGGAAAGGGGGGGGTTCAGTACTATATTGGGTGGACATGTCTATACTATACCCACAAAGGGTATATACTCTGTGCTCTCTCTCTCTCTCTCTCTCTCTCTCTCTCTCTCTCTCTCTCTCTCTCTCTCTCTCTGCCTTTGTGATCATGAATGACATTTAGCGGTAGAATGATCGACACCGTCTTTGAAAAGGGTTCTGACCAAGTATAACCTCCGGTTGCTGCCCGTCAACTTCAAGGGCCTTCTAATGACCCTGAAGCTGAAAACATTGAAGTACCTTGAGAATATTGACCTTGTACCAACGTGAAGTGCCTTGAGAATATTGACCTTGTTCTAACATGAAAGAACTTGAGTATACTAACCTTGTATATAACAGCATAGAGACAAATTCTTGACAGTTGAAGGCTCGGCTGAAAACACTTGTTCTACCAGGAAAAATCGAAGCTTAACCTCGCAGAGTCCTCTGTCGTTTCGAGAAGTTAGAAATAGCCTCAAAGTGTATAGAAGAGTTAGAAATATGATAAGTAGCAAGCAGACCGAGAGACTGGTGCATATTGAAGGTAGGGAATGAGGGCGCTCCTCGACCGCGAAACGTTGTCATTAAAGTTTCCATAGAACTGCATTTGTCTCTCTTTACCAGCTTTTCAGTATATCTTATTATTATTTACCATTCCAGCTGTCTTGTTTCCTAAATTCTCTCCCATACCTACTCCCAATCCCACACCCACTCCGTCACCCAACAACAACATCCGCTCCTCTACTTACACTCACGCAAACACTCCCATCACCCAGACCAAGTATTAAATTCGAGTTAAGAATCAATCTCAAGCACTTCGACTCCCTAGTCTCATACACCAGCTCTCCCTCCCACACGCACTTTATCTCCTCTTCAAATAGGCCTCTTCTTCCCACCATCACTCCTCATCCCCCTTTCCTCTTCTTCCTTCACCTCCTCCTCGCCACCCTCCCCTGTCACTCCCCATTCCTTCCTTCCACCCTCTTTCCCTCCCTCCTTCATTCCATCCTCTAATCTCCTCTTTATACAAACTAAACTAAGCATAAACTATATTTATCAGTGAAACCTCAACACAGAATGGATCATGGAGCCGTAGTTGGTCTATGTTTAAGACTTTTAATGTTTACTAACTGTGTCACTGGACCCATTATGTACCTCTGTAATGTTTTAACTACCGCCCACAGGATGGGTATGATGGGGTGCATAATAAAGGTATTAAACTAACTAGAAACTATGGGAGTGTTTAACAACAACTGGCGAGACAGCTATTGCATGAGTGATGGTGAATGAACTTCCTTCTTATAGCTAGTTTGCATTGACGAGACAATACTGATGCAGAGTATATGAATACATTCTTACAAATAAATATAAATACTAGAAACATGCCATAAACAAGGAGCAAAAGTAATATATACACGGGATATACACACCGAGAGGTGTATTTCTATCAGCGAATATATGCTGAAAGCTTACTTTGATCTCTATTTTAGGGATTAAAGTATTCTTGTTAGGTGGTGAACAGGTGAAATGGAGCCTTAATGATCCTCGTGTACTCAATAGGCTTCAAGCCCACCAACAGCAACAGACTGGTTGACCAGGCAAGCACCAGATGAGCCTGACTCGTGTCCGGGCACCGGAAGTAGAGAAACTCTCTGAACTCATCAAAGGTACATACATGAGCGAAGCAATCATCACATATTGTATCCCATCTTGCAACATGTTAAAAAACTTTTGGCTCTAATCAAGTCACTCTCTTACCAAATTAGTAGACACTCCGCATTAAATATACAGTCAATACAACTTTCATCATATATACGAGGTCCCTCTCAGCTGCACGAGTGGGGAACCCACTGCCTTGAGAACCTAAACAAAAAAATAAAAAAACCTCTTCATTGAAAAATACTGAGGGACTGCGGTATGTCTGTATGTAAATATATGTTATTACACTCTAACCCAACCTAACCTAACCTAACCTAACCTAACCTAACATAAGTTAACCTGGAATAGTACCAGTAGAGATAAACTGTGCTACGTGACAAAGTGCACGTTTTATTTAGAGAGGTTGATAAGGACACATTCTTCTCAACGTATTAGAGGGCAGAACGAGAGGAATGTGGTGAGATTATTAATATTATTATTATTATTATTATTATTATTATTATTATTATTATTATTATTATTATTATTATTATTATTATTGTTATTACTACTACTACTACTATTATTATTATTCACTCATCAGTACGAGTGATAGATTTTTAAAATTTAGAAGCAGCTTTATTTTTTCTCTAATTGTTTCCAGACGTGAGCTTGAGCTTTCAAACATAAAACATATGCTTGTGCACGTTCATTTAATAAAACTTTATAATAAAGTTCAGTAAAATAGCCCCATGGTTCTGTAGAACCAACTAGGTAGTGTAGCCCTTATTAAGGTCGTTATGTAGAACCAGCTAGGTAGTGTATCGCCTATTAAGATCGTTATGTATAGAACCAGCTAGGTAGTGTATCGCCTATTAAGATCGTTATGTAGAACCAGCTAGGTAGTGTATCGCCTATTAAGGTCGTTATGTAGAACCAGCTAGGTAGTGTATCGCCTATTAAGGTCGTTATGTAGAACCAGCTAGGTAGTGTATCGCCTATTAAGATCGTTATGTAGAACCAGCTAGGTAGTGTATCGCCTATTAAGGTCGTTATGTAGAACAGCTGTAGTGATATCGCCTATTAAGGTCGTTATAGAGACCAGTAGGTAGTGTATGCTATTAAGGTCGTTATGTAGAACCAGCTAGGTAGTGTATCGCCAATTAAGGTCGTTATGTAGAACATAGTAGTGTATCCCTATTCAATCGTTATGTAGAACCAGCTAGGTCATGTATCCCCTATTAAGGTCGTATGTAAACAGCTAGTAGTGTATCCCCTATTAAGGTCGTTATGTAAACCACTAGGTAGTGATCCCTATTAAGGTCGTTATGTAGAACAGAGCTATGTATCCCTATTAAGGTCGTTATGTAGAACCAGCAGTAGTGTATCCTATTAAGTGTTTGTAGAACCACTAGGTAGCCAGAATTTCGTGTGAGTATGAAGCTTCAGTGAACTATTATAAGTCAAGAGACTCAGTACAAGAGTGCATAAACTCACGTAATCCAGAGCAAGTGGATGGAATTCACCAAAAGAAGGTCTCCTTCGAAACTTTTTACGACGTTTCAGTCTATCCAAGATACTGTCAAGTCACAACAGTTGTTGTGACTTGAAAATGATCGGCTCCCCTTAGTGCACTTTTTTTTTAGGTGAACAAGCCTTTATTTAGGTGAATTTTCGTTCAGAAGATATTTTTTTTTTGATACGTAGCAGCAATTGTTGAGAGTAAAATAGCATAAAATTAGTAAACTTCAACTAGGTCGGTAAAAGTTTAGCCTGGTGAGGAGTAGGTCCCTGTCGTATGTCACTTTTCTATGTAGCAAATCAATGGCTTGCTTAGTAGGGACTCGAGTAAATAACGGCGTGACGTCTAAGCTGGCCAGTGTCTTGGTTTTAGTGATGATCTCCTTGACCGTGGACGACTCTCCTGCCAATGATGCTGCCCGTGGCTACTCTATTTCCTGCTGTTCTTGCTCCTTCACCAACACACAGGTGCAACTGGCCGCTCCTTTTCTGAGAGATTAAAGGAGCGAAGCTGACACTTTCTTTCTTTTTCCGTCTTGTCAGTGACTGTAAAGTAGCCATGTTATAGGCCTCTGCTAATACTATATTTCCTACTACACTGCTAGTCTTCACCCACAACATCATAACATGAATCTTTGCCTTGGTTTTGTTCCTGAAGACGCCTGCCTTTCTCGATACATTGTCAGATGCTTTGATCTTTAGAACACTTGTGACTTGACCTAATTTTTGCGTTTTCATCTTTTTTTGAACAGTCTTCTCTATTTCTTTCATATTCACATTTCTTGTTTTTCTTTCTTGTATAGCATTGTTTAGTAGGTCCAGGGCAGTGGTCCAAGTGGTCTTTTTCGGTTGTTTCTTGGTATGCTTCTTTGGGACGTGTTGGTAGAGTGTTGAGTTAGGTAAACTCTCCATCTGCTTGAGATGAAATTTATCTTAATTATTACACCCACTGCTACTCCTACTACTACTATTACTACTACTACTAATACTAATAATACTACTAATAATATTAGCAATGTAATCACCTCTGCTGCAACTTCTATTACTACTCCTGTTACTATTTCTATTACTATTACTGCCACTACTACCACTACTATTACCACTAATAATAATAATACTATTGCCACCACCACCTCTGTTACTGTTACTACTACTGCTGCTACTACTACCACTGCTACTACTACTATTACTACTACTACTACTACTTCTACTACTACTACTATTCAATTCCAGTCAATCTATATTCTATTATTTTCACTATCTGGACCTGTCATCTAACTTTCTTCTCCCTCTCCCACCTTCTGACTCGCCTTCTGGCTTCCTCATCATTTTCTCGTCTAGTTGTGACCTAATAATGGTTCAGGATGACCGAAACGTCGTGTAAAATTTCTCTTCTGAGTGTGGATTATTGATGAACGAAATTAATGCATTTCATCTGTGGTAAATTTTATAGCTTAAGTTCAAAATGATCCAAGTTTTAAATGTTTATTTTTGAAAATATTTCAATGAACTCAAAGATGCCAATTTCCCCCTCTCCCCCCCAAAAAAAAATTACGAATATATAAATAACCCGCACATTGGAGAGGGAAGCTTACGACGTCGTTTCGGTCCGACTTGGACCATTTACAAAGCCATGGTATTGTGCCATTTTGTTCTTTATTTCTGCGAATGTTGGTCTTGTTTGACCTCTGGTGCCAGGCACCTGGTGTTGGCATTTCCACTGGCACTGTTTTACAGATTGTTGTGTACTGCGCTTAAAAACTTAGTGAAAAATCCATAGTATTAAAATTTATTTTAACGTTTTGGAGCGCACATCCCCTGTTGTACCTCTATTGTACCCGTATTGCACCTCTTCTGTACCTCTGTTGTACCTCTGTTGCCCCTCTGCTCTTCATCTGTTGTACCGCTGCTGCACCTCTGTTGCCCCTCTGCTCTACATCTGTTGTACCTCTGCTGCACTTCTGTTGCACCTCTGCTCTACATCTGTTGTACCTCTGTTGTACCTCTGTTGCCCCTCTGCTCTTCATCTGTTGTACCGCTGCTGCACCTCTGTTGCCCCTCTGCTCTACATCTGTTGTACCTCTGCTGCACCTCTGTTGCACCTCTGCTCTACATCTGTTGTACCTCTGCTGTATGTCTTATAACTCTGCCGCAAGAAGATGACCAGATACTGTGGAAGGAACATGTGAAGGATCTGGGTGTCATAATATTAGCTGACGTTTCTTTTTAATGAACACAGTAAGGTAGGTAAATACAGGAGGGCCCCGCTTATACAGCAGGTTATGTTCCATGCTACTTCTGCAAAGTGAAAATCGCTGTAAAATGAAACATAGGGTTCTTTTTACTTTCAAATGCATTTCGGAGCTTCATAACATGTTTACACTATCAAATATTAAGTGAGCAATAGAGATAGGCATAAAAAAATGTATATACAGTACACACATTACTTACCTTAAAATATTGTCGTCCTTATAGCGAGTGGTGAATATAATTAGTGTAGGAAGTCTGAATAAATGAATACTGGGTATAATTGAAAACTGCTGCATTAGAGAAATGCTGTAAAGCGAAGTCGGGTTTAGCGCTTCCCCCTTGATTATAATAATAATGTAAAGCGAAGCACTGTAAAGCGAAGCGTTGTAAAGCGAGGCGATGTAAAGCGAGGCGTTGTAAAGCGAGGCGTTGTAAAGCGAGGCGTTGTAATGCGAGGCGTTGTAATGAGCGTTGTAATGCGAGGCGTTGTAATGCGAGGCGTTGTAATGCGAGGCGTTGTAAAGCGAGGCGTTGTAATGCGAGGCGTTGTAATGCGAGGCGTTGTAATGCGAGGCGTTGTAATGCGAGGCGTTGTAATGCGAGGCGTTGTAAAGCGAGGCGTTGTAATGCGAGGCGTTGTAATGCGAGGCGTTGTAATGCGAGGCGTTGTAATGCGAGGCGTTGTAATGCGAGGCGTTGTAAAGCGAGGCGTTGTAATGCGAGGCGTTGTAAAGCGAGGCGTTGTAATGCGAGGCGTTGTAAAGCGAGGCGCTTCTGTATCACGAAAGTCAGGAAAATGATTGGGTGCATTATGAGAACTTTCTGAACAAGGGAAGTAGTACCTCTGCTGCACCTCTGCTGCACCTCTGCTGCACCACTGCTGCACCTCTGCTGCACCTCTGCTGCACCACTGCTGCACTTCTGCTGCACCATTGCTGCACCTCTGGTGCACCTCTGCTGCACCTCTGCTACACCTCTGCTGCACCTCTGCTGCACCTCTGCTGTACCTCTGCTGCACCACTGCTGCACCTCTGCTGCACCACTGCTGCACCTCTGCTGCACCACTGCTGCACCAATGCTGCACCTCTGCTGCACCACTACTGCACCACTGCTGCACCACTGCTGCACCACTGCTGTACCACTGCTGCACCACTGCTGCGCCACTGCTGCACCACTGCTGCACCACTGCTGCACCACTGCTGCACCACTGCTGCACCACTGCTGCACCACTGCTGCACCACTGCTGCACCTCTGCTGCACCACTGCTGCACCTCTGCTGCACCACTGCTGCACCACTGCTGCACCACTGCTGCACCACTGCTGCACCACTTCTGCACCACTGCTGCACCTCTGCTGCACCACTGCTGCACCACTGCTGCACCACTGCTGCACCACTGCTGCACCTCTGCTGCAGCACTGCTGCACCACTGCTGCACCACTGCGCACCACTTTTGCACCACTGCTGCACCACGCTGCCCACTCCCACCACTGCTGCCCACGCGCCCCTCTGCACCACGCTGCCCCACTGCTGCGCCACTGCTGCACCACGCTCCCACCACGCGCACCACTGCGCACCAACTGCTGCACCACTGCTGCACCACTGCGCGCCACTGCTGCGCCCACTGCGGCACCATGCGCACCACGCTGCCCACTGCTGCACCACTGCTACCACTGCTGCACCACTGCTGAAACCACGCTGCACCACTGTACCACTGCTCACCACTGCTGCCCACTGCGGCCACCACTGCGCCCCACGCTGCCCCCACTGCTGCACCACTGGCACCACTGCTGCACCCCCGCTGCGCCACTGCTGCACCACTGCTGCCCCACGCTGCCCACTGCTGGCCACTCTGAAAACCACGCTGCACCCCTGCATCCACTGCTGCACCACTGCTGCGCCCTGCGCACCATGCTGCACCACTGCGGGCCCACTGCGCGCCACGCTCCCACCACGCTGCACCACTGCTGCACCACGCTGCCCACTGCTGCACCACGCTGCACCACTGCCGCCATGCTGCACCACTGCTGCACCACTGCTGCACCACTGCTGCACCACTGCGAAAAACCACGCTGCGCCACTGCTGCCCACTGCGCACCACTGCGGCCACGCTGCACCCTGCTGCACCACTGCTGAAACCACTGCTGCGCCATTTTGTTGCAACCACTCTGCCCATGCTGCACCAGCGCACCACTGCTCACCACTGCTGCACCACTGCTGCACCACGCTGCCCACTGCTGCACCACGCTAAAAACCACCGCACCACTGTTACCACGCTCTCCACTGCTGCGCCACCCTGCACCACTGCTCACCCGCGCACCACTCTGCACCACGCTGCACCACTGCTGCCCACTGCTGCACCACTGCGCCCACGCCACCACTGCTCACCACGGCGCCCCTGCTGCACCACTGCTGGGGCCCACTGCTGCACCCGCTGCACCACTCGCACCACTGCTGCACCAAATGCTGCACCACTGCTCCCACTGTTGCAACCACTGCTAAACCACGCTGCGCCACTGCTGCACCACTGCGGAAAACCACGCTGCACCACTGCTCCCCAACGCTGCACCACTCTGCACCACTGCTGCACCCTGCTGGCCACGCGCCCACTGCGGCACCACTGCTGCACCTCCTGCCCACTGCTGCGCCATGCGCACCAGCTGCACCACGCGCACCATGCTGCACCACTGCTGCACCACTGCTCACCACTTTTGCACCATGCTGCCCACTGCTGCGCCATTTGCTGCACCACTGCTGCACCACTGCTCACCATTTCCTGCCCCCCTGCTGCCCCCACTGCTGCACCCTGCTGAAACCACTGCTGCCCCACTGCTCCCCAAACCCCTGCTGCACCACTGCGCACCACGCTGCCCACTGCTGCACCTCTGCTGCACCCGCTGCACCACTGCTCACCACTGCCACCACGCTGCACACTGCTCACCACTGCTGAACCTCTGCGAACCACGCTGCACCACTGCTGCACCAGCGCACCACGCTGCACCACTGCGCACCACGCTGACCACGCGCACTACGCTGCACCACTCTGCACCACTGCTGCACCACTGCTGCACCCAGCTGCACCACGCTGCACCTCTGCGCACCACTGCTCCCACTGCTGCACCACTGCTGCCCCACTGCTGCACCACGCTCACCACGCGCACCATGCTGCACCACTGCTCACCACGCTGCAACCAACAGCACCTCCTTTTTGTCCCCAAACTTTTCGCTTTTTTTTGCGTTTTTTGCTTAAAAAGTTTTTTTGTTAATTTTTTTTAAAAGGTTGTTTGGGTTTTTTGGGCAAGAATTTCGTCGGCTAATTGGTGCCTCCTTTTTTTTTCTCCCCCCTTGGAGAGAGCAAGAGATGAAAAAGAGGGGGGGATTGAGGGGGAGCGTGGAGAGGAGCGAGGAGAGTGGAAAGAAGGGGGAGGGAGTGAAAAGAGAGAAATAAGTGAAAAAGGGGTGAAAGAAGAAGGGGGAGTGAGGGAAAAAGTGGAAAAGAGAAGAGAAAAGAGAAAAGGGGAAAAAGAGAGAGAGAGAGAGAGAAGAGAAGAGAGAAGAAGAGAAAGAAGATTTTAAATAAAATTTATGTAGGGAACAGCTCTTTCTGTAAAAAAATTTGGGAAACCCTTTAAACCAACCTTGTTAAATCCTTTAAAAATAGAAAGAAAGAAAAAGGGGAAGAAGAGAGGGAAGTAGGGGAAAATGGAAAAGAGAGAGAGAGAGAGAGAGAAGAGAGAGAGGAGAGAGAAAAGAGAGAAAAGAGAGAGAGAGAGAGAGGAAAAAGAGAGAGGAGAAGGGGGAAAGAGGGGGAAAGAAGAGAGAGAGAAGAGAGAGAGAGAGAGAGAAGAGAAGAGAAGAGAGAAAAGGAAAAAGGAAGGAAAAAGGGGGGGGGAGAGGAGAGAGAGAAGAGAGGGGAAAAGGAAGGGGGGTGGGGAAGAAGAAGAAGAGAGGGGTTTTGGCACTCACTACACCGTCAGGGGCCCGGAATTTGTCTCCTTTATTTTTTTTTTTTTTTTACTTAAGCCCCAGAATTGATTTTATATTGGGGTAAAAAAAAAAAAAAACATTTTAAAAAAAAAAAAAATCGAGGGATCGCAAAATTACGTTTATTTTGCTGCTGAAAAATTTTTTGCGTTGGAAAAAAAAAAAAAAAAAAAATCAAGCGGGAAAAAAAAACGACAAAACACGTGGGGAAAAAACAAAGCTCCAGAAAAAAAAACGATTGGAAAGAACGCTCTACGGGGAAAATAAGAGAACACGAGCGAAAGATGAACCTCGTGGAAAAACACAGAACCTCTGGAAAAACTACAAAACCTGTAAAAACTACTGAACCCTGAAAAACTACAAAACCCTCGTGGAAAAACTCTGAACCTCGTGGAAAAAAAACTACAGAACCTTGGAAAAACTATAAACCTCGTGGAAAAACTACTGAACCTCGTGGAAAAACTACAGAACCTCGTGGAAAAACTACTGAACCTCGTGGAAAAACTACTGAACCTCGTGGAAAAACTACTGAACCTCGTGGAAAAACTACAGAACCTCGTGGAAAAACATAACCTCGTCAAAATACTGAACCTCTCGAAAAACTACTAAACCCTCGGGGAAAAACTACTGAACCCGGGGAAAAAAACACTGAACCTCGGGGAAAAACTACAGAACCTCGGGAAAAAACTCTAAACCTCGTGAAAAAATTCAGAACCTCGTGAAAAACTACGAACCTCGTAAAAAAAACTACTGAACCTCGTGGAAAAACTACAAAAAACCTCGTGAAAAACTACTGAACCTCGGGAAAAAAAATACTGAACCTCTGGAAAACTACTAACCCCGGGGAAAAATATGAACCCCGTGGAAAAACTACTAAACCTCGGGGAAAAACTACAGAACCTCGGGGAAAAACTACTAAACCTCGGGGAAAAAACTTCAGAACCTGTGGAGAACTA
This sequence comes from Cherax quadricarinatus, assembly GCF_026875155.1. Lineage (NCBI taxonomy): Eukaryota > Metazoa > Arthropoda > Malacostraca > Decapoda > Parastacidae > Cherax > Cherax quadricarinatus. Next base: position 40,221,296 of record NC_069407.1, on the reverse strand, counting down.
CAAACCTCGTGGAAAAACTAAAAAACCTCGTGGAAAAACTACTGAACCTCGTGGAAAAACTACTAAACCCCGTAAATACTAAGAACCTTGTGAAAAACACAAAACCCTCGTGGAAAAACACTGAACCTCGTAAAAAAACTATAACCTCGGGGAAATACTACAAACCTCGTCGAAAAACTACTAACCTCGGGGGAAAAAAACTATAAACCCCCGTGGAAATACACAGAACCTCGTAAAAACTACAAACCCTGGGGGAAAAACTATAAACCCGTGGAAAAATACTGAACCTCGGGGAAAATAACAGAACCTGCGAAAAACTACTGAGCCCCCCTGTATGAATATTTATTGTTTTCTGAGTTGTTATCACTTAATTTAATCGAAAGTCTCCATTTACAGCTAAAATGAGTTTTTTCAGCGTTATTTATTTCGTCACTATGAAAAATAAACCATGGTATTATTTTTATTATTTTATTATTATTATTTATTATTATTTATTATTATTTTACTATTATTTTTTATTATCGATATCGATGATTTTAGTTATTATTATTGTTAGGTGGGATTTCTTTTTATATATAGAAAAAAAACAAAATGTCAGGAAACATCAGGAAATTGTTCATTTGTTTTTAGTCTAGCTTACTATTTTTTTTGTCACTGACCCAAACCTGATGACGGGTAACAGACTGGCATGCACGTCGCCCCCTGATCTAGCCCGGAAACGGGTCTTTAATTTGTTCTCCCTTAGATTCACTCGGTTTGATTTTTCTTCCCCTCGGGGGAAGGGTTTCCCTTGAGTTGGTGAGGGGCCTTGATTTGGGGAATTTGGATCTGTGCTCCAGCCCCCCCCCCCAATTAAGCCTAAATTTCCTTCCCATCCCCCCCCCCCCAAGGCCTGTTTAACCCTACGGTTTACGTTTCCCCTGATTTAATAATAATAATGACATTTCTTAAGAATTAACTTAAAGGTTTGGGCTCCTTTTCTTTTATATTTTTCCCAAGATTGATTTTTTTATATTCTTGGACATTTGAGCGTCTTTACAGAGTTTTTTTCAGACAAATTCTGGCTGTGTCTCTTCCTTACGGGGGATTCAGAGGTGTTGTTAAATTTTGTACATTTTGTAGATGGTTTTAAACTCTTTTTGAGGTAAAAACTTCGATGTTTTGGCTTTAAATGTTAAAGATTAGCTTCAGTGTTAATGTGATATTCCCACGGAGAACTTTTATATATTTTTTAAATTCATTTCTTAAAGGTTTTTCTTTAAATAAAAATATTGTACAAAAGTATTAACAATAATATTATGTAAAAGAGAAGACTAAAGTATTTATTCAAATACTTTAAAAATTAAACTAATAAGGTTTTATTACATTAGATTGAGTTTCCTGTAGAAAAACCCCTAGACTCTAAAAAAACATATTAAACTAGCTTTGATTAAATACCTTGTAGGGTGAGAGGGGGTAATTTTGAAATAGGGCTAAATTTTGAAGTTCTTATAAAATTCCAAGAACAAAAATTCCTCTAAAACCCTTATGGAAAATTATATATAATATATATAATATATATATATATTTTATTTAAAAAATATATATATATATAATAATAAAATATATAAAGGCCGAATAGGTAAAATTTTGTCAATTACAAAACTCATTTAAAAAAAAACCCTTTTCCAAAATTTTTTTCTTAAGTTTAAAGAAATATTTTTTCATTTTTTGTTAATGTAAAATTAATAATTTGTACAAAAGAACCTTACAAAACCTGTCAATTTATTAAAACCAATTTAATTTAGCCTAATCCAACTAAATCTATTTAGATAAGTTTACAAAAATTTTTAAAATACAAACACAAAAGAAAATATTTTTTTTCCCTTAGATTCAGAAAGATTTTTTTTGAAACTGCGTAGCAAATTTTTGCTTCTTTATTTTGGCAAGAAAGGTTGCTGTTTCAGCCAAAATCGCTAGTTTTACCTATTCGGGACTAAAATATATTATAATAATTATTAAATTTTATATTAAATGTATGGTGTGCAAGGGGAATCCAAGAGCAGGGGAAAAATACCAAACCTGATTTTCTGGAAGGAGACTCGAACCTACAACCTTGGAACAAGGTACCAGTGCATAAAACCCTTTCCCCCACAATGGACCAAAAACCCTTGGAGTCCGCTTGCGCCAGACTTGATCCAAGGCAGCCACTTTTTGGGGGAAGGCTTTAAGTTTTTTTCTCATCCCGCATGCATCACCTTACTAGGATTTTAACAATCAAGGAATTTTGCAAGAGAGGTATGGTCCAGTCGGTGGTTTTGGGATAGCACTCGTACCTGTTTTAAGGGTTCGTAGGTTTGAGCTCCTTCAGAGAGACAGGTTTGTAATATTTTAATATAATATATTATATATTTTTATATAATATATATATATATATATATATATATATATATTAATAAATATAATGTGCCCTGTTTGTATATTTATGCGCAAAGTAATAAGCGATCAAAAATACACAGCAACCCCCGGGGTGGGAAGACGGAAATGATGCTGCAAGAGGCTTATTGCACTGGGGATTACAAACACTCTTTAGAAGCAATGAATTTTAATGGAATGGAATGCAAAAAGTCAGTTGACTCGACAAAAAAGCATTTGACCGTTGTCCCCGCTAGGCAAACGAGAAAAAAGGTGCCAAATCTCAAGGAATTACAGAAATAAACCGTACATAGGGAAAAAAACTATAGCGACGTTAGGTCCTATTCACCATTTACTGTACTAATAAATGGTCGAAGTCAGACCGATTTATCAGTGCCCTTTAATATGTGCGGGTTATTTTTTTTAGTTTCACTCCGATTTTGTGCTTTTGTGTTCTTCACAAGCAATGTACTTCAATTTTAGACAAGACACCCAAAGCCCAAACCTCTAAAAAGGGTAATAATCGTATTTGCAAAAGCGGAAGACAGGGAACGTTGCTTTTTTTTAAAAGGAGTTTCAAAGTTTTGGCTCTTTTTTGGATGGAGATCTAGAAAATGGACCGAACACCTGGTGTGTCTAGGGTTCTTGTATTTCTGTTGGTCTGTGTGTTTTGTTGGAAAGAGTAAAAGAAGGGTTGAAGTTTGTTCTAGTGTCCCGTTAATATAGGTGACAGTAAGTAGGTAAGAATTTTTGTTGTTGAAAAAAACATAATTTAGTATTGGGGTGTGTGTTTTCTGTAATTGATTTTGTGATTTTCTAACAGATATTTTGCTGTTAGAAAAATAATGATGTAATGTCGTTCTAATACTTATGTTAGATACTTAAGTGAGGTAGGGGAGATTAGGGTGACAAAACTCTTTAAGGGGAAAGGCAATGTTTTCTGATAGAATGCCCACCGTTTTGAAATTTTTCTAAGTTGTGTTAAATGTGATGGTTTAATAGCTCATTTAAGGGGGGGCTTAAAATTTTCCTTTTTCTCCTCTTTCCTCGGGCAAATAATTACTTTTTCATTAAAAAGGGGATTTTAGTTGATTCCGAACAACTGTAAAAATTGACTAACATTTTGGGGCAGTTTGCTGGTTGTCATCCACGTAGAAATCTTTACGAGATCCTTTTCTGTCTGTGTTGGGGACAATAAGATCCAGATAATATGAAAAAGTTGTGCCATCTACAGACAAGACCAGTTTAAGTTCCTGAGATGCATTTGGTAGGTCATGGATGTAGATAAGGACTAATAGAGAGCCACGAACGCTGCCCTATGTCAATAGACTGGGTTGGTGGGGTAGTGTTATTGACTGTCACTTGCAGGCGCCTAAGTCCATAATGTTCTAGTTCAGCAACAGGATGTTGGGGTCTTCTATGCTGAAAGCTTTCCATCAATCAGTGAAGAGGCTCAGTGGATATTCATGGTTTTCCAAAGCTGTACGGAGTCTAGCATCTATACGATAACATTATTAGTACTCCTTCCTTCCTTGTAGTCACACTGATAACACTATTTTGTTTAGTTATGAATATATATTCGTTAATGTATTATTTTTTTTCATTTTTATAGATAATAATGGCAAGTTAGAGATAGTAACACGTGCTAGGTAAGTATATTTGGAAATGTGTGTGATGAATGGTTTGAAAAATCGACAATTTGAAGATTGAGACACTTATGCAGCATATGGGAATCTTTATTCAGGAAACGTTCGCCACACAATGATGAAGCCATTGTGTGGCGAAACGTTTCCTGAATAAAGATTCCCATATGCTGCATAAGTGTCTCATATTTGGAAATGTTTTGGTTTCAAGAGATATTAAAGGAAATTGAAATGATTATCTGTAGCACAGGTGCAGCTTTCTTATATATTAATGATTTTATACTCGCTTTATTACCTGCTTTGTTCTTTTTAGTGAATTTGTTACCGAAATTATCTATGTAAAATTAGTTGGGGACAGGGAGACGGAGCTCTGGTAACTGTCACTGAGGTAATCATTAACTTGATTAATGCAATTCTGGGTTTTGGTATTCGTAATTTTTTTCTTGAGTCCAGTATTTAGCAGTGCGTTCTCCAGGTCTTTTTTTTATGTAACCCTTTAGTTCTTTAGACTTGTTATCATAATACAGTTGTCTGGATTTCTGTATAAGAATATCGAGTGTTGAATATATCTTTTCTCTAGTTCTTTGTGAATTAAGTCCTTTCTGTATTTTTTTTTTCTTAGTTATGTGTCTTGTTAATGGATCTGAGGATGGTGCTGTTTAGCCATGGGATATTTGTGTACGAATGGTATATAATACCGACAAGATGAGAGTAAGACACATGTGCAACATCTGGGTATCTTTATTGTAGACGTTTCGCCATCCAGTGGCTTTATCAATACAAATTCCAGGACATAACTTGAAGACAGTTATGTCCTGGAATTTGTATTGATAAAGCCACTGGATGGCGAAACGTCTACAATAAAGATACCAGATGTTGCACATGTGTCTTACTCTCATGGGATATTTACTCTTCTTTGTGACCTTTTCGGTATTTAGGGGACAATGTTTAATATAGAATTATTGAATTGAACGAAAACTTGGACACATGAGTGAAAATCTTGATTATTAGTGAATTCTCTTTGCCTAAAAATGTTACTTAATGCCACGTTTAAAGTATTCATTGATAATTCATCGTGGAGGCTGAAGGAGGTTTTATTAATGCTGAGAGTTGATTTGGTCATGTTGGTAACTAGGAAGGTTGAGTAGTGATCAGTCTCATTGTCAGTGATTATGCCAGCATTTAGACAAGACACGGATGTCTCGGTAATTTGCGTGGGTTTGGTTATTGAGGGTAATAAATAATTATACATGTTTAGGAGACCAGCTGCTTGTGTCTCCTTCATAAGAACATAAGAACATAAGAATGTAGGAACACTGCAGAAGGCCTACTGGCCCATGCGACATCTACCTAAACGACATCTACCTAAAGTTACTCAAGAAATAACTCCCGTACCCCATGACACCAATCAAACCCAGCCCCTCCCACTCATATATTTGTCCAGTCTCTTCTTAAAGCTACCCAAGGTCCAAGCCTCTATCACCCCACTGGGAAGACTGTTCCACGCATCTACAACTCTGTTAGAAAACCAGTACTTACCTAAGTCCTTTTTAAATCTAAATTTATCCAACTTAAATCCATTATTCCTGGTTCTTACCTGGTTCGACACCCTCAGTACTTTATTAATGTCTCCCTTGTTTATGCCCGTCATCCACTTATACACTTCAATGATATCTCCCCTCATTCTACGCCTCTCCAGAGAGTGGAGATTTAAGGCTTTAAGTCGGTCTTCATATGGGAGGTTCCTTACACAGTAAATCATTTTAGTCATTCTTCTCTGTATGTTCTCTAATGAGTCTATGTCCATCCTGTAGTAAGGGGTAGAAGAGATTGATATGAAGTAACCGGCAACATTTGTGTGATGTTTATTTATACCTATTTAAGACTGCTTCCCAAAGGTGTTCATGTTAGCGTGTGGAGATCTGTAGACACCTCTCATTGTTATCGGGAACTCAAGACATCTGCTCTAAAATGTGCAAATATGTATTTCCGACGTTCATCTCTGGCACGTGTAGAGTAAGTACCTCGCATCTCGTTGGTATAATACATTGCAGTGCCACCACCCTTTGTTTGGTCTGCACTTACGAATGGCTTTGTACCCAGGTTTCTCTTAGAATAACAAAAGTTACGTTAGCATTTAGTGGCTCAAGGAATGCTGCGACGTCATCATAATATTTACTTAAAAATTTGGCAGTGTAGATTGTGTTTGCCTGGTTGTGTAATATTTGGCAGTCTTAGCTGTAAACTGATTATTATGAAGGTCTGAGTGAGAGTTAAGCCCAGGATCTATTAGAATGCATGGGTAGTGCTGACAAATATAGGAAAAAGTTACTTAGTAAAAATTAAAAAGAAAAATTCTGGCAAGCGCTTTTGTAAATTCACAAAAAAATTGCGCAATCAGTTGTAAAAAGAAGGTTAGTATGATGAAAATTACAAAGAGGCGTATAAAAACGGTGGACAGAGGGAATGGCACAGTGAGCCGTGAACTCTCCTGTACCTACACACAGTGACAAACTCAACTGTGAAAACACTGCCAGGGAAAGTGGCGCTCAGCTGAAAAAAAAACCCCCAAGAAAACCCCCCAATTTTTTAAAAACCCCACCCAAAACCAAGAACGTACAAAGGGCCCATAACAAATTTGGGGAAAACCCAACAAACGAACCAAAGGGAAAAAAAAACAAGAGACAGGAACATAAAGAACCCCTTTAAAAGAAAAGGGCCAAAAAATAAGGGCGAACAAAAATCCAAAGGGAAACAAAAGCCAGGAACAAATTTTAAAAAAAAGGGGAAAAACATTCAGATGGGAACAAATTGCCAGAACAAAGTTCCCGGGGCACACAAATTGAAGTAAAGGAGGCCGAATCAGCGCACAATGGGGTTAAAAAGTTTAACCAGGTTTGTAACAAAATTCCGTTGGTTTTTGGTAAGGAAGGGCATAATTTAAGTAAATAGGTTAAAAGATTCAAGGGGTTTTGGTGGGAGGCAACAAACCAAAAGGTGGGTTAAGCCCAGAAAATTAAATCCATTGGGTAAAAAATTGGAAAAAGGCCTTAAAATAAAATTAAAAAAATTAAAGGGGGAAAATTCAAATGCGCAAATTTGGGGAAAAAAGAAGGTTGTTATGAAATTCAAGGGCGTAAAAAAGGGAAGGAAACAAGTAGGTGAACCAATCAAAGGACAAAAACTTGACCGCCAAAAATGGGTAGTGGAAAGTTTGAGGAAACCGGCAAAAATCGGAAAAATTTAGGGGTGGAGACGAATTCAAGGGCTGTTAGATGCAGGAGGAAGGGGGAAAGAGAAGAGAGGGGCGAAAAAAGGGAGGGAGAGAAGAGAGAGAGGAGGGGGGAAAAGAGAGGGGGGGAAAAAAGGGTTAAGGGGGAAAAGTGGGGGAAAAAAACAAAGGGGGAAAATGGTAGGGCACAACCAATTGTGTTTTCCCCTACCACTTGTCCTCAGAGATGGAAGAAGGCAGGAAAGAAGGACAAAAAAGAGAGCGAGGGATGAAAGAGAAGAGGAGGAGGAGAAGGAGGATGGAGGGAAAGAGGAGCAGAGGAAAAGGATGGAAGAAAAAGGGGATGAATTAAGAGGAAAGAGGCAAATTTTGGAAATAAAATAAAATGCTAAAGTGTGGGAATATTGCAGGAAGGTTACGTGGAGCAGATGAGCACCCGAGAACAACACTCAGAACCCTGTGTGAGCCAGACAGTTGTGCTCTCACTCCCCAGGCTCTCAGAACCCTGTGTGAGCCAGACAATTGTGCTCTCACTACCCTGGCTCTCAGAACTCTGTGTGAGCCAGACAGTTGTGCTCTCACTCCCCAGGCTCTCAGAACCCTGTGTGAGCCAGACAGTTGTGCTCTCACTCCCCAGGCTCTCAGAACCCTGTGTGAGCCAGACAGTTGTCCCTCCACCCCAGGCTCTAAGAACCCCCCTGTGTGAGCCAGACAGTTGTGCTCTCACTCCCCAGGCTCTCAGAACCCCTGTGTGAGCCGACAGTTTTTGCTCTCACTCCCCAGGCTCTAAGAACCCTGTGTGAGCCAGACAGTTGTGCTCTCTCCCCAGGCTCTAAGAACCCTGTGTGAGCCAGACAGTTGTGCTCTCTCCCCAGGCTCTCAGAACCCTGTGTGAGCCAGACAGTTGTGCTCTCTCCCCAGGCTCTAAGAACTCTGTGTGAGCCAGACAGTTGTGCTCTCACTCCCCAGGCTCTAAGAACCCTGTGTGAGCCAGACAGTTGTGCTCTCACTCCCCAGGCTCTAAAAAACCCTGTGTGAGCCAGAAAGTTGTGCTCCACTCCCCAGGCTCTAAGAACCCTGTGTGAGCCAGGACGTTTGCTCTATTCCCCCAAGGCTTCAGAACCCTGTGTGAGCCAGACGTTGTGCTCTCACTCCCCAGGCTCTCAAAACCCCTGTGTGACCAGACTTTTTGGGGCTCTCACTCCCCGGGCTCTCAGAACCCTGTGTGAGCCAGAGAGTTGTGCTCTCACTCCCCAGGCTCTCAAAAACTCTGTGTGAGCCAGACAGTTGTGCCCCCACTCCCCAGGCTCTAAGAAACCTTTTGTGAGCCAGACAGTTGTGCTCTCATTTCCCCAGGCTTTAAGAACCTGTGTGAGCCAGACAGTTGTACTCTCACTCCCCGGGGCTCTAAGAACCCTTTTGTGAGCCACAACAGTTGTACTCTCACTCCCCAGGCTCTCAGAACCCTGTGGGAGCCAGACAGTTGTGCTCTCACTCCCCAGGCTTAAGAACCCTGTGTGAGCCAGCAGTTGTGCTCTCCTCCCCAGGCTCTCAGAACCCTGTGGAGCCAGACAGTTGTGCTCCATCCCCAGGCTTAAGAACCCTGTGTGAGCCAGACAGTTTGCTCTCACTCCCCAGGCTCTAGAACCCTGTGGGGAGCCAGACAGTTGTGCTCTCACTCCCCAGGCTCTCAGAACCCTGTGTGAGCCGGGACAGTTGTGCTCTCACTCCCCAGGCTCTAAGAACCCTGAGTGAGCCAGACAGTTGTGTCTCACTCCCCAGGCTCTAAGAACCCTGTGTGAGCCAGACAGTTGTGCTCTCACTCCCCAGGCTCTAAGAACCCTGTGTGAGCCAGACAGTTGTGCTCTCACTCCCCAGGCTCTAAGAACCCTGTATGAGCCAGACGGGTTGTGCTCTCACTCCCAGGCTCTAAGAACCCTGTGTGAGCCAGACAGTTGTGCTCTCACTCCCCAGGCTCTCAGAACCTGTGTGACCCAGACAGTTGTGCTCTCACTCCCCAGGGCTCTAGAACCCTGTGTGAGCCAGGACAGTTTGCTCTCACTCCCCAGGCTCTAAAAACCCCTTGTGAGCAGACAGTTGTTGCTCTCTCCCAGGCTCTCAGAACCCTGTTTGAGCCAGACAGTTGTGCTCTCACTCCCAGGCTCTCAGAACTCTGTGTGGGGCCAGACAGTTGTGCTCTCACTCCCAGACTCAAAAGAACCCTGTGTGACCCAGACAGTTTTTGCTCTCACCCCCCAGGCTCTAAGAACCCTGGTGTGAGCCAGACAGTTGTGCTCTCACTCCCCAGGCTCTAAGAACCCTGTGTGAGCACACATTTTGTGTTCTCACTCCCAGGCTCTAAGAACCCTGTGTGAGCCAGAAGTTGTGCTCTCACTCCCAGGCTCTCAGAACTCTGTGTGAGGCAGACATTTGTGCTCTCACTCCCCAGGCTCTAAGAACGCTGTGTGAGCCAGACAGTTGTGCTCTCATTTCCCAAGGCTCTAAGAACCTGGGTGAGCCAGACAGTTGTGCTCTCACTCCCCAGGCTCTAAGAACCCTGTGTGAGCCAGACAGTTGTGCTCTCACTCCCCAGGCTCTCAGAACCCTGTGTGAGCCAGACAGTTGTGCTCTCACTCCCCAGGCTCTAAGAACCCTGTGTGAGCCAGACAGTTGTGCTCTCACTACCCAGGCTCTCAGAACCCTGTGTGAGCCAGACAATTGTGCTCTCACTACCCTGGCTCTAGAACTCTGTGTAAAGCCAGACAGTTGTGCTCTCACTCCCAGGCTCTCAGAACCCTGTGTGAGCCAGGACAGTTGTGCTCTCACTCCCCAGGCTCTCAGAACCCTGTGTGAGCCAGACAGTTGTGCTCTCTCCCCAGGCTCTAAGAACCCTGTGTGAGCCAGACAGTTGTGCTCTCACTCCCCAGGCTCTCAGAACTCTGTGTGAGCCAGACAGTTGTGCTCTCACTCCCCAGGCTCTAAGAAACCCTGTGTGAGCCAGACAGTTGTGCTCTCTCCCCAGGCTCTCGGGAACCCTGTGTGAGCCGGGACAGTTGTGCTCTCTCCCCAGGCTCTCAGAACCCTGTGTGAGCCAGACAGTTGTGCTCTTCCCCAGGCTTAAGAACTGTGGAGCCAAAACAGTTGTGCTCTCACTCCCCAGGCTCTAAGAACCCTGTGTGAGCCAGACAGTTGTGCTTCACTCCCCAGGCTCTAAGAACCCTGTGTGAGCCAGACAGTTGTGCTCTCACTCCCAGGCTCTAAGAACCCTGTGTGAGCCAGACAGTTGTGCTCTCATTCCCCAGGCTTCAGAACCCGGTGTGAGCCGGGACGGTTTTGCTCTCACTCCCCAGGCTCTCAGAACCCTTTTGTGAGCCAGCATTTTGTGCTCTCACTCCCCAGGCTTCAGAACCCTGTGTGGCCAGAGATTTGTGCTCTCACTCCCCAGGCTCTCAGAACTCTGTGTGGCCAGACAGTTGTGCTCCCACTCCCCAGGCTCTAAGAACCTGTTGAGCCAACAGTTGTGCTCTCACTCCCAGCTTTAAGAACCTGTGTGAGCCAGACGTTGTACTCTCCTCCCCAGGGTCTAGAACCTGTGTGAGCCACACAGTTGTACTCTCACTCCCCAGGCTCTCAGAACTGTGTGAGCCAGACGTTGTGCTCTCACTCCCAGGCTTAAGACCTGGTGAGCAGACAGTGTGCCTTTCCCAGGCTCTAGAACCCTGTGTGAGCAGACAGTTGTGCTCCCCCCAAAGGCTCTAAGAACCCTGTGTGAGCCAGACAGTTGTGCTCTCACTCCCCGGCTCTAAGAACCCTGTGTGAGCCAGACAGTTGTGTTCACTCCCAGGCTTCAGACCTTTGTGTGAGCCAGACAGTTGTGCTCCCCACTCCCAGGCTCTAAGAACCCTGAGGAGCCAGACAGTTGTGCTCTCACCCCCCAGGCTCTAAGAACCTGTGTGAGCCAGACAGTTGTGCTCTCACTCCCAGGCTCTAAGAAACCTGTGTGAGCCAGACAGTTGTGCTCTACTCCCCAGGCTCTAAGAACCCTGTATGAGCCAGACAGTTGTGTGCTCTCACTCCCAGGCTCTAAGAACCCGTGTGAGCCAGACAGTTGTGCTCCACCCCCCAGGCTCTCAGAACCCTGTGTGAGCCAGACAGTTGTGCTCTCACTCCCCAGGCTCTCAGAACCCTGTGTGAGCCAGACAGTTGTGCTCTCACTCCCCAGGCTCTAAGAACCCTGTGTGAGCCAGACAGTTGTGCCCCTCTCCCAGGCTCTCAGAACCCTGTGTGAGCCAGACAGTTGTGCTCTCACTCCCCAGGCTCTCAGAACTCTGTTTGTGAGCCAGACGTTGTGCTCTCACTCCCCAGACTCTAAAAAACCCTGTGTGAGCCAGAAGTTGTGCTCTCACTCCCCAGGCTCAAAGAACCCTGTGTGAGCCAGACAGTTGTGCTCCCCACTCCCCAGGCTCTAAAAACCCCTGTGTGACCCACACAGTTGTGTTCTCACTCCCCAGGCTCTAAGAACCTGTGTGAGCCAGACAGTTTGTGCTCTCACTCCCCAGGCTCTCAGAACTCTGTGTGAGGCAGACATTTGTGCTCTCACTCCCCAGGCTCTAAAAAACGCTGTGTGACCCAGACAGTTGTGCTCTCATCCAAGGCTCTAAGAACCCTGGGTGAGCCAGACAGTTGTGCTCTCACTCCCCAGGCTCTAAAAACCTGTGTGAGCCAGACAGTTGTGCTCCACTCCCCAGGCTCTCAGAACCCTGTGTGAGCCAGACAGTTTTTGGCTCTCACTCCCCAGGCTCTAAGAACCCTGTGTGACCCAGACAGTTGTGCTCTCACTCCCAGGCTTTCAGAACTCTGTGTGAGCCAGACAGTTGTGGTCTCACCCCCCAGGCTCTAAGAACTCTGTGTGAGCCGACAGTTGTGCTCTCACTCCCCAGGCTCTCAGAACCCTGTGTGAGCCAGACAGTTGTGTTTCCACTCCCCAGGCCTCAGAACTCTGTGTGAGCAAGACAGTTGTGCTCTCACCCCCCAGGCTCTAAAAAACCCTGTGTGACCCAAACAGTTTGTGCTCTCACTCCCCAGGCTTTCAGAACTCTGTGTGAGCCAGACAGTTGTGGTCTCCTCCCCAGGCTCTAAGAACTCTGTGTGAGCCAGCAGTTTGCTTCACTCCCCAGGCTCTCAAAAACTCTGTGTGAGCCAGACAGTTGTGCTCTCACTCCCCAGGCTCTAAGAACCCTGTGTGAGCCAGACGTTGTGCTCTCACTCCCCAGGCTCTAAGAACCCTGTGTGACCCAGACAGTTGTCTCCACTCCCAGGCTCTAAGAACCCTGTTTTGACCCAGACAGTTTTTGCTCCACTCCCCAGGCTCTCAGAACCCTGTGTGAGCCAGACATTTTGTGCTCTCACCCCCCAGGCTCTAAGAACCCTGTGTGAGCCAGACAGTTGTGCTCTCACCCCAGGCTCTAAGAACCCTGTGTGAGCCAGACAGTTGTGCTCTCACTCCCAGGCTCAAAGAACCCTGTGTGAGCCAGACAGTTGTGCTCTCACTCCCCAGGCTCTCAGAACCCTGTGTGAGCCAGACAGTTGTGCTCTCACTCCCCAGGCTCTAAGAACCCTGTGTGAGCCAGACAGTTGTGCTCTCACTCCCCGGGGCTCTCAGAACCCTGTGTGAGCCAGACAGTTGTGCTATCAACTCCCCAGGCTCTAAGAACTCTGTGTGAGCCAGACAGTTGTGCTCTCACTCCCCAGGCTCTCCAGAACTCTGTGTGAGCCAGACAGTTGTGCTCTCACTCCCAGGCTCCAAGAACTCTGTGTGAGCCAGACAGTTGTGCTCTCACTAGCCAGGCTCTAAGAACCCTGTGTGAGCCAGACAGTTGTGCTCTCACTCCCCAGGCTCTCAGAACTCTGTGTGAGCCAGACAGTTGTGCTCTCACTCCCAGGCTCTAAGAACCCTTTTGTGAGCCAGACAGTTGGGGCTCTCACTCCCCGGGGCTCTAAGAACTCTGTGTGAGCCAGACAGTTGTGCTCTCACTCCACGGCTCTCAGAACTCTGTGTGAGCCAGACAGTTGTGCTCTCACTCCCCAGGCCTAAAAACCCTGTGTGAGCCAGACGTTTTTGCTCTCACTCCCCAGGCTTTAAGAACCCTGTGTGAGCCAGACAGTTGTACTCTCACTCCCCAGGCTCTAAGAACCCTGTGTGAGCCACACAGTTGTACTCTCACTCCCCAGGCTCTCAGAACCCTGTTTTTGAGCCAGACAGTTGTGCTCTCACTCCCCGGGCTCTAAGAACCCTGTGTGAGCCAGACAGTTGTGCTCTCTCCCCAGGCTCTCAGAACCCTGTGTGAGCCAGAAGTTGTGCTCTCACCCCCCAGGCTCTCAGAACTCTGTGTGAGCCAGAAGTTGTGCTCTCACTCCCCAGGCTCTCAGAACCTGTGTGAGCCGGGACAGTTGTGCTCTCACTCCCCGGGCTCTCAGAACTCTGTGTGACCCAGACAGTTTGTGCTCTCATCCCCAGGCTCTAAAAACCCCTGTGTGGCCAGACAGTTGTGGTCTCACTTCCCCAGGCTCTAAGAAACCTGTGTGAGCCAGACAGTTGTGCTCTCACTCCCCAGGCTCTCAGAACCCTGTGTGAGCCAGACATTTGTGCTCTCACTCCCCAGGCTTAAGAACCCGGGAGTGAGCCAGACAGTTGTGCTCTCACTCCCCAGGTCTAAGAACCCTGTGTGAGCCAGACGTTGTCCCTCTCACTCCCAGGCTCTAAGAACCCTGTGTGAGCCAGACAGTTGTGCTTCTCACTCCCCAGGCTCAAAAGAACCCTGTATGAGCCAGGACAGTTGTGCTCTCACTCCCCAGGCTCTAAGAACCCTGTGTGAGCCAGACAGTTGTGCTCTCACCCCAGGCTCTCAGACCCTGTGTGAGCCAGACAGTTGTGCTCTCATCCCCAGGCTCTCAGACCCTGTGTGAGCCAGACAGTTGTGCTCTCACTCCCCGGCTCTAAGAACCCTGTGTGAGCCAGACAGTTGTGCTCTCTCCCCAGGCTCTCAGAACCCTGTGTGAGCCAGACAGTTGTGCTCTCACTCCCCAGGCTCTCAGAACTCTGTGTGAGCCAGACAGTTGTGCTCTCACTCCCCAGACTCTAAGAACCCCTGTGTGAGCCAACATTTTGTGCTCTCATCCCCGGGCTCTAAGAACCCTGTGTGAGCCAGACAGTTGTGCTCTCACTCCCCAGGCTCTAAGAACCCTGTGTGAGCCACACAGTTGTGCTCTCACTCCCCAGGCTCTAAGAACCCTGTGTGAGCCAGACAGTTGTGCTCTCACTCCCCAGGCTCTCAGAACTCTGTGTGAGGCAGACATTTGTGCTCTCACTCCCCAGGCTCTAAGAACGCTGTGTGAGCCAGACAGTTGTGCTCTCACTCCCAAGGCTCTAAGAACCCTGGGTGAGCCAGACAGTTGTGCTCTCACTCCCCAGGCTCTAAGAACCCTGTGTGAGCCAGACAGTTGTGCTCTCACTCCCCAGGCTCTCAGAACCCTGTGTGAGCCAGACAGTTGTGCTCTCACTCCCCAGGCTCTAAGAACCCTGTGTGAGCCAGACAGTTGTGCTCTCACTCCCCAGGCTTTCAGAACTCTGTGTGAGCCAGACAGTTGTGGTCTCACTCCCCAGGCTCTAAGAACTCTGTGTGAGCCAGACAGTTGTGCTCTCACTCCCCAGGCTCTCAGACCCTGGTGTGACCCAGACAGTTGTGCTCTCACTCCCCAGGCTCTCAGAAACTCTGGTGAGCAAGACAGTTGTGCTCTCACCCCCCAGGCTCTAAGAAACCCTGGTGAGCCAGACAGTTGTGCTCTCACCCCCCAGGCTTTCAGAACTCTGTGTAAACCCAGACGTTGTGGTCTCACTCCCCGGGCTCAAAGAAACTCTGTGTGAAGCCAGTCAGTTGTGCTCTCACTCCCCAGGCTCTCAGAACTCTGTGTGAGCCAGACAGTTGTGCTCTCACTCCCCAGGCTCTAAGAACCCTGTGTGAGCCAGACAGTTGTGCTCTCACTCCCCAGGCTCTAAGAACCCTGTGTGAGCCAGACAGTTGTGCTCTCACTCCCCAGGCTCTAAGAACCCTGTGTGAGCCAGACAGTTGTGCTCTCACTCCCCAGGCTCTCAGAACCCTGTGTGAGCCAGACAGTTGTGCTCTCACTCCCCAGGCTCTAAGAACCCTGTGTGAGCCAGACAGTTGTGCTCTCACTCCCCAGGCTCTAAAAAACCTGTGTGAGCCAGACAGTTGTGCTCTCACTCCCCAGGTCTAAGAACCCTGTGTGAGCCAGCCCGTTGTGCTCTCACTCCCCAGGCTCTAAGAACCCTGTGTGAGCCAGACAGTTGTGCTCTACCCCCCAGGCTCTAAGAACCCTGTGTGAGCCAGACAGTTGTGCTCTCACTCACCAGGCTCTCAGAACCCTGTGGGGAGCCAGACAGTTGTGCTATCACTCCCCAGGCTCTAAGACTCTGTGTGAGCCACACGGGTTGTGCTCTCACTCCCCAGGCTTCAGAAACTCTGTGTGAGCCAGACAGTTGTGCTCTCACTCCCCAGGCTCTAAAAAACTCTGTGTGAGCCAGACAGTTGTGCTCTCACTAGCCAGGGCTCTAAGAACCGTGTGAGCCAGACAGTTGTGCTCTCACTCCCCAGGCTCTCAGAACTCGTGTGAGCCAGACAGTTTGCTCTCACCCCCCGGCTCTAAGAACCCTGTGTGAGCCAGACAGTTGTGCTCTCACTCCCCAGGCTCTAAGAACTCTGTGTGAGCCAGACAGTTGTGCTCTCACTCCCCAGGCTCTCAGAACTCTGTGTGAGCCAGAACGGTTGTGCTCTCACTCCCCAGGCTCTAAAACCCTGTGTGAGCCAGACAGTTGTGCTCTACTCCCCAGGCTCTCAGAACTCTGTGTTACCCGACAGTTGTGATCTCACTCCCAGGCTCTAGGAACTCTGTGTGAGCCAGACAGTTGTGCTCTCACTCCCCAGGCTCTAAGAACCCTGTGTGAGCCAGACAGTTGTGCTCTCACTCCCCAGGCTCTCAGAACTCTGTGTGAGCCAGACAGTTGTGCTCCCACTCCCCAGGCTCTAAGAACCCTGTGTGAGCCAGACAGTTGTGCTCTCACTCCCCAGTCTCTCAGAACTCTGTGTGAGCCAGACAGTTGTGCTCTCACTCCCCATTCTCTAAGAACCCTGTGTGAGCCAGTCAGTTGTGCTCTCCTCCCAGGCTCTCAGAACTCTGTGTGACCCAGACAGTTGTGCTCTCACTCCCCAGGGTCTAAGAACCCTGTGTTGAGCAGACAGTTGTGCTCTCACTCAACCAGGCTCTAAGAACCCTGTGTGAGCCACACAGTTGTGCTCTCACTCCCCAGGCTCTAAGAACCCTGTGTGAGCAGACAGTGTGCTCTCACTCCCAGGCTCTAAGAACCCTGTGTGAGCCAGACAGTTGTGCTCTCACTCCCCAGGCTCTCAGAACTCTGTGTGAGCCAGACATTTTGTGCTCTCACTCCCCAGGCTCTAAGAACCCTGTGTGAGCCAGACAGTTGTGCTCTCACTCCCCAGGCTTTCAGAACTCTGTGTGAGCCGGGACATTTGTGCTCTCACTCCCAGGCTCTAAGAACTCTGTGTGAGCCGACAGTTGTGCTCTCACTCCCCAGGCTCTCAGAACTCGTTGTGAGCCAGACAGTTGTGCTCTCACTACCAGGCTCTAGAACCCTGTGTGAGCCAGACAGTTGTGCTCTCACCCCCCAGGCTCTAAGAACCCTGTGTGAGCCAGACAGTTGTGCCCCTCACTTCCCAGGCTCTAAGAACCCTGTGTGAGCCAGACAGTTGTGCTCTACCCCCCAGGCTTCAGAACCCTGTGTGAGCCAGACAGTTGTGCTCTCACCCCCCAGGCTCTAAGAACCCTGTGTGAGCCAGACAGTTGTGCTCTCACTCCCCAGGCTCTAAGAAACCTGTGTGAGCCAGACAGTTGTCCCTCCACTCCCCAGGCTCTAGAAACCCTGTGGGGAGCCAAACAGTTGTGCTCTCACTCCCCAGGCTCTAAAAACCCCCTGTGTGAGCCAACGTTGTGCTCTCATCCCCAGGCTCTCAGAACCCTGTGTGAGCCAGACAGTTGTGCTCTCACTCCCAGGCTCTCAGAACCCTGTGTGAGCCAGACAGTTGTGCTCTCACTCCCCAGGCTCTAAGAACCTGTGTGAGCCAGACAGTTGTGCTCTCTCCACAAGGTTTCTCAGAAACCCTGTGTGAGCCAGACAGTTGTGCTCTCACTCCCCAGGCTCTCAGAACTCTGTGTGAGCCAGACGTTGTGCTCTCACTCCCCAGGCTCTGAGAACCCCTGTGTGAGCCAGACAGTTGTGCTCTCACTCCCCAGGCTCTAAGAACCCTGTGTGAGCCAGACAGTTGTGCTCTCACTCCCCAGGCTCTAAGAACCCTGTGTGAGCCACACAGTTGTGCTCTCACTCCCCAGGCTCTATGAACCCTGTGTGAGCCAGACAGTTGTGCTCTCACTCCCCAGGCTCAAAGAACCCTGTGTGAGCCAAAGACAGTTGTGCTCTCACTCCCCAGGCTCTAAGAACCCTGTGTGAGCCAGACAGTTGTGCTCTCACTCCCCAGGCTCTCAGATCTCTGTGTGAGCCAGACAGTTGTGCTCTCACTCCCCAGGCTCTAAGAACCCTGTGTGAGCCAGACAGTTGTGCCCTCACTCCCCAGGCTCTCAGAACTCTGTGTGAGCCAGACAGTTGTGCTCTCACTCCCCAGGCTCTCAGAACCCTGTGTGAGCCACACAGTTGTGCTCTCACCCCCCAGGCTCTAAGAACCCTGTGTGAGCCAGACAGTTGTGCTCTCACTCCCCAGGCTCTAAGAACCCTGTGTGAGCCACACAGTTGTGCTCTCACTCCCCAGGCTCTAAGAACCCTGTGTGAGCCAGACGTTGTGCTCTCACTCCCAGGCTTTAAGAACCCTGTGTGAGCCAGACAGTTTGCTCTCACTCCCCGGGCTCAAAAAACCCTGTGTGAGCCAGACAGTTGTGCTCTCACTCCCAGGCTCTAAGAACCCTGTGTGAGCCAGACATTTGTGCTCTCACTCCCAGGCTCTAAGAACCCTGTGTGAGCCAGACAGTTGTGCTCTCACTCCCCAGGCTCTCAGAACTCTGTGTGAGCCAGACAGTTGTGCTCTCACTCCCCAGGCTCTAAGAACCTGTGTGAGCCAGACAGTTGTGCTCTCACTTCACAGGCTCTAAAAACCCTGTGTGAGCCAGACAGTTGTGCTCTCACTCCCCAGGCTCTAAGAACCCTGTGTGAGCCAGGACAGTTGTGCTCTCACTCCCCAGGCTCTAGAACCCTGTGTGAGCCAGACAGTTGTGCTCTCACTCCCCAGGCTCTAAGAACCCTGTGTGAGCCAGACAGTTGTGCTCTCACTCCCCAGGCTCTCAGAACCCTGTGTGAGCCAGACAGTTGTGCTCTCACTCCCCAGGCTCTAAGAACTCTGTGTGAGCCACACAGTTGTGCTCTCACTCCCCAGGCTCTCAGAACTCTGTGTGAGCCAGACAGTTGTGCTCTCACTCCCAGGCTCTAAGAACTTGTGTGAGCCAGACAGTTGTGCTTCACTAGCCAGGCTCTAAGACCCTGTGTGACCCAGACAGTTGTGCTCTCACTCCCAGGCTCTAGAACTCTGCGTGAGCCAGACAGTTGTGCTCTCACTCCCAGGCTTAAGACCCTGTGTGAGCCAGACAGTTGTGCTCTCACTCCCCAGGCTCTAAGAACTCTGTTGGGGCCAGACAGTTGTGCTCTCACCCCCCAGGCTTCAGAACTCTGTGTGAGCCAGACAGTTGTGCTCTCATCCCGGGCTCTAAGAACCCTGTGTGAGCCAGACAGTTGTGCTCTCACTCCCCAGGCTCTCAGAACTCTGTGTTAGCCAGACAGTTGTGCTCTCACTCCCCAGGCTCTAGGAACTCTGTGTGAGCCAGACAGTTGTGCTCTCACTCCCCAGGCTCTAAGAACCCTGTGTGAGCCAGACAGTTGTGCTCTCACTCCCCAGGCTCTCAGAACTCTGTGTGAGCCAGACAGTTGTGCTCTCACTCCCCAGGCTCTAAGAACCCTGTGTGAGCCAGACAGTTGTGCTCTCACTCCCCAGTCTCTCAAAACTCTGTGTGACCAGACAGTTGTGCTCTCACTCCCATTCCTCTAAGAACCCTGTGTGAGCCAGTCAGTTGTGCTTCACTCCCAGGCTCTCAGAACTCTGTGTGAGCCAGACAGTTGTGCTCTCACTCCCCAGGCTCTAAAACCCTGTGTGAGCCAGACAGTTGGCTCTCACTCACCGGCTCAAAGAACCTGTGTGAGCCACACAGTTGTGCTCTCACTCCCAGGCTCTAAGAACCCTGTGTGAGCCAGACAGTTGTGCTCTCACTCCCCAGGCTCTAAGAACCCTGTGTGAGCCAGACAGTTGTGCTCTCACCCCCCAGGCTCATCAGAACTCTGTGTGAGCCAGACAGTTGTGCTCTCACTCCCTAGGCTCTAAAAACCCCTGTGTGAGCCAGACAGTTGTGCTCTCACTCCCCGGGCTTTCAGAACTCTGTGTGAGCCAGTGACAGTTGTGCTCTCACTCCCCAGGCTCTAAGAACTCTGTGTGAGCCGGGACAGTTGTGATCTCACTCCCCAGGCTCTCAGAACTCTGTGTGAGCCAGACAGTTGTGCTCTCACTACCCAAGGCTCTAAGAACCCTGTGTGAGCCAGACAGTTGTGCTCTCACTCCCCAGGCTTAAGAACTCTGTGTGAGCAGACAGTTGTGCTCTCACTCCCCAGGCTCTAAGAACCTGTGTGAGCCAGACAGTTGTGCTCTCACCTCCCCAGGCTCTCGAACCTGTGTGAGCCAGAAGTTGTGCTCTCACTCCCCAGGCTTTTAAGAACCCTGTGTGAGCCAGACAGTTGTTGCTCTCACTCCCCAGGCTCAAAAGAACCTGTGTGAGCCAGACAGTTGTGCTCTCACTCCCCAGGCTCTAAGAACCCTGTGTGAGCCAGACAGTTGTCCCTCTCACTCCCCAGGCTCTAAGAACCCTGTGTGAGCCACACAGTTTTTGCTCTCACTCCCCAGGCTCAAAGAACCCTGTGTGAGCCAGACAGTTGTTCTCTCACTCCCCAGGCTTCAAAACCTGTGTGAGCCAGACAGTTGTGCTCTCACTCCCAGGCTTTTCAGAACCCTGTGTAGCCAGACAGTTGTGCTCTCACTCCCAGGCTCTAAGAACCCTGTGTGAGCAGACGTTGTGCTCTCTCCCAAGGCTCTCAGAACCCTGTGTGAGCAGACAGTTGTGCTCTCACTCCCCAGGCTCTCAGAACTCTGTGTGAGCCAGACAGTTGTGCTCTCACTCCCCAGGCTCTGAGAACCCTGTGTGAGCCAGACAGTTGTGCTCTCACTCCCCAGGCTCTAAGAACCCTGTGTGAGCCAACAGTTGTGCTCTCACTCCCCAGGCTTAAGAACCCTGTGTGAGCCACACAGTTGTGCTCTCACTTCCCCAGGCTCTAAGAACCTGTGTGAGCCAGACAGTTGTGCTCTCACTCCCCAGGCTCTAAGAACCCTGTGTGAGCCAGACAGTTGTGCTCTCACTCCCCAGGCTCTAAGAACCCTGTGTGAGCCAGACAGTTGTGCTCTCACTCCCCAGGCTCTAAGAACCCTGTGTGAGCCAGACAGTTGTGCTCTCACTCCCCAGGCTCTCAGATCTCTGTGTGAGCCAGACAGTTGTGCTCTCACCCCCCAGGCTCTAAGAACCCTGTGGGGAGCCAGACAGTTGTGCTCTCACTCCCCAGGCTCTCAGAATCTGTGTGAGCCAGACAGTTGTGCTCTCACTCCCCAGGCTCTCAAAAAACCCTGTGTGAGCCACACAGTTTTTGCTCTCATCCCCAGGCTCTAAGAACCCTGTGTGACCCAGACAGTTGTGTTTCCTCACTCCCCAGGCTCTAAGAACCCTGTGTGAGCCACACAGTTGTGCTCTCACTCCCAGGCTCTAAGAACCTGTGTGAGCCAGACAGTTGTGCTCTCATCCCCGGGCTCTAAGAACCTGTGTGAGCCAGACAGTTGTGCTCTCACTCCCCAGGCTCAAAAAACCCTGTGTGAGCCAGACAGTTGTCCCTCTCACTCCCCAGGCTCAAAGAACCTGTGTGAGCCAGACAGTTGTGCTCTCACTCCCCGGCTTAAAAAACCCTGTGTGAGCCGGGACAGTTGGGGCTCTCACTCCCAGGCTCTCAGAACTCTGTGTGAGCCAGACAGTTGTGCTCTCACTCCCCAGGCTCTCAGAACCCTGTGTGAGCCAGACAGTTGTGCTCTCACTCCCCAGGCTCTAAGAACCCTGTGTGAGCCAGACAGTTGTGCTCTCACTCCCCCGGCTCTAAGAACCCTGTGTGACCCAAAGACAGTTGTGCTCTCACTCCCCAGGCTCTCAAAACTCTGTGTGAGCCAGACAGTTGTGCTCTCACTCCCCAGGCTCTCTGAACTCTACCTAAATGGAGTGAGCACTTACAACACAGCACCACACACACACAAAACACACAACACACACACACACACACACACACACACACACACACACACACACACACACACACGCCAACACACACACACACACACACGCACACACACACACACACACACACACACACACACACACACACACACACATGCACAAAGACGATAAGAATTTCAGAAGAATAAAACACCAAGAAAAAAACAGATATACATGAATAACAAAGCAAAAGACAGAAGTAGAACAATAGTGGAGACTAGCCCGGGTTATCACAGTGAATGTTGGAACCTTTGAAAATGATGTCTGCTGCAAGAATTTAAAGCTCAGGTATGTCAGAATTACTAAAGGAAATACAGTGTTAATACAGAAGGTGATACTGGCAAAATAAATTAGAGTTTGTGTTAACTTTTGTCTTGATATATGAATGGAGCTTCTGGAGATAATAGTGGAAAACCCCGAAGAGATATGAAACAGACACAAATGCTGCTACAGAGAAGCTGGGTTGACGACGTCTCGCCCCCTACAGTGAGCTTCAAGTCACGAGCAGAAGACATGATAAATCTACTGAGTGGTCGAAACGTTGTCAACGGAGCTTCCCTGTAACCGCATGCGTTTTGATCTCATCAGAAAAGGGGAGAGCAAATACGTAATTGATGTCTGTTAAGGATAGGAGTAGTCAGAGAAAGAGCGGGTTTTGTTTCTGGTAGAGCTGAAGAGGAAACAAAAATCAAGAATTGAAAAGAAACCAAGAGGGAAAAACGATACATTGGTACGACGACACAACGATTAGTGGACTTCAGCACTGAAGAACATGTAGATGCAAAGTGTAGGATACAGTAGGATACAACCTGGGGTGCGAGATGGTATTTCAGGGGGGCGCAACAAAGAGTCCAGGGGGGCGTAACAAAGAGTCCAGCGGGCGTAACAAAGAGCCCAGGGAGGCGCAACAAAGAGTCCAGGTGGGCGTAACAAAGAGTCCAGGAAGGCGTAACAAAGAGCCCAGGGAGGCGCAACAAAGAGTCCAGGGGGATTTAACAAAGAGTCCAGGGGGCGTAACAAAGAGCCCAGGGGCGCAACAAAGAGTCCAGGGGGGTGTAACAAAGAGTCCAGGGGGTGTAACAAAGAGTCCAGGGGGCGTAACAAAGAGTCCAGGGGGGCGCAACAAAGAGTCCAGGGGGGCGCAACAAAGTCCAGGGGGGCGCAACAAAGTCCAGGGGGCGTAACAAAGAGTCCAGGGGGTGCAACAAAGAGTCCAGGGGACGCAATAAAGAGTCCAGGGGGGCGTAACAAAGAGTCTAGGGGGCGCAACAAAGAGTCCAGGGGAGCAACAAAGAGTCCAGGGGGCGCAACAAAGAGTCCAGGGGTGCAACAAAGAGTCCAAGGGGGCGCAACAAAGAGTCCAAAGGGCGTAACAAAGAGTCCAGGGGGGCGTAACAAAGAGTCCAGGGGGCGCAAACAAAGAGTCCAGGGGCGTAACAAAGATCCAGGGGGCAACAAAGAGTCCAGGGGGGGTAACAAAGAGTCCAGGGGATTTAACAAGAGTCCAGGGGGCGTAACAAAGAGCCCAGGGGCGCAACAGAGTCCAGGGGGTGCAACAAAGAGTTCAGGGGGTGTAACAAAGAGTCCAGGGGGCGTAACAAAGAGTCCAGGGGGGCGCAACAAAGAGTCCAGGGGGGCGCAACAAAGTCCAGGGGGGCGCAACAAAGTCCAGGGGGCGTAACAAAGAGTCCAGGGGGTGCAACAAAGAGTCCAGGGGACGCAATAAAGAGTCCAGGGGGGCGTAACAAAGAGTCTAGGGGGCGCAACAAAGAGTCCAGGGGGAGCAACAAAGAGTCCAGGGGGCGCAACAAAGAGTCCAGGGGTGCAACAAAGAGTCCAGGGGGTGTAACAAAGAGTCCATGGGGCGTAACAAAGAGTCCAGGGGGGCGCAACAAAGAGTCCAGGGGGGCGCAACAAAGAGTCCAGGGGGGCGCAACAAAGTCCAGGGGGTGCAACAAAGAGTCCAGGGGACGCAACAAAGAGTTCAGGGGGGCGTAACAAAGAGTCTAGGGGGCGTAACAAAGAGTCCAGGGGGCGCAACAGAGTCCAGGGGGTGCAACAAAGAGTCCAAGGGGGCGCAACAAAGAGTCCAAAGGGCGCAACAAAGAGTCCAGGGGGCGTAACAAAGAGTCCAGGGGGCGCAACAAAGAGTCCAAAGGGCGCAACAAAGAGTCCAGGGGGCGCAACAAAGAGTCCAAAGGGCGCAACAAAGAGTCCAGGGGGCGTAACAAAGAGTCCAGGGGGCGCAACAAAGAGTCCAGGGGGCGCAACAAAGAGTCCAGGGGGCGCAACAAAGAGTCCAGGGGGGCGCAACAAAGAGTCCAGGGGGGCGCAACAAAGAGTCCAGGGGCGCTACAAAGAGTCCAGGGGGGCGTAACAAAGAGTCCAGGGGCGCTACAAAGAGTCCAGGGGGGCGTAACAAAGAATCCAGGGGGCGCTACAAAGAGTCCAGGGGGGCGCAACAAAGAGTCCAGGGGCGCAACAAAGAGTCCAGGAGGCGTAACAAAGAATCCAGGGGGCGCTACAAAGAGTCCAGGGGGGCGCAACAAAGAGTCCAGGGGCGCTACAAAGAGTCCAGGGGGGCGTAACAAAGAGTCCAGGGGCGCTACAAAGAGTCCAGGGGGGCGTAACAAAGAGTCCAGGGGGGCGTAACAAAGAGTCCAGGGGCGCTACAAAGAGTCCAGGAGGCGTAACAAAGAATCCAGGGGGCGCTACAAAGAGTCCAGGGGGGCGTAACAAAGAGTCCAGGGGGCGCAACAAAGAGTCTTAATGAAAATCACAATTCCGTTTATTTTACCAAAAACTTTTCTAATTGTTCAATTTATATTTACATATTACACACTGAATCAAAAGCTTATTTGCAGAGTTTAACTTGTTCACCCGCAGTACTGTATTTGGTTCAATTTGTGATTCAAAAATTAGAAATTTGGCTTCTTCATCTTCAAATGTGATGCTACTTTGGTAGGAGGTGCAACATTAATCAAACATTTGCTAGGCGTGCAGGGCATAGAAAATGTTGGGAATCCCTGATTAATGCTGAAAAATTGTATAAAATACCGACAAGTTGGTGAGTAAGACACAAGTTGGTGAGTAAGACACAAGTCTCTTACTCATCAATGTTTATTTACGCTGGATGAAGGTTAGGGAGTTTTACTAGAGCTGAGGACAAAGAAAATGGGATGCTTGAAGCATATACAAATTAACCAAGACTTTTTGTTATATTGTAACATGGCTGTATTGTCCTAACAAATGGTTTTCCAGAGAAACTATCACGGGATAGTAAATAAACAAAACCAAATTATAGAAAATGGGGAAACATTGAGGTAAACCATTTAGTAAAGAGTTTATGTACAGATGAAGATGATTAATTTTAAAACACTTGAGCTAAGTGACAGTATGAAGGAAAACCCTGAGGATAGAGTCTGACTGAAACTAAACTGGAGAAGCCTATTTTAAATGAGGTTATATTTGACTGTAACTACTCATTGTGAAGAGGAGACAGATTAACGAAGAAAAGGAGTGGGATTAAAAATATTCGTGAAAGACATTATACGAGCAATGTGAACTTAATTAAAACAAATATATATAATTTTTCAAATTTTAGTTAGAATTTTAAAATACAGACGATAAGCTGACGTAAGTTTTCTCACAGTGAACATTGCTGACGACCCACAGCATAATCAAGAAAATTTCTTGAAAGCTACGAAAACTTGCTACTAGAGGACAAAAATGCGAAGTGTGATGAAACGCATAAATCACTAAAAGACGACCATGTTACTGGTTGTTTGTTTCCTTGATTTAGTTTAAAGCCTATCGATTGTATGAGGGTCATCATGGCTGCAAGTAACTTTCTTGCACCAGTAGTCAAGAACACTTTAATCCCTAAAGCCAGGGATAAAAGTGAACTCTCAGCGCTTATACGCTAAGACACACATCTCTAGATGTATGTCACTTAACGTCATCATTAGGTTCTTGGAAACCGCTACTTTAAGTGAAATGACGGATAACGAAACCAATTTTACCATAGGCTAATTGACATGAACAAGAGTTAAGTTCCTAGGGCAGGGAAGAGCTGAGAGGGAGGACAGTACTTTTGCAGACGCCATCACTATGGTTAATA
>NC_069407.1:40125342-40190342 GCF_026875155.1 Cherax quadricarinatus | reverse complement strand
GTAATTCCACAGTCACTAGTGAATGTAGCCTTACAGCTAGTTCACAATGTACCAGGTGTTGCGCACCCTTGTATGGATCGTTCTGTAAAGCAACCCAGATTGAAATACTTTTGCCCTCGTATGGCTACTGATATTTCTGAGTATGTTAAGAAATGTAGTGTCTGCGTGCAACATAAAGGTAATGTTAATGGTCCTAATCCAATCCAGGTATATCCAACTATTAGCAAACCATGGGAAAGAGTTGCGCTAAATCTGTTAACTAATTTCCAATTTTCCCACCTGGGCAACAAATATCTGTGTTATGGTAGATCATTTCACCGGATATTGTGAGCTAGTTCCTATTGCAGATAAGACTGCTGAAACAGTAGCTAAAGCATTTAAAGAATGCATTATCTGCAGGCATACCACCCCTAAGTCCCTAGTAACACATAATGGAGGTGAATTCTGTAATGAGATTCTCGAAAATTTGTGTATGTTGTACAAGATCTCTAAATCCACCAATGTTCCTCATCATCCTGCCAACAATGGGTTAGCGGAACGAACCAATAAGAAAGTACTTGATGTCTTGAGAGCCACTATCAATTCCAATAGTGAAACCTGGGATGAAGTTCTATCTGATGTTCAGTGTGCCATAAATTCTGCTTACAATGTTTCTATAGGTGACACTCCACATTATGCATTGTACGGTGTAGATAAACGTTTGCCTTATGAGTTGTTAAATTCTAACCCGAAACCAAATTAAAACCCTGATGATTTCATAGCAACTCGTGCCAGCTTAGCTCAAAGTGTTTTTAGAAGAATCCGTAAAACACTTCATAAATCAACAGCAGAATTTACAAGAGTCGCTAACACTCGAGCAAAGGCGTCCAAAATTACAGTAGGTTCAAGAGTTATGCTGACTAACTTTAACAAAACGTCTGCAATGCCTAAGCTTGATCGAAAGTTTGTTGGTCCTTATAGAGTAGTTGAACACATCAATGGCAATAAGTATAAGGTTAGAGAAATTAGTACTGGTCAGTAAAAAGAATCACATATAGATCATATGAAGTTAGTATGTGATGATAATGATGTTCCAACCCAGATTAATGTGACAGACTCTGACAATCCTCCTGACTCTGTACCCTCTACCTCTGATACTCAGTCAGACGATCAACCTGAATATCGTTATTCCCAACATACACAACAGATATTGAGAAATTCTCAAGTATCATTTGTAACTACCAATTCAGATCTGCCTCAAACACGGCATGAGTTAGCCAGTGCAACAGAGTTTGATCCTCCCAGAGATGATACCCATTCTGCATATATAAATCTCACGCTAGCAGAGTTGGGGTTAAATGTAAATGACCTGTATAGATGAATAATATAGTTTACTGAAAAAAAGAGAGGAAGAAAAACTTTATAAAACTGGGATGCTTGAATGTGCGTGGATGTAGTGCGGATGACAAGAAACAGATGATTGCTGATGTTATGAATGAAAAGAAGTTGGATGTCCTGGCCCTAAGCAAAACAAAGCTGAAGGGGGTAGGGGAGTTTCGGTGGGGGGAAATAAATGGAATTAAATCTGGAATATCTGAGAGAGTTAGAGCTAAGGAAGGGGTAGCAATAATGTTGAAGGATAAGTTAACGAAGGAGAAAAGAGAATATGAATGTGCAAATTCAAGGATTATGTGGATTAAAGTAAAGGTTGGATTCGAAAAGTGGATCATAATAAGCGTGTATGCACCTGGAGAAGAGAGGAATGTAGAGGAGAGAGAGAGATTTTGGGAGATGTTAAGTGAATGTATAGGAACCTTTGAACCAAGTGAGAGAGTAATTGTGGTAGGGGACCTGAATGCTAAAGTAGGAGAAACTTTTAGAGGGTGTGGTAGGTAAGTTTGGGGTGCCAGGTGTAAATGATAATGGGAGCCCTTTGATTGAACTTTGTATAGAAAGGGGTTTAGTTATAGGTAATACATATTTTAAGAAAAAGAGGATAAATAAGTATACAATTATGATGAATAGCGAAATGATAGTAGTTTGTTGGATTATGTATTGGTAGATAAAAGACTGTTGAGTAGACTTCATGGTGTTCATGTTTTTAGAGGGGCCACAGATACATCAGATCACTGTTTAGTTGTAGCTACACTGAGAGCAAAAGGTAGATGGGATACAAGGAGAATAGAAACATCAGGGAAGAGAGAGGTGAAGGTTTATAAACTAAAAGAGGAGGCAGTTAGGGTAAGATATAAACAGCTATTGGAGGATAGATGGGCAAATGAGAGCATAGGCAATGGGGTCGAAGACGTATGGGCTAGGTTTAAAAATGTAGTGTTAGAGTGTTCAGCAGAAGTTTGTGATTACAGGAAAGTGGGTGCAGGAGGGAAGAGGAGCGATTGGTGGAATGATGATGTAAAGAGAGTAGTAAGGGAGAAACAGTTAGCATATGAGAAGTTTTTACAAAGTAGATGTGATGCAAGGAGGGAAGAGTATATGGAGAAAAAGAGAGAGGTTAAGAGAGTGGTGAAGCAATGTAAAAAGAGAGCAAATGAGAGAGTGGGTGAGATGTTATCAACAAATTTTGTTGAAAATAAGAAAAAAAGTTTTGGAGTGAGATTAACAAGTTATGGAAGCCTAGAGAACAAATGGATTTGTCAGTTAAAAATAGGAGAGGAGAGTTATTAAATGGAGAGTTAGAGGTATTGGGAAGATGGAGGGAATATTTTGAGGAATTGTTAAATGTTGATGAAGATAGGGAAGCTGTGATTTTATGTATAGGGCAAGGAGGAATAACATCTTGTAGGAGTGAGGAAGAGCCAGTTGTGAGTGTGGGGGAAGTTCATGATGTAGTAGGTAAAATGAAAGGCGGTAAGGCAGCTGGGATTGATGGAATAAAGATAGAAATGCTAAAAGCAGGTGGGGATATAGTTTTGGAGTGGTTGGTGCTATTTAATAAATGTATGGAAGAGGGTAAGGTACCTAGGGATTGGCAGAGTGCATGCATAGTTCCTTTGTATGAAGGCAAAGGGGACAAAAGAGAGTGCAAAAATTATAGGGGGATAAGTCTGTTGAGTATACCTGGTAAAGTGTATGGTAGAGTTATTATTGAAAGAATTAAGAGTAAAACGGAGAATAGGATAGCAGGTGAACAAGGAGGCTTTAGGAAAGGTAGGGGGTGTGTGGACCAGGTGTTGACAGTGAAACATATAAGTGAATAGTATTTAGATAAGGCTAAAGAGGTTTTTGTGGCATTTATGGGTTTTGGATAAGGCGTATGACAGGGTGGATAGGGGGGCAATGTGGCAGATGTTGCAGGTGTATGGTATAGGAGGTAGATTACTGAAAGCAGAGTTTTTACAAGGATAGTGAGGCTCAAGTTAGAGTATGTAGGAAAGAGGGAGATTATTTCCCAGTAAAAGTAGGCCTTAGACAAGGATGTGTGATGTCACCGTGGTTGTTTAATATATTTATAGATGGGGTTGTAAGAGAAGTAAATGCGAGGGTCTTGGCAAGAGGCGTGGAGTTAAAAGATAAAGAATAACACATAAAGTGGGAGTTGTCACAGTTGCTCTTTGCTGATGACACTGTGCTCTTGGGAGATTCTGAAGAGAAGTTGCAGAGGTTGATGGATGAATTTGGTAGGGTATGTAAAAGAAGAAAATTAAAAGTGAATACAGGGAAGAGTAAGGTTATGAGGATAACAAAAAGATTAGGTGATGAAAGATTGGATATCAGATTGGAGGGAGAAAGTATGGAGGAGGTGAATGTATTCAGATATTTGGGAGTGGACGTGTCAGCAGATGGGTCTATGAAAGATGAGGTGAATCATAGAATTGATGAAGGGAAAAGGGTGAGCGGTGCACTTAGGAGTCTGTGGAGACAAAGAACTTTATCCTTGGAGGCAAAGAGGGGAATGCATTAGAGTATAGTTTTACCAATGTTCTTTTATGGGTGTGAAGCATGGGTGATGAATGTTGCAGAGAGGAGAAGGCTGGAGGCAGTGGAGATGTCATGTCTGAGGGCAATGTGTGGTGTGAATATAATGCAGAGAATTCGTAGTTCGGAAGTTAGGAGGAGGTGCGGGATTGCCAGAACTGTTGTCCAGAGGGCTGAGGAAGAGTTGTTGAGGTGGTTTGACATGTAGAGAGAATGGAGCAAAACAGAATGACCTTTTATATCCTACCTCTCTCCCCCCTCCCACCCTTTTCCAATATTTCTATCCTTACCCATCCTTCTTCCTTACCCATCTTACCAAAGCTCTGGCCATAAGAAGAAGAAGTGTATCAGTCTGTAGCGGAAGGAAGGCGGGGTAAGGGTCGGCCTAGGAAAGGTTGGAAGGAGGGGGTAAAGGAGGTTTTGTGTGTGAGGGGCTTGGACTTCCAGCGGGCATGCGTGAACGTGTTTGATAAGAGTGAATGGAGACAAATAGTTTTTAATACTTGACATGCTGTTGGAGTGTGAGCAAAGTAACATTTATGAAGGGATTCAGGGAAACCGGCAGGCTGGACTTGAGTCCTGGAGATGGGAAGTACAGTGCCTGCACTCTGAAGGAGGGGTGTTAATGTTGCAGTTTAAAAACTGTAGTGTAAAGCACGCTTCTGGCAAGGCAGTGATGGAGTGAATAATGGTGAAAGTTTTTCTTTTTCGGGCCACCCTGCCTTGGTGGGAATCGGCCAGTGTGCAAATAAAAAAAATAAAAATACAATGAAGTCTGCTACAATACCAACTTATTAATATTCAAGAATTTTTTGTGTGTGTTCACGTTCTCTCCGAATTCTGAGATTTAACGGTCTAGATTTGAGTGCACCAAGTCTGCCTTTTCTGTTAAACACCTTTTTATTTGTGTGTATATTTTTTCCTCAGAATCCCTAGATCACATGAATACAGACCGATTGATCAACTTTTTTTCATCACTTTTATTGTTTAATCCCAATACTGAGCCTTATTCTATGCCTTGTGATATATTATACCTTGTAATGCATTACAGTAAGTTCCATTACATTAGTTCCCATCCCATTATTCTCCTTATGTATGTTATAATGTTCAATTGTTGTGTACTTTGATGCTGTATAGAATCAGCCCAAGCCATACGCCTGTCATCTCTAGTTTGTATTAGCTGAATGTTGGGACGCCATACGTTAGCGTCGCCGAGCTCTCAGTAGTATCAGTTACCAGTAACTAGTTACCAGTGTCAGTAGTAATGACTCACTACCAACCGTCTGTGTGAATCACTTGTTATTCACTGATGTTACCGCTGCCCCTAACATGTTTTGAATGCCACTCACCCGCTAGGCATCATTTATGAGTCACTTGAAGGATAGACAGGAGAGATGCAGGTCAAGCTTTGCACTTCCCATATAGTCCGTCGAATATATGCACTTACCACCTACGTGAATATTATTACCCAATCCACATTTCTGAAGCCACAGGACATTGGTGGTCCTGTGGGTTAGACCATCATGTGATTTTCGCTCACCATGAAGCGGGCCAAAATGACATGGGTTTGAGTCCTTGGCTAGTTGCAGTGTTGTTGTTGATTAAATACCACTTGTTCATGGTTACAATAATATAAAATACTACTTGTGGAGGCTAGTACAACAAACGGGGAGTAGAATGAAATTAGCTTAGTAGCACCCACACCAACGTATATCCACAGATCAAGGTAAAACACCAGGTTCTGCTGAGTGCTTGATTCTTGTAGGATTGTGTGGTCCTGTGGGTTAGAGCGTCATGTGATTTTTGCTCACCATGAGTCCGGCCAAAACGACATGGGTTCGAGTTCTTGACTAGTTGCAGTGTTATTGATTAAATACCACTCATTCGTGGTTACAATAATATATATATAAGTCGTGCCGAATAGGCAGAACTTGCGATCTTGGCTTAAATAGCAATGCTCATCTTGCCATATAGGACAAGCGAAAATTTGTGTATGCAATAATTTCGCCAAAATCATTCTGAAGCTAACGAAAAAAATATATTTCACTGTATTTATTTAGTACTAAATTATTGTAAACAAATCCAAAATATATTTAGTTGGGTTAGGCTATAATAAATTGTTCTTGTTATAATAAGGTTAGGTAAGTTTTCTAAGATTCTTTTGGTGCAAAATTATAAATTTTTACAATAACATTAATGAAAAAAATTTATTTTTAAACGTATAAGAGAAAATTTTAGAAAGGACTTAATTTTAAATGAGTTCTTGCTAATTGACCAGTTTTACATATTCGGCACGACATATATATATATATATATATATATATATAATATATATATATATATATATATATATATATATATATATATATATATATGCAATAAGATCACAGTAAACAGGTGATTTCAGAATATGCAAAACAACCACTCTGAAAAAATAGAGAAATTCCAAGCGCTTTCGTGACTACTCACGAAAGCGCTTGGAATTTCTCTATTCTTTCAGAGTGGTTGTTTTGCATATATATATTATTATATATATATATATATATATATATATATATATATATATATATATATATATATATATATATATATATATATATATATATATATATGCAATAAGATCACAGTAAACAGGTGATTTCAGAATATGCAAAACAACCACTCTGAAAAAATAGAGAAATTCCAAGCGCTTTCGTGACTACTCACATTATCAAGGAACTATATAGTTCCTTGATAATGTGAGTAGTCACGAAAGCGCTTGGAATTTCTCTATCTTTCAGAGTGGTTGTTTTGCATATATATATATATATATATATATATATATATATATATATATATATATATATATATATATATATATACATATATTTGTGGAAGGCAGTATCGGTAGGCGCGCATGGCCATCCCAGACAGACATATTATGGAAGTCATTAATTTAAAGTGGTGTTGATTACTCCCACACACCACTGACCCCAGCAGGTTGACTCCACGCTTCACTGGCTGGCAGGCTGGCTGGCTGGCTGGCTGGCTGGCTGGCTGGCTGGCTGGCTGGCTGGCAGGCTGGCTGGCTGGCTGGCTGACTGGCTGGCTGGCTGGCTGGCTGAGTAATTTGCTGACTGGTTGGCTAGTTGGCAGTTTTTTTTGTTGGCTGGCTGGCTAGTTTGCAGATTGGTTGTCTGGTTGACTGGTTGGTTACTTGGCAGGATAGTTGGCTGGCTAGTTGGCACTGGCTGACTAGTTGGCTGGCTGGCTGGCTAGTTGGCTGGCTGGCTGGCTAGTTGGCTGGCTGGCTGTCTAGTTGGCTGGCTGGCTAGCTGGTTCAGGCTGTGTTGGTGTAAATTTGACTACTTTCTAACTTTGTTAAAAATTAAATGCTTGGAATAACTGGAAGTTGTGCATTAACTGGAGAATGCATCTTCCGGTAGGTTTGAGACTTTTAGCACTGGAGTAGTAACAGATGTCTGAAATGGTCTTGGTCGACAGTATGCAGATTAGTAGGCTGTTTCCTCCAGCGGTTCAGATGTTGTCTAAAAGCTACGACAGATCGTGAAAATTAAGCCTAATTAAAAATGATCTGCTAATTTTTACACTGGTATAGTTAAGGTTGTGTCGCATATGTGAGAATAACTTGTGGAAGTTTTATTACGATCCTTCTGAAGCTTTGTGTGTTATAAACGGAAGTTCAACTACCCTTTGAAAGTCTACTCCCTGGCTGGAGATGTCCGGAGAGTTTGAAGACTATCCTCCCTGGCATGAGATGTCCGGAGAGTTTGAAGACTATCCTCCCTGGCATGAGATGTCCGGAGAGTTTGAAGACTATCCTCCCTGGCATGAGATGTCCGGAGAGTTTGAAGACTATCCTCCCTGGCATGAGATGTCCGGAGAGTTTGAAGACTATCCTCCCTGGCATGAGATGTCCGGAGAGTTTGAAGACTATCCTCCCTGGCATGAGATGCCCGGAGAGTTTGAAGACTATCCTCCCTGGCATGAGATGTCCGGAGAGTTTGAAGACTATCCTCCCTGGCATGAGATGTCCGGAGAGTTTGAAGACTATCCTCCCTGGCATGAGATGTCCGGAGAGTTTGAAGACTATCCTCCCTGGCATGAGATGTCCGGAGAGTTTGAAGACTATCCTCCCTGGCATGAGATGTCCGGAGAGTTTGAAGACTATCCTCCCTGGCTGGAGATGTCCGGAGAGTTTGAAGACTATCCTCCCTGGCTGGAGATGTCCGGAGAGTTTGAAGACTATCCTCCCTGGCTGGAGATGCCTGGAGAGTTTGAAGACTATCCTCCCTGGCATGAGATGTCCGGAGAGTTTGAAGACTATCCTCCCTGGCATGAGATGTCCGGAGAGTTTGAAGACTATCCTCCCTGGCATGAGATGTCCGGAGAGTTTGAAGACTATCCTCCCTGGCATGAGATGTCCGGAGAGTTTGAAGACTATCCTCCCTGGCTGGAGATGCCCGGAGAGTTTGAAGACTATCCTCCCTGGCTGGAGATGCCCGGAGAGTTTGAAGACTATCCTCCCTGGCTGGAGATGCCCGGAGAGTTTGAAGACTATCCTCCCTGGCTGGAGATGCCCGGAGAGTTTGAAGACTATCCTCCCTGGCTGGAGATGCCCGGAGAGTTTGAAGACTATCCTCCCTGGCTGGAGATGCCCGGAGAGTTTGAAGACTATCCTCCCTGGCTGGAGATGCCCGGAGAGTTTGAAGACTATCCTCCCTGGCTGGAGATGCCCGGAGAGTTTGAAGACTATCCTCCCTGGCTGGAGATGCCCGGAGAGTTTGAAGACTATCCTCCCTGGCTGGCGATGTCCGGAGAGTTTGAAGACTATCCTCCCTGGCTGGCGATGTCCGGAGAGTTTGAAGACTATCCTCCCTGGCTGGCGATGTCCGGAGAGTTTGAAGACTATCCTCCCTGGCTGGAGATGCCCGGAGAGTTTGAAGACTATCCTCCCTGGCTGGCGATGTCCGGAGAGTTTGAAGACTATCCTCCCTGGCTGGAGATGCCCGGAGAGTTTGAAGACTATCCTCCCTGGCTGGCGATGTTCATAGAGTTTGAAGACTATTCTCCCTGGCTGGAGATGTTTGAAGACTATCCTCCCTGGCTGGCAATGTCCCGAGAGTTTGAAGACTATCCTCCCTGGCTGGAGATGTCCGGAGATGTTTGAAGACTATCCTCCCTGGCTGGAGATGTCCCGAGAGTTTGAAGACTATCCTCCCTGGCTGGCAATGTCCGGAGAGTTTGAAGACTATCCTCCCTGGCTTGAGATACCCGGAGAGTTTGAAGACTATCCTCCTTGGCTGGAGATGTCCGGAGACGTTTGAAGACTATCCTCCCTGGCTGGCAATATCCGGAGAGTTTGAAGACTATGCTCCCTGGATGGCAATGTCCGGAGAGTTTGAAGACTATCCTCCCTGGCTGGCAATGTCCGGAGAGTTTGAAGACTATCCTCCCTGGCTGGAGATACCCGGAGAGTTTGAAGACTATCCTCCCTGGCTGGAGATGCTCGTAAAGTTTGAAGACTATCCTCCCTGGCTGACGATGTCCGGAGAGTTTGACAAGAGACAAGTTATCATATGAAAACGCTTCTAATCGGCTTCAAACTTTCAGCGGTGGTGTATATTAATTGGATAAAGGGTCGAATTGCTAATGAACTATGTAGATGCCAATTTGTTAATTTTGTATATGCAAATAGCTCAGAGGTTTACATGTGATAATGTTAGAATGCCTCTTCCGATCGGCTTCAAACTGTCCTCACAGGTGTATCTTACTTACCTTGGTTTTGGAGTATGTGCTAATTTTAGTATAAAATTGCTAGGCGGGATAAATTGAGAATGCCTTGTCTGATAGGCTTCAAACCTTCAGTGTTGGTGTATTTTCCTCAAAGGAAGACTCGGGATGTTAGTGGGCGGTTCAGGTCCTAACTGGCAAATATTAAATAGCTTGGATGTTGGTTTCCCTGGGATAACCAGAGAATGCCTCTACTGATCTGCTTCAAACCTTTTATGGTGATGAATGTTATTTAGACGAAGGTTCGAGTTAGTACAGTTTTTGACACTTGCGAATGTGTTGATCTATAGCTCCTGAGTCTTTTAAGGATATTAAGCTACAGGTTCTCTACACCTTAAGTGTGTTGGGCTATACTTGTTAGGGAAATGGACACAGGTACAGTTAATGTGGCATTTTTTTGTGGCAACGTTTCGCTCTCCAAGAGCTAAAGTCAAGGCGTAACGGCTTAACAACGCTCCTGGAGAGCGAAACTTTGCCACAGTAAAATGTCACATTAGTTGAATCTGTCCATTTATTTAACATTTTGTCGGTAGTTCTGCTATTATTACCGAGTTATATTTCCCGGACCTCTTTAAGTTGTTTTATTTTTGGAGTCATCGGAGAAGCGCTAAACCTCACATAGAATGAGAAATCAGGTTCCAGCCTCAGAAGAGAAATCCAACACCTTGCATCATGAGTCACTCATTAGCACCTTCCTAGAGGGGTCTTCAAGGTGTTGATCTCCAGTTCCTGGATCTCTTGGAGCTCCAGGTCTCTTTACAAACTTTAGCTGCATCTCCTCCGTCTCATGAGGGTCTGGAGATTTAACATTTATGCGCCATGGATGAGGTGAGGTAGAGGGCGCTGGGATTGTGGGATATGGGGATACCTTTCTCGGATCGTGCAGCACGCGGCATATATCTGGTTGCTATTTTCTGTGTGGAATCCAGTAAAAGACCTAGGGAGGCATTCTCAGTGGATTCTGAAGCATTGTCTAAGAGTTAAAGAAGAAACGTGAAATATGGAATACTGAGCACAGTACACACAACAGGAGGTGAGGTGGAATAACTACTGAGTGAGCTACGTACCTCGTAGGTAATGTGACCAGACATCTCTCCGTGGCTTCTAAAAGAAGAAGCAAAGGAACAGTGTTAACAATAGACAAATAACTCTCCCGTCTCCTTAGTGCGGTTTATTTATGAATTGTTGCAGCCACGGTACTGTGACTATATATTCTTTCTGAATTGTATAAACCACATGCAGCAATGTTCAACAAGACTGCTGAAACAGAGCAGCTGCCTTTGGTCCGGAAAACAGCTAACGAAGTTTTGATATTTAATAAAAAAAGAACAGATAGGTGGCATTAAACTATAGGACATTGTCACTAACATAAATCGTAATTATAGTTATGGAGAAGGTAACAAGAGAGGAGGAGTAACGGAGCACTTAGAAAGGAGTGGAAGTATAAACAACAGCCAACATGTTTTTAAAGACGGTACGCTAAATCCTGTCTCTCAAATCTGCTAGAGTTTAATGACGAAGTAAGGAAAGTTAGGGAGGAGAGACAAGGATGGGTGAAGAAACGAACAAAAGTTAGAGGAACAGTGAGCATAACAGAACAAAGCATTATAGTGGATTAAGGAATAGTCAACGAGAGTTGTGGCTGCAGCTTTTCTCAAGCTTCCTTACGGAACTTCTGAAACCATTTTCATGTTTCAGGGAGCCCCTACTTAAAAATTATTATATATTATTATTAATATCTTTCTCTTTAATAAACTTAAAGTTCATAAGGAAAAATATAATATAATTCATTTTTCCTGATAACTGGTTTAAACAAAAACTGACTTACGTTTTTCTCTAGTTTATTGGCAATGAAAAAAGAGACAGTAACTAAAATCAACCTGCTTGTTGAAGAGACCTCGTACGGGGGCTTTCATTCACAGAAAAAATTAAGAGTACCTGTAAACAAAAAAATAAATAAACATAAATATCCAAAACGTATATAAAACATAAACAGAACGAAAACAGATAATAACTATTACAATAATTTAGTCTTTACTGACAATGTTGAAAAGGCATAGGGCAGTTTGACTCTGGTGTCTTACAGGCGTCACTAAATATATTCCCTATGATTATTATGCTTTTAAATGATATAATAAGTTGAAGACTTAATTATAATACCCAAGAATTTTCCAAGACTATGCCGTACGTGTATAGTAAAGTTACGAATATAAAATTAAACACAAAAATTACTCAAAATACAAATGATTAGCCCATTTATCACTATTTCTCTCGGAACCCCTAGCGACATCTCGCGGAATCCTAGGCTTCCGGGGAGCCCCGGTTGAGAAACCCTGGGTATGGGGATGGGTGTGCGTGATGAGTGGGGTTCGACAATGGTCAGATGTGTCACTGTTCGCAGATGATGTGAAACTAACGAGGAGAATACACACTTGAGCAGACAAGGAAAGACTACAAATGGATTTAGTTTGATAAGTGGCTGCTAGACTTTATCTCTAGCAAATGAAAAGTTATAAAAATCGGGAAAAATGAAAGATGACTGGGAACATAGTAATGACTCAAGTGACAAAGATTACCAACATTGCTCAAGGAGAGGAATGTTCCAGTCTTCTCGTCTGAGGTGAACATCAACCGAATAACGGCCGCAGTAAAAGCAAGACTGACAAATTTAAGAATAGCTTTCAGGAACCTCAACGAGGAGGCATTCACGACGCTATACAATGCATAGGTCAGGTCCATCTTGAAGTATGCAGTTCATTATGGAGCCCACGTCTGATAAGGCACATAAGGTTGCTGGAAAAAAGTGCATACGTTTGCAAGGAGACTAGCCCCAGAGCTGGTGGACATCATGAGCTATAAGTGGAGGCTAGAGGACCTAAACCCGACTACAATAGAAGACAGAAGGCTCAGAGATGGCATGATTACGACGTACAAAATACTGAAAGGAAATGAGTGGGTAGACAGGGCTAGTGAGTGTGTATGTGTGTACTCACCTAGTTATGGTCGCAGGGGTCGATTCACAGCTCCTGGCCCCGTGTCTTCACTGGCCGCTACTAGGTCACTCTTCCTGTTCCATGAGCTTTATCATACCTCTTCTTAAAGCTATGTATGGAGTCTGCCTCCAGTATATCACTTCCCAGACTATTCCACTTCCTGACAACTCTGTGGCTGAAGAAATACTTCCTAACATCCCTGTGAGTCATCTGTGTCTTCAACTTCCAACTGTGTCCCCTTGTTGCTGTGTCCCATTTCTGGAACATCCTGTCTTTGTCCACCTTGTTAATTCCTCTCAGTATTTTGTATGTCGTTATCATGTGTCCCTATCTCTCCTGTCCTCCAGTGTCGTCAGGTTGATTGCCCTTAACCTCTCCTCGTAGGACATACCTCTTAGCTCTGGGACTAGTATTGTTGCAAACCTTTGCACTTTCTCTAGTTTCTTTACGTGCTTGGCTAGGTGTGGGTTCCAGATTGGTGCCGCATACTCCAAGATGGACCTAACGTACACGGTGTACAGGGTCCTGGACGATTCCTTATTAAGATATCGGAATGCTGTTCTGAGGTTTGCTAGGTTTGCCCCCATCTTATTCCTCATCCTCATATCAGACATAGAGATATACATCACAGCACCGTATCATCCTTTGCGGATGATACTAGGATCTGCATGAGGCTGTCATCTGCTGAGGACGCGGTTAAGTTAACTCCAAGAAGATATAAACAAAGTTTTCCAGTGGGCAACGGTAAACAATACGATGTTCAATGAGGACAAATTCCAACTACTCCGTTATGGAAAACTGGAGGAGATAATAACTAGAACAGACTCTGGCCATACAATAGAGCGGAAAATTAATGTAAGGGACTTGGGAGTAGTAATGTCTGAGGATCTCACTTTCAAGGATCACAACAGTGCCACGATCGCACGTGCAAAGAAAATGATAGGAATGAGAACGTTCAAAACGAGAGATGCCAAGCCTATGATGATCCTTTTCAAATCACTTGTTCTCTCTAGGCTGGAATACTGCTGTACATTAACATCTCCATTCAAAGCAGGTGAAATCGCAGATCTAGAGAGTGTACAGAGATCCTTTACTGCACTTATAAGTTCTGTCAAGCACCTTAACTACTGGGAACGCTTGGAAGCACTTGACTTGTACTCGTT
The DNA here is from genome assembly GCF_026875155.1 of Cherax quadricarinatus. NCBI lineage: Eukaryota > Metazoa > Arthropoda > Malacostraca > Decapoda > Parastacidae > Cherax > Cherax quadricarinatus. The sequence goes on along the minus strand of NC_069407.1, from coordinate 40,176,478 downwards.
GGAACGCAGGAGGGAGAGATATATCATAATCTACACTTGGAAAATCCTGGAAGGAATGGTCCGAAATCTGCACACAGAAATCACTCCCTACGAAAGTAAAAGACTTGGCAGGCGATGCAAAATGCCCCCAATTAAAAGTAGGGGCGTCATTGGTACACTAAGGGAAAACACCATAAGTGTTCGGGGTCCAAGACTGTTCAACAGCCTCCCATCAAGCATTAGGGGAATTGCCAATAAACCCCTGGCTGCCTTCAAGAAAGAGCTGGACAGATACCTAAAGTCAGTGCAGGACCAGCCGGGCTGTGGCTGGTACGTTGGACTGCGTGCGGCCAGCAGTAACAGCCTAGTTGATCAGGCCCTGAACCATCGGGAGGCCTGCTCATGGACCGGGCCGCGGGGGCGTTGATCCCCGAAATAACCTCCAGGTAACCTCCAGGTAGGCACTCATATGCTGCAGCAGTTATTTGGTTGATATGCGCTTCAGGAGATGTGCCTGGTGTTACACTCACCCCAAGATCTTTTTCCTTGAGTGAGGTTTGTAGTCTGTGGCCCCTAGATTGTATTCCGTCTGCGGTCTTCTTTGCCCTTCTCCAATCTTCATGACTTTGCACTAGGTGGGGTTGAACTCCAGGAGCCATTTGCTGGACCAGGTCTGCAGCCTGTCCAGATCCCTTTGTAGTTCTGCCTGGTCTTCGATCAAATGAATTCTTCTCATCAACTTCACGTCATCTGCAAACAGGGACACTTCGGAGTATATTCCTTCCGTCATGTCGTTCACAAATACCAGAAACAGCACTGGTCCTAGGACTGACCCCTGTGGGACCCCGCTGGTCACAGGTGTCCACTCTGACACCTCGCCACGTACCATGACTCGCTGCTGTCTTCCTGACAAGTATTCCCTGATCCATTGTAGTGCCTTCCCTGTTATCCCTGCTTGGTCCTCAAGTTTTTGCACCAATCTCTTGTGTGGAACTGTGTCAAACGCCTTCTTGCAGTCCAAGAAAATGCAATCCACCCACCCCTCTCTCTCTCTTGTCTTACTACTGCGTGTCTGTGTCTGTGTGTGTGTGTCTGTCTGTGCGTATGAGTGTACGTATGTGTACCAGTGTAGCAGATGCATTCAGAGCGACACATTGTAACAAAGGTCTTCCTAATTAATTCCCCAGTCATCAAACTTCGAGTTGAATTAACTGCGTGTTAAAATCAGAGTCCTCTGTCAGCCTGCAAATGAAATACAAGCTGATAATGAACCTGATATCTTTCTGCCTGTCACTCACACACACACACACACACACACACACACACACACACACACACACACACACACACAACACACACACACACACACACACCAGTGACTATCCCTATTACACACCTCACTACTTTGCATTATACACAACTGTAGCATTAGATTTTACACAGGAGATATTGTCAATATTACAGTCAGATGAATTGTGTTGCACAATCTATATTGTTGTTCGTATTGTAGTTGAACTGTTGTTAGTACTGTAGATGAATTGTTGTCAATATTGCACTGGAACAGCTGCCAGTAATGCAAGTGAATTATTAGTGTTGCAGGTGAGTTGTTGTCGGTGTTGCAGATGACTTGTCAGTGTAGCTGGTAAATTGCTGTCACTGTTGCAGGTGAACTTTTATCAGTGGCGCACTTGAGTTGTTGTCAGTGTTGCAGATGAAATATTGTCAGTGTTGCTCACCAGTTGTTGTCATAGTTGCAGGTCATTTGTTGTTAGTGTTGCGGGTGAATTGTTGTCAGCATTGCATAGTAACAGCTGCCAGTATGGAAGGTAAATTGTTGTCAGCATTGCATAGTAACAGCTGCCAGTATGGAAGGTAAATTGTTGTCAGCATTGCATAGTAACAGCTGCCAGTATGGAAGGTAAATTGTTGTCAGCATTAGAAACTCTGGTTACTTATGAAGGTTAACACTTCTTTCAGTATTTAAAGATTTACAAATTTGTCATAGAGAACCTACTCTCTACAAATAATAATAATAATGAAAACAATAATAGCAATAGTATTTATTGTTTGTATTATTATTATTATTATTATTATTATTATTATTATTATTATTATTATTATTATTATTATTATTATTATTATTATTATTATTATTATTATTATTACCGACTTACCTCTCCCCTTCCTCCAGTGTCACCAGTTTAATTGTCGCCGCTGTATTCGACTGAAGAAGTCTGCTGTGCAGGCCATAGGTTTCGGCAATACGGACATCCAAGTGTCGCACACTATCTTTCATCAGTGATCATCAGGATCTTTGCAATTACATGCAATCAAAAAGACACACAAAATCTCTTTAAGAAAAACATTGGGCACGAAGGCTAGTAAAAGAGTCTGGAGACTTCTGGCAGCTGGTTGTAGTGTTCAGAGACTTCTGGCAGCTGGTTGTAGTGTTCAGAGACTTCTTGCAGCTGGTTGTAGTGTTCAGAGACTTCTGGCAGCTGGTTGTAGTGTTCAGAGACTTCTGGCAGCTGGTTGTAGTTTTTCAGAGACTTCTGGCAGCGGTTGTAGTGTTCAGAGACTTCTGGCAGCTGGTTGTAGTGTTCAGAGACTTCTGGCAGCTGATTGTAGTGTTCAGAGACTTCTGGCAGCTGGTTGTAGTGTTCAGAGACTTCTGGCAGCTGGTTGTAGTGTTCAGAGACTTCTGGCAGCTGGTTGTAGTGTTCAGAGACTTCTGGCAGCTGGTTGTAGTGTTCAGAGAATTCTGGCAGTTTGGTTGTAGTGTTCAGAGACTTCTGGCAGCTGGTTGTAGTGTTCAGAGACTTCTGGCAGCTGGTTGTAGTGTTCAGAGACTTCTGGCAGCTGGTTGTAGTGTTCAGAGACTTCTGGCAGCTGATTGTAGTGTTCAGAGACTTCTGGCAGCTGGTTGTAGTGTTCAGAGACTTCTGGCAGCTGGTTGTAGTGTTCAGAGACTTCTGGCAGCTGGTTGTAGTGTTCAGAGACTTCTGGCAGCTGATTGTAGTGTTCAGAGACTTCTGGCAGCTGCTTGTAGTGTTCAGACACTTCTGGCAGCTGATTGTAGTGTTCAGAGACTTCTGGCAGCTGGTTGTAACGTTCAGAGACTTCTGCCAGGTGGTTGAAGTGTTCAGAGACTTCTGGCAGCTGGTTGTAGTGTTCAGAGGCTTCTGGCAGCTGGTTGTAGTGTTCAGAGACTTCTGGCAGCTGGTTGTAGTGTTCAGAGACTTCTGGCAGCTGGTTGTAATGTTCAGAGACTTCTGGCAGCTGGTTGTAGTGTTCAGAGACTTCTGGCAGCTGGTTGTAGTGTTCAGAGACTTCTGGCAGCTGGTTGTAACGTTCAGAGACTTCTGGCAGGTGGTTGTAGTGTTCAGAGACTTCTGGCAGCTGGTTGTAGTGTTCAGAGACTTCTGGCAGCTGGTTGTAATGTTCAGAGACTTCTGGCAGCTGGTTGTAGTGTTCAGAGACTTCTGGCAGCTGGTTGTAGTGTTCAGAGACTTCTGGCAGCTGGTTGTAACGTTCAGAGACTTCTGGCAGGTGGTTGTAGTGTTTGTAGACTTCTGGCAGCTGGTTGTAGTGTTCAGAGGCTTCTGGCAGTTGGTTGTAATGTTCAGAGACTTCTGGCAGATGGTTGTAGTGTTCAGAGAATTCTGGCAGCTGGTTGTAATGTTCAGAAACTTCTGGCAGCTGGTTGTAGTGTTTGTAGACTTCTGGCAGCTAGTTGTAATGTTCAGAGACTTCTGGCAGCTGGTTGTAGTGTTCAGAGACTTCTGGCAGCTGGTTTTAGTGTTCAGAGACTTCTGGCAGCTGGTTGCAGTGTTTGTTGACTTCTGACAGCTGGTTGTAGTGTTCGGAGACTTCTGGCAGCTGGTTGCAGTGTTTGGAGACTTATAGCAGCTGGCTGTAGTATTTGAAGAATTCTGGCAGCTGGTTGCAGTGTTTGGAGACTTGTGGCAGTTGGTTGTAGTGCTTCAAGACTTCTAGAAGCTGGTTGTTGAATTTTGAGACTTCTGACTGCTGGTTGCAGTATCTGGAGACTTCTAGCAGCTGGTGTTAGTGTCTTAACACCTCCAAAGTGCTGATGTACATTAATATCTTCATGTCAGATGCTAGCAAGTGCACACCCACACTCTTGCAAGATCATGGCCAGCCACACTGCTGCCAGGAAACATCATAGAGAGTAAACACTGCGTTAACCTCAAAACAAAGTTGCAGTAATGTTAATAAGTGTATGAACACAAAAAATCGGACAGTCACTGTAACATCAAGACACAGAGATCAGACCTAGACATCTGACACTGACAAGAGAGAGAGAAAGTGACCGTGGGTAAAGAACTTCCCACTCAGGCTGCAGAGTGATGTTGCCAAGCTAAGAATGGAAGAATTGAAAATAAAAGCAATGAGAGACTCTCCTCCCCAGGTTGACACCGCAAGTTAGAATGCTGAAAAAAAAATGGCAGTGACTGACGCCCGCCTCCAGGAGCAACTTGGGAGAGAAGAGAAGCCTCCAAGATTAACCTGGAAGAGAAGTCTTCAGGAGTGACTTGGGAGTGAAGAGAAGCCTCGAAGATTAACCTGGGAGAGAAGTCTCCAGGAGTGACTTGGGAGTGAAGAGAAGCCTCCAAGATTAACCTGGGAGAGAAGTCTCCAGGAGTGACTTGGGAGTGAAAAGGAACCTCCAAGGTTAACCTGGGAGAGAAGTCTCCAGGAGTGACTTGGGAGTGAAAAAGAGCCTCCAAGGTTAACCTGGGAGAGAAGTCTCCAGAAGTGACTTAGGAGAGAAGAGAAGCCTCCAAGATTAACCTGGGAGAGAAGTCTCCAGAAGTGATTTGGGAGAGAAGAGAAACCTCCAAGATTAACCCGGGAGATCAGCCTGCAGAAGTGACTTGGGAGAGAAGAGAAGCCTCCAAGGTTAACCTGGGAGAGAAGTCTCCAGAAGTGACTTAGGAGAGAAGAGAAGCCTCCAAGATTAACCTGGGAGAGAAGTCTCCAGGAGTGACTTGGGAGTGAAGAGGAGCCTCCAAGGTTAACCTGGGAGAGAAGTCTCCAGAAGTGACTTAGGAGAGAAGAGAAGCCTCCAAGATTAACCTGGGAGAGAAGTCTCCAGGAATGACTTGGGGAGAAGAGACGCCTCCAAGATTAACCTGGGAGAGAAAGCAAGCCTCTATGAGTGACTTGGAAAAGAAGAGAAGCCTCCAAGAGTAACCTGGGAGAGAAGTCTCCAGAAGTGATTTGGGAGAGAAGAGAAGCCTCCAAGATTAACCCGGGATATAAGCCTCCAGGAGTGACTTGGGAGAGAAGAGAAGCCTTCAAGAGTAACCTGGGAGAGAAAGCAAGCCTTCCTGAGTGACTTGGAAAAGAAGAGAAGCCTCCAAGAGTAACCTGGGAGAGATGAGAAACCCCAGGAGTGACTTGGGAAAGAAGTCGTTGCATCTCACTACATCCAGTAAACTGACATGTAACTTTAACGATATGTTTTGTCCCCTTACACTGGGACATTTGACATGGCCGAACTCGGGGGGAGATATACTCAAACAATTCATCCCAGCTTCAAAGCCGTACTCCAGCTCTCGGGGCGAGGGAATGAAAGGGAGTGGATACAACTCTGGGATATGTGTGTGTGTATGTGCGAGTGTGTGTGTGTGTGTGTGTGTGTGTGTGTGTGTGTGTGTGTGTGTTTTGTGTGTGTGTGTGTGTGTGTGTGTGTGTGTGTGTGTGTGTTTGTGTATGTGCGAGTTTGTGTGTTAGTGTGTACATACCTAATTGTGGTTGCAGGGGTCGATTCATAGCTCCTGGTCCCGCCTCTTCACTGGTCGCTACTGTAGGTACTCTCTGCTCCATGAGATTTATCATACCTCTTCTTAAACATATGTGTGTGTGTGTGTGTGTGTCTGTGTGTGTGTGTATGTGTGTGTGTGTGTGTGTGTGTGTGTGTGAGTGTGTGTGTGTGTGTGTGTGTGTGTGTGTGTGTGTGTGTGTATGTATTGTGTGTGTGTGTGTGTGTGGTATGTATGTGGTGTGTGTCTGTGTGTGTGTGTGTGTTTGTGTGTGTGTGTGTGTGTGTGTGTGTGTGTGTGTGTGTGTGTGTGTGTGTGTGTGTGTGTGTGTGTGTGTGTGTGTGTGTGTGTGTGTGTGTGTGTGTGTGTGTAAATCGTGGTGGACAGCCTCTCCCTCGCACGGTCTTAAAATGAAGAGGCCGCCCACCACGCTTTTAAGCTTGTTATATTTATGTAAGAAACGTGTTCTGAGATAGTATGTCTCTGTGTGTGTCTGTGGAGTGGGGATGGGAGGAAGGATGGAGGAGAGATGGAGGAGGGAGGGAGGAGGGGATGGAGGAGGGGATGGAGGAGGGAGGGAGGAGAGTTGGGGAAAGGCAAACATTTAATGTTGGATACTTATCTCTAACTTGTTTGTTAGCTCACTAGTTCTCTTTCTCTCTCATCATTTATTTAGAATTACCTCTCTAGAGCATGCGGGGAATGAGCTGCAGCTCTTGGTTCCGCCTCTTAATTCACTACCAGCCGGCGTGAAACAGCCTTATTACGGCATATATATTTTTGAACCTGAGAGTCCTCTTCAAGTGTTCAGTTTCTCTCACTTCTTAGTCTCTCTTACGCTGAAGAAATGTTTCCTGACATCGCCGTCAACCATCGGGAATGTCAGAGTTTCCAATTAAACCTTCTTTTATATAAACTGTTTATACCTGTTTATCTTATTCCCCAGAGAATTGCTTAAATCATGATAATATCCTCGCCACTTGGTTCTTGTTCTGCTGTCCTCAGTTGACGGGAGATCCAGTTACTTTCTACTCAACTCAAGCAGCTGTCTGTTTCAAATTGATTCCTTCCTCATTGAAAGGTTATCAGTTCCTGTTCGTTTTGTACTTTAAGTAGAAAAACCGGGTTTGAGCTGTACTTTTCTATACTCACGTGTTTCTGTATTTTGCCTCTGTGCAGTAATTATTGAAAGATGGTTCAGCCAGTGTCTTTTATCGCCTACTCCGCGGGATGCTACGAACTATAAAACCGATAAGTTGATAAATGCAACATTTAGGTACCTTTATTCTGGAAACGTTTCGCCATACAGTGGCTTCTTCAATCCAGTGCAGAGAAAGGTGGGAGATGAGGAGGAGTTTGAGATAATCAATCCCTGAGCCTGGAGTCGATGTGTTCAGTCCTTCAGTATTGTAATGATACCCAAATGCAGCACAAGTATCTCATTTATGGTACGAACTCTATCACGCTATTCTTTGTGCTCCTGGGTAAAAATTTTCGTCATTTTCCCGGCAGATCGTCCCAAAAATTCATCATCCAATTGCAATCGTGCCAGAAAATACCTCAGACCTTCCCATTTACCTTTCTCGCTCATCAGTCTCTTCAGTCCTCCAATTTCTTCTCAGTTGTATAGTTGCACTTGCACCATTTGGCAGAACGTCAACACGCAGTGATATCTTGCAGTTAAAGAACATTCCAGGTTGAATCTTACATATATCAGAAGAGATGGAGGTGAAAACAAGATCCAGCCTCGCTGATTCGTCATTCCCTCTATCACTCGTTATTTTTTCAACATGTTACATTAGAAAGTTCTGCATTATAGATTGAAGCAGCTTACTGCATCGAGTCTCTAGGTGTAGAGGAGTAAAGCCGCTTTAATCTATAATTCATACAAACATCTGTGGTGTGTGTGTGTGTGTGTGTGTGTGTGTGTGTGTGTGTGTGTGTGTGTGTGTGTGTGTGTGTGTGTGTGTGTGTGTGTGTGTTTGACACGCGGGATGGCCAGTGTTAAGAGGTGTTCCCTGGTCCTCCTCAAGTAACTATGGTCATAAGTGAGTCAGTCTTGTCTATCATACTCAGACAAAAGATAACTTCTATAAACATTTGCAGTTACAGTAATATCAGCCTCTTCATTTACGGTGAGATAACACTCCCTCAGTGTGTTAAGATCCTCCTCTGCTAGACGCTTCATGAAGCATTTTCTCCAGTAAGAGTCATTCACTCCCCAGCCTCCCCCACAACAACAGTAAGAGTCACTACCCCCCAGCCTCCCCCACAACAGCAGTAAGAGTCACTACCCACAGCCTTCCCCACAACAACAGTAAGAGTCACTCCCCCAGCCTCCCCACAACAACAGTAAGAGTCATTACCCTCCAGCCTCCCGTACAACAACAGAAAGAGTCACTACCCTCAGCCTCCCCCACAACAACAGTAAGAGTCACTCCCCCAGCCTCCCCCACAACAACAGTAAGAGTCACTCCCCCAGTCTCCCTCACAACAACAGTAAGATTCACTCCCCACAGTCTCCCCCACAACAACAGTAAGAGTCACTACACCTAGCCTCCCCTACAACAACAGTAAGAGTCACTCCCCAGTCTCCCCCACAACAACAATAAGTGTCACTCCCCCAGCCTCTCCCACAACAACAGTAACAGTCACTCCTCCCCTGCCTCACCCACAACAACAGTAAGAGTCATTCTCCCAGCCTCCCCCACAACAACAGTAAGTGTCACTCTTCCCCAGCCTCCCCCACAAAAACAGTAAGAGTCACTCCCCCCAGCCTCCCCCACAACAACAGTAAGAGTCACTCCCCTCAGCCTCCCCAGCAACAACAGTAAGAGTCACTCCTCCCCAGCCTCTCCCACAACAACAGTAAGAGTCACTCTTCCCCAGCCTCCCCCACAACAACAGTAAGAGTCACTCCCCTCAGCCTCCCCCGCAACAACAGTAAGAGTCACTCCTCCCCAGCCTCCCCCGCAACAGTAAGAGTCACTCCTCCCCAGCCTCCCCCACAACAACAGTAAGAGTCATTCCCCTTCTAACCTTCCCGACAACAGTGATGGAGTGAAGGAATGATGGAGTGAGGGAGGGAATAATGGAGCGAGGGAGAGAATAATAGAGTGATGGAGCGAGGGAGAGAATAATGGAGCGAGAGAGTGATGGAGCGAGAGAGAGAATAATGGAGTGAGGGAGGGAATAATGGAGCGTGGGAGAGAATAATGGAGTGATGGAGCGAGGGAGAGAATAATGGAGTGAGGGAGGGAATAATGGAGCGAGGGAGAGAATAATGGAGTGATGGAGCGAGAGAGAGAATAATAGAGCGAGAGAGTGATGGAGCGAGGGAGAGAATAATGGAGTGAGGGAGGGAATAATGGAGCGAGGGAAAGAATAATGGAGTGATGGAGCGAGGGAGAGAATAATGGAGCGAGAGAGTGATGGAGCGAGGGAGAGAATAATGGAGTGAGGGAGGGAATAATGGAGCGTGGGAGAGAATAATGGAGTGATGGAGCGAGGGGGAGAATAATGGAGCGAGAGAGTGATGGAGCGAGGGAGAGAATAATGGAGTGAGGGAGGGAATAATGGAGCGAGGGAGAGAATAATGGAGTGATGGAGCGAGAGGAGAATAATGGAGCGAGAGAGTGATGGAGCGAGGGAGAGAAATAATGGAGTGAGGGAGGGAAAATGGAGCGTGGGAGAGAATAATAGAGTGATGGAGCGAGGGAGAGAATAATGGAGCGAGAGAGTGATGGAGCGAGGGAGAGAATAATGGAGCGAGAGAGTGATGGAGCGAGGGAGAGAATAATGGAGTGAGGGAGGGAATAATGGAGCGTGGGAGAGAATAATGGAGTGATGGAGCGAGGGAGAGAATAATGGAGCGAGAGAGTGATGGAGCGAGAGAGAGAATAATGGAGTGAGGGAGGGAATAATGGAGCGTGGGAGAGAATAATGGAGTGATGGAGCGAGGGGGAGAATAATGGAGCGAGAGAGTGATGGAGCGAGAGAGAGAATAATGGAGTGAGGGAGGGAATAATGGAGCGTGGGAGAGAATAATGGAGTGATGGAGCGAGGGAGAGAATAATGGAGCGAGAGAGTGATGGAGCGAGGGAGAGAATAATGGAGTGAGGGAGGGAATAATGGAGCGAGGGAAAGAATAATGGAGTGATGGAGCGAGGGAGAGAATAATGGAGCGAGGGAAAGAATAATGGAGTGATGGAGCGAGGGAGAGAATAATGGAGCGAGAGAGTGATGGATCGAGAGAGAGAATAATGGAGTGAGGGAGGGAATAATGGAGCGTGGGAGAGAATAATGGAGTGATGGAGCGAGGGAGAGAATAATGGAGTGAGGAGAGTGATGGAGCGAGGGAGAGAATAATGGAGTGAGGGAGGGAATAATGGAGCGAGGGAGAGAATAATGGAGTGAAGAAAGGAATATTTGAGCGAGGGAGGGAATGATGGAGTGAGGGAGGGAGGGAGGAGGGAGGGATGGAGGGAGGGAGGAGTCGATTGAGTGATGGAGGGAGGGAGGGAATAATGGAGGGAGGGATTAAAATCAAAAGAAATAACAAAAATTTTTGAGCCGTTATGAGTGACCTAATTAGTGTCAGAATGAGTAAGAGAAAGAGTAATATAATGGAAAACAGGATGAGTAATAGAATGTATAATAGAATGATTGATAGAATGACTAACAGAACGTTTTAATTCTCTTTAGAGTAACAGAAGCTACAGAGACACTTCATTAATATCTACTTCGGTAAGAGACCACATATGGCAACATTTGTTGCCATATGTGGCAACAAATGTTACCACGATCAAATGTCGCATTATTTGTACAAGTTTACTTGTTTCCTGACAGTGTTTGTAACTTACCAACATTATGATATCATCAGCTTCACTTACTAATACAAAGCGGAATCATAATAGTGTTGCTTTGAGAGGCTGGTCTACACAACACCCCAGAGTGTTGCTTTGAGAGGCTAGTTCACACAACACCCCAGAGAGTTGCTTTGAGAAGCTGGTCTACACAACACCCCAGAGTGTTGCTTTGAGAGGCTGGTTCACACAACACCCCAGAGAGTTGCTTTGAGAGGCTGGTCTACACAACACCCCAGAGTGTTGCTTTGAGAGGCTAGTCTACACAACGCCCCAGAGTGTTGCTTTGAGAGGCTGGTCCATGTAACACCCCAGAGTGTTGCTTTGAGAGGCTGGTCCATGTAACACCCCAGAGTGTTGCTTTGAGAGGCTGGTCTACACAACACCCCAGAGTGTTGCTTTGAGAGGCTAGTCTACACAACGCCCCAGAGTGTTGCTTTGAGAGGCTGGTCCATGTAACACCCCAGAGTGTTGCTTTGAGAGGCTGGTCCATGTAACACCCCAGAGTGTTGCTTTGAGAGGCTAGTCTACACAACGCCCCAGAGTGTTGCTTTGAGAGGCTGGTCCATGTAACACCCCAGAGTGTTGCTTTGAGAGGCTGGTCTATACAACACCCCAGAGTGTTGCTTTGAGAGGCTGGTCTACACAACACCCCAGAGTGTTGCTTTGAGAGGCTGGTCCACATAACACCCCAGAGTGTTGCCTTGAGTTGCTGGTCCACACAACACCCCAGAGTGTTGCTTTGAGAGGCTGGTCTACACAACACCCCCAGAGTGTTGCTTTGAGAGGTTGGTCCACATAAAACCCCAGAGTGATGACTTGAGTGGCTGGTCCACACAACACACCAGAGTGTTGCCTTGAGAAGCTGGTCCACACAACACACCAGACTTATTATGTTCTAAATATCAGTTGCTTGTAACACATAGGTGCTTGTTGCACATAGAGGATGTAACACATCAGTTGCTGGTAACACATCAACAGACTACTATATATATATATATATATATATATATATATATATATTATAATATATATATATATATTATATAATATATATATATATATATTATATATTATATATATATATATATATATATATGTCGTGCCGAATATGTTAAAACTGGTCAATTAGCAAGAACTCGTTTAAAATTAAGTCCTTTCTAAAATTTTCTCTTATGCGTTTAAAGATATTTTTTTTAGCATTAATGTTAATGTAAAAAATTCTAATTTTGCTCCAAAAGAATCTTAGAAAACTTACCTAACCTTATAATAACAAAAACAATTTATTTTAGCCTAACCCAACTAAATATATTTTAGATTTGTTTACAGTAATTTAATACTAAACAAACACAGTGAAATACATTTTTTTTCGTTAGGTTCAGAATGATTTTGGCGAAATTATTGCATTCACAAATTTTCACTTGTCCTATATGGCAAGATGAGCATTGCTATTTAAGCCAAGATCGCAAGTTCTGCCTATTCGGCACGACATATATATATATATATATATATATAAGGGGTGTTGACTGGCCACGGTATCTATCAATCATCCCTGCAAGTTGGACAGAATCAAGTGTAAGGCACTCTGGGTATTGTTTGGGAAACTGAGAACAGTAAGGTGACAGTAAAGTATATGGGTAGGCCAGTGTCATCCTTCTAAGGCGACTCAGGCAGCTGCTGGGGTGGAGGCTGGTTAGGTAAGATTCGTCAGGAACAAGTGTTTCCTGACGCGGGTCATGTACCCACCACTGGAGCTTTTGGTCATCTGACTGAGGTCTTCCGCTGGCTTACCGATCCAACCCCCTTTAATAATTAAGGTTGCAATTATTACCTTTATTAATAAAGGGGGATGGTGATACTCGGTTAAATAGATTGCCATGAAAAGAAAAAGCATCCAACAGGGAAGCTTGTACGTAGCATTTAAAACTACCAATATTGAGACACCCAATCGTATCGTGTCCCAATTGTATCAGTGTGGAAACATCTCCGAACAGCAGGATTTGCCAGAAGTAGGAGAAATAACATTGGTATAATGTTCTATACGACATTCCCAAATGTTCTATTTTCGCGTCGAAGTGGACCGAAAAAACAGCCAGGATGTGTAGTCAATGGAATAAATATGCTAATTATGCTGTGTTATATACGGACGTATCAAAATCGTCACAAAGGACAGCAAGTAAGTTTATAGTAGAAAGAGAACACAGTGATGTATGTGTTACCGTCAGTTACTGGGATGGATGGTGCAGACTTTTGCCTTTTAAGTCGTCGAAGAGGAAGTAGAAGCTCGTGTTTTATTCTGTGGTTCGTTGAGTGTATTACATAGTCTACTAGATGCAGGACAGAAGAACATAAGAATGGAGGAACACTGCAGAAGGCCTACTGACCCATACAAGGCAGGTCCTTATCATAAGAAGTGTATGTGTGAAAACTGAGATACTCATTCAAAATGATTTATAAGAATATTTTCTTTGTCCCAACCACAAGTCTCTCAAGTCAGTCACTCCCTCACACCCTCATCCTCTCTCAAAACACCTCACCAAAACTTTACAACCCCTATTCCACCCCACCAACAAAACTGAAATTCACCTTCTGATAAAAAATAAGAGACGTCAAGAAAATAAGTGCACATCAAGAGACGTGCGCATGAACACTGAGCCATGTCTGATGGATGGCAGTGAAAGAGCGGATGAAAAGGCGATAGAGGCACGAAAATCGAGGACTTAAATGAGGCTCTTTTACATAGTAATGGAAATTTGCTCATTGCTACAGGGAATCCTGCAACATGGATAACAAAAGGACTAGAATTTAACAACATCCCCGAGAGAGATAAAACTAGTAATCAAGGAATAGACCTCAATTTGCAATAAATCAGTCAAGGCTGAGGTAATGCCATGAAGGTTACGAATGAGTTGCACTCGACCATATTAAGATATTAAAAGAACCTCTTTGGAAATAAGCCAGTTTGCCTCTTTTTGGTTATCCTAGGTAATCTACACATGTGTTGCTATGTATGATAATTTATGTAGCTATTTATATGTACCTGTACCTAAATAAACTTACTTAACACATCATCGACGGGTGGAGAGAGCGTTATGTGACGTGTACATTGCCGAGGATACTCACTGTTTTTATTCTACTGCTCTGAAATATGAGAATTTTAGAAAGACGTTTCAGACTGATACCAGGATAAACGGCATTCCATAGTCATGAATTACTGTGAATAATTTATTTCCAATGGATCTAGTTATTGATTTTATGCAAAATAGTGAAGTGTGGGACGTATTACGAAAGGATTAAAATACAAATCAAAGGATGGGAGCAGAACTTCGAAAAGCAGAGATTACTTATCTTTGCATTATGATGAAAGAGAAGAAAGTACCGAGTCGTAGGGAGGCAAATATTCACCAAAAATGTTGAAGTTTTAGTGGTGGTAGACACTTCAGGTGGTGACCGGTCCCACAGTGACAACGTACCGGTGATGATAACCATTGATGGTAACTAAAGCAGAAGAAAATCAAAGTGGTCAGCATACCCAGTTCTATTCTTCACTCTCTTTACTCATATCTTTCTGAAGTTTTTGTGTTAATGTTAGTGTCGTCTGGGCAGCAGAGGTACTGTACCCGTGAGCCTCGACTCTCTTTACCAGCGTATTTCTTGATCGTAGACAATGACTTGTTTTATTATCCTTACTCTCCTCTGACCTACTCCATTCCTCAACCCTTCCCATTCTCTCTCTCTCTCTCTCTCTCTCTCTCTCTCTCTCTCTCTCTCTCTCTCTCTCTCTCTCTCTCTCTCTCTCTCGATTCGGAACGTCCGAAAATTACTTAATCTGAGCGAGCTCTTAATTGGTATTTGGTTTCTGACCGCAGGAGAAGCAGCTCAAAGGATAATGGTTTTCAAAATCTGTTGAAAGTAATGGTGGGGGGGAACATTTTATATTTTCTGGAGGTGCTTGTTAGAGAGGCTCCTTAATTGAGCCTGGTGTGGAAATGAGGAGAGGAATGGAAGAAAAAGGGAAGGAGTGACAGAGATAGATGAAGGAGCGAAGGATGAAGAGAGAGTAAAGCAAGAGCAAAGCAAAGAGCAGAGAGCTTTTTTTCTCTCTAATCTCATTCTTGGGAAGCTGCGTTTTCGTTTTTTATTGGGAAATTATTCGAAGAGCGATTTTTTTTCATTATTAAATTACATTTTTAATTTCTTTCGATTGTTTATTATGTTTGTTTGTTTTCGTCAAGGCAATTTCTTTGTTTTCTCTGTCTTTAGCTTACATTTATTTCTTGGTTGAGTTTCCAGTCTTGTTATAAAGCTTAGTAGAATCATTGTATCTCCCGTCACTTTGCATTTTATCACGTACTGTTTTGATATTGTTAAGTATAATATGGACGTTCTGGTTTGTCTTAATATATTTAAAAATATCCAGCTGTAGTAACACATGCTGCCTGGCCTTTCTAATCCAGATGTCTAATCCAGTCTAGAATTTCCATCCAGAATTCCAGCGATCTAGAATTCTAATGCAGAAAGTACTACCAGTCTACAATTCCAGGACTGAGCTATATTTTCACCACTATCTTCGTAATACCAAATTAGTGGCTTCTTGTTCTCCCGGTTCTGACCGTGCAAAGTGAGTGTCTTTTTAGCCGGATTAAGAGTTTAAATCATCTGGTAGTTCAGTAGAAGAGTTAGAAATTGTCTGAAAAATCGTGGGCTTTTAAAATAAACTCTGTGTTGTCTTGTCGTCGTCTCAAGGAGAAACAACCACCAAGTGGGAAACAGTTTGATGTAAATATAATGAAAACGACACTATGAGTGTTCGACATCTGCGATATATGTATCTCTCGTTCCTGCCCTGCGTACCACACATATCACATTTATGCCACACCACACACACACACACACACACACACACACACACACACACACACACGCACACACATATATATATTATATAATATATATATTATATATATATATATATATATATATATATATATATATATATATATATATATATATATATATATATATATATATATATATATATATATATATATAAACACAAGGTTTCTCAAGAAACTGAAACGTTCTTTCTTAATTAGATAATTGCTAAAATCCTGCTAAGAAGATTCCCCCTAACGACGACAAAATTGTCTTCAACAGTTCTAACACAAGTAAATCCCTTGTGAAATAAAAGTTTTCCGAAGACACTGAAGACAAATACTGGGATTTATTAAATTCCATAATTCCCTTTGCGATATTACACTGGCGGAATAAATATTTTTAAACATAGTTACATAACTTAGATATATAATTCTTTTTTTTTTTGGTAGCAATTACTAGTAGAGGGAAAAAATAAAGTTGGGTGTTTGAATGTGCTTGGCTGTAATTCAGGTAAGAATCAGTTATGAAGATAAGCTGGTTGGTTCAGCACGATGCGGAACAAAGCTAAAAGAGGTGTGAGAGTTGCGCTGGGGAGGAGCAAATGGGTTTGAATCTTGTGGTTGTGAGAGAACAAGACTTACACATGACGCAGCGGTATTATTAAGTTATTAACTGTGGACAAAATAAAGTAGATTCACAGTGTCTAAATTAAAGAATTATGTAGAACAGAATAACAGTGAAATGTGGAAAATAAGCCGAAGTGTTTATGCTGATGAATATAAGAGGAATGTATATGAGAGAGAGATTCTGGAAAGTGTTTAAGCCTATGTTTAAGAGGTTTTGAACTTACGTACATGATAAAGTGAGTGAGACTGTTGTCGATGGCATAGTTGGTAAGGTTGCAGTGCCAGAGCTAAATCATAATAGGAGGCCCCTCTAATTGAATTATATATAATAATAAGTTTAGTAATAGGAAATATTTATTTTTAGAAGAAAATAGTATTGAGGATACAACGAGATGCGCAGTGATAGTACCTTGGTGACCGTAAGGTTGACGGAGGTGCGCAGTGTTGCAGTTTGCAATACTACGCACTGATGGATGAAAGGTTGATGGGTAAACTTCGGGATATACATGTTTTTAGAGGAGTAATTGATACATCAGATTACTTAGTGACACTAGGAGTAAGAGGGAGATGGAGCACAACGAGAAAAGTGCTAGTGAATAAGAGAGAAGTGAATGAGAGATATAAGTAGCTATTGAAAGTAAGATGAGCTAATGTTTAGGTAATGAGGAGGTCGAGGAAGTATGAGGTAGATTTGAAAATACAGGAGCACTAGTGCGCCCATCAGAGGTTTGTGGCTGTAGAGGGTACGTGAAGTTGGGAAGAAATATGATTGGTTGAATGATGAGGTAAAAAGAGACGGGTAAGGAAGAACAGGTTGGCACGTAAGATGTTTTTACAAAATAAAAAAAATGATTTGTGCAAAAGGTAGAGTAAATGGAGAGAAAAAAGGTTATACAAGTGGTGATGAGGTGTAAATAAGAGAATAGGTGAGCCTTTCACACGAAATTTTGCTGAGAATAAGAAATGGCTTTTGAGTGACAATAATAAGATGAGAAAGCCTGGAGACCAAATTTGTCAGTTAAGAACAAAAGAAATGAGATGTTAAGTGAGGAGAAGGGAGACAATATTTTGAGTTATTAAATACTGATGAGGAAAATGAGGCATTGATTTCATAAAATGTACAAAGATTAGATCTAGTGAGCAGAGATCAACCAGAGATGAGAGTAGAGGAAGTGGATGAAGTATGTATGTACAGTAGGATGGATAGGAGTGAAGCTTCTGAGAGAGAAAGAGAGAGAGTGAGAGAGAGAGAGAGAGAGAGAGAGAGAGAGAGAGAGAGAGAGAGAGAGAGAGAGAGAGAGTGGAAGGGAGGAAATTAAAACAGAGATGCTATAAGCAGAGGGAGGAGGGATGGTGGAGCTTTTGGAACACTCGATGTCTTTCTTTAATATATGTATTGTTTCTGAAGGAGTAAAGGGTAAGACAGAAAGTAGAATTGCGGAGGAGCAAAGAGAATTTCGAAAGGGAAGAGGATGTGTAGGCCGAGTGCATACATTAAAACATGTGGACCTGTTGTTTGTATTTGTGGATTTAGGAAAGGTGACTCTGAAGGTGAGAGCACAGTACCTGCACTCTGAAGGTGAGAACACAGTACCTGCACTCTGAAGGTGATAGCACAGTACCTGCACTCTGAAGGTGAGAGCACAGTACCTGCACTCTGAAGGTGAGAGCACAGTACCTGCACTCTGAAGGTGATAGCACAGCATCTACACTCTTAAGGTGATAGCACAATTGATGTGTGCCTCAGGAGATGTGCCCGGTGTTATACTCAACCCAAGATCCTTTTCCTTGAGTGAGGTTTGTAGTCTGTGGCCCCCCTAGACTGTACTCCGTCTGCGGTCTTCTTTACCCTTCCCCAACCTTCATGACTTTGCACTTGGTGGGGTTGAACTCCAGGAGCCAGTTGCGGGACCAGGCCTGCAGCCCATCTTGTGTCGGTATGTGTGTGTGTGTGTGTGTGTGTGTGTGTGTGTGTGTGTGTGTGTGTGTGTGTGTGTGTGTGTGTGTGTGTGTGTGTGTGTGTGTGTGTTGTGTATGTTTGTGTGTCTGTCTCTGTGTGTCTATCTGTGTGCGTGTCTTTGTGTGTGCGCTCATCTATATGTGGTTACAGGATTGAGTCACAACTTCTGCCCGCTTCTTCGCCCGTCTTTACTAGGTCCACTCTCTCCTGGCTCCAAAAGCCTTATCGCACTTCTTAAAGCTATGTATGGTTCTTACCTCCAACTCCAAGGCTGTAGTAATACTTTCTAACATCCCTGTGACTAATCTGAGTTTTCATCTTATAGTTTTGTCCCTTTGTTCCTGTATTCCACACTGATACTTCATACTCCAATATAGGCCTGACGTACACTGTGTACAATGTCGTGAATGCCTCCTTTCTTAAATGTCAAAATGCTATTCATAGGTTTGCCAGGCGTCCATGTGCTGCAGCAGTTATTTAGTTGATGTGAGTCTCAGAGGATGTGCTCGTTATGATACTTACCCCAAAATCCTTTTGCTTGACTGAGGTTTGGAGTCTTTAACCCTCGAGCCTATGCTTCGTCTGAGATCTTCTTTGCCCTTCCCCAAGCTTTATGACTTTGTAGTTGGTGGGGTTGAACTCCAGGAGTCACTTGTCAGACCAGGCTTGCAGCCTAGTCCAACATCCTTTTGTAGTCTTTCCTTATCCTCGTCCGCTTGTATTCTTTTCATTAGTTTCACGTCGTCTACTAACAGGGACACCTCTGAATTTATCCCCTCTATCATGTCATTCACATTTGCAAGAAACAGCACCGGTGTTTGTGGTCACAAAAATTGTGTTTACGATGGGTCGCGTTTTAACTGCACAAACACACCCCACACAAAAGCGAATATGCACAGATCGAGGCCCAGCGGCAGTACAAGAATGACATAGCATCGGAAGCCAAATCTGACCTAAAGTTGTTGTACAACCACATCAGGAGGAAAACAGCAGACAACGCTGAGGAAGGAAGGAGGGGAAATCACAAGAGATGACCAAGAAGTATGTGAAGAGCTCAACACGAGATTTAAAGAAGTATTTTCAGTTGAGACAGAAAGGGTTCCAGCAAATCGAAATGGTAGGGTACACCAATAAGTGTTGGACACAATAGCATAACCGAGGAGGAGGTGAAGAGCTACTAAGTGAAGTAGATAACTTTAAGGCAGGGAGACCGGACAACATCTCTTCAGGGTCCTGAGATAGGGAGCAGAGGCACTGTGTGTACCACTAACAACAATCTTCAATACATCATTCAAAACAGGGCAACTACCTGAGGTGTGGAAGACAGCAAATATAGTTCCAGTTATTAGGGAAGGAGACAGACAGCATGAAACTACAGACCAGTGTCACTGACGTGCATAGTATGCGAAGTCATGGAGAAGATTATCAAGAGAAGAACTGTGGAGTTCCTAGAAAGGAATGAGTTTATATGCGATAACCAACATGGTTTCAAGGAAGGAAAATCCTGTGTCACAAACCTACTGGGGTTTTTACGACGAGTTGATAGCAGTAATTCGAGAGAGAGAGAGAGAGAGAGAGAGAGAGAGAGACAGGTGGGTAGATTGCATTTTCTTGGACTGTAAGAAGGCTTCGGACACAGTTCCACTTAAGAGATTAGTGCAAAAGCTAGATGAGCATGCAGGAATAACAGGAAAGACACTGTAATGGATCAGAGAATACCTGATAGGAAGGAAACATCAAGTGATGGTACGTGGCGAGGTGTCGAGCGGGGCTCAACATGGGTCAGTCCTAGAACCAGTACTGTGTCTGATATATGTTAATGACATGACGGATGGGACAGTCTCAAAGGTGTCCCTGTTTGCAGATGATGTGATGCAAATGCGAAAAATTCAAATGGATGAGGATCAGGTAGGACTAAGAAGGGATATGATCTGGCTGCAAGCCTCAGTTACAGGAATGTTAGGAAGTATTTTTTCAGTCATAGAGTTGTCAGGAAGTGGAACAATCTGTAGATTGATGTAGTGGAGGCAGGATCCATGCATAGCTTTAAGAAGAGGTACGATAATGCTCATGAAGCATGGAAAGAGTGGACCTAATAGCGGCAAGCAAAGAGGCACGGTTTCAGGGACAAGCCAGCACGGTTTCAGGGATGGGAAATCCTGTGTACAAACTTACTGGAGTTTTATGACAGGGTGACGGTTGAAAGACAAGAGAGAGATGGCGGTGGGTAGATTGCATTTACTTGGACTGTAAGAAGGCGTTTGACACAGTTGCACACAAGAGACTAGTGCGGAAGCTGGAGGACCAGGAAGGGATAACAGGGAAAGCACTACAATGGATCAGGGAATACCTGTCAGGAAGACAACAGCGAGTCATGGTACATGGCGAGGTGTCAGAGTGGGCGCCTTTAACGAGCGGGGAGCCACAGGGATCAGTCCTAGGACCGGTGCTGTTTCTGGTATTTGTGAACGACATGATGGAAGGAATACAATCTGAAGTGTCCTTGTTTGCAGATTATGTGAAGTTGATGAGAAGAATTAAATCGGACGAGGATCAGGCAGAACTACAGAGGAATCTGGACAGACTGCAGACTTGGTCCAGCAACTGACTTCTGGAATTCAACCCCCACCAAGTACAAAGTCATGAAGCTTCTGGAAGGGCAAAGAAGACCACAGACGGAGTACAGTCTAGGGAACCAGAGCCTACAAACCTCACTCAAGGAAAAGGATCATGGTGTGTCTATAACACCGGGCACATCTCCTGAGGAGCACATCAACCAAATAACTGCTGCAGCATACGGGCGCCTAGCAAACCTAAGAACAGCATTCCGATATCTAAATAAGGACTCATTCAGGACCCTGTACACTGTGTACGTTAGGTCCATATTGGAATATGCAGCGCCAGTTTGGAACCCACACCTAGCCAAGCATGTAAAGAAACTAAAGAGAGTGCAAAAGTTTGCAACAAGACTAGTCCCGGAGCTAAGGGATATGTCCTACTAGGAGAGGTTAAGGGAAATCGACCTAACGACACTGGAAGACAGGAGAGATAGGGGGGATATGATAACGACAAATGAAAGACAGGATGTTTCAGAGATGACACAGTAACAAGGGGTCACAGTTGGAAGTTGAAAACTCAAATGAATCACAGGGATGTTAGGAAGTATTTTTTCAGTCACAGAGTTGTCAGGAATTGGAACAGCCTGGGTAGTGACGTAGTGGAGGCAGGATCCATACATAGCTTTATTAAGAAGAGGTATAATAAAGCTCACGGAGCGGGAAGACTGGCTGAGTAGCGGCCAGTTGAAGAGACGGAGCCAGGAGCTATGACTCCACCCCCGCAACCACAACTAGGTGAGTACACACACACACACACACACACACACAGGTTAAGGGAAATCAACCTGACGACACTGGAGGATAGGGGAGATAGGGGGGACATGATAACGACATACAAAATACTGAGAGGAATTGACAAGGTGGACAAAGACAGAATGTTCCAGAGATGGGACACAGTAACAAGGGGACACAGTTGGAAGTTGAAGACACAGATGAATCACAGGGATGTTAGGAAGTATTTCTTCAGCCACAGAGTAGTCAGTAAGTGGAATAGTTTTAGTAGCGATGTAGTGGAGGCAGGATCCATACATAGCCTTAAGCAGAGGTATGATAAAGCTCACGGTTCAGGGAGAGTGACCTAGTAGCGACCAGTGAAGAGGCGGGGCCAGGAGCTTGGACTCGACCCCTGCAACCTCAACTAGGTGAGTACACTGACAGACAACAATCGGCAGTAAAATTCTTGACGGCCTCAGAGACACATCCGTCGTAGTTTCAATGACCATTTTAGTGCGGACGCATCAGCCTTGTTTTTGTGTCTAGCTAGTTGTACTTCCCCCATCCCCTCCTCTCTCTCTCTCTCTCTCTCTCTCTCTCTCTCTCTCTCTCTCTCTCTCTCTCTCTCTCTCTCTCTCTCTCTCTCTCTCATCCTCTGCACAACTGGTTTATTATCTCTAAGTATATTCTCACCCTCCTGTACCTCCCTCTTTCTCTTCTCAGTTTCAACCTGTCTTGTAGCCTCCCACCATCCTTCCTCCTAGTCTCCCCTTTACCCTTGTCCTGCTGCTGCTGCTTCTACTGCTCCTCTTCCCCCCTCCCTCCTCCTCTCCTCCTCCTCCTCCTCCTCCTCCTCCTCTTCTTCTTCTTCTTCTTCCTTCTCCCCCTCCTCCCCCTCCTCCCCACCATCAGGAGGAAGGCTACTCCTGGGGGGATGGTGGTGGTGGCGGCGGTGGTGGTGGTGACGGTGGTGATGGTGGCGGTGGTGGCGGAGGTGAGGGCGGCAGTGGTGGCGGTAGTGGCGGCGGCGGTGATGGTCATGGTGGCGGTGGTGGTTGTTGGCGATGGTGGCGGCGGCGGCAGTGGTGGCAGCGGCGGAGGTGGTGGCGGCGGCGGTGTTGGTGGTGATGGTGGTGGTGGTGGTGGAGGAAGACCCAGTTTAATGTAAGTTGAAGACCTGAAGTGTAGTGTAGTGGAGTTCCTGTCACTCTTACTGACACAAGGCTCCCTAATCCTTTTTTTTTTTTATACATTGTTTTACAAGGTTAGGTTAAGGTTCCTAACTTTATTTACAAGTTAAGAGCCATTACCTACATAGGAAACAGGATGAAGTTGGAGCCATCTGTGGGGTAGCAATTTCATTTGGTCACCTGATTTTATTTCGTTGATGTCATTATGCAGTTTGAACATCCTCTACACTCGAGTCATCCTAGCAATGAATGATCTCAGATGAGGTGATGTTCTTGAGAAGTTGTGATCGGGACGGTGAAGTTGTGATCGGGACGGTGAAGTTGTGATCGGGACGGTGAAGTTGTGATCGGGACGGTGAAGTTGTGATCGGGACGGTGAAGTTGTGATCGGGACGGTTTTGCCCATCCCGGCCTGATGACGCATCAAACAGCGATTACCAGACTGAGGATCAAGCCTCCACTACTCCCAGCTCTCAATGGTAACTCTCTCCCTCCAACACCACACCCCCACGCAAACATACGCTTTTAGCGCTTCCTGAAATAAAAGAGGAAATACAATCTAAATAGAGCGAAACGTTGCCCCAGCAACAAGTTGTTCTCCAGCCCGTGTCTCCGACAGTGTGGCCAATACAACATTTCGGTCAACAGAGACTGTTTCGCTCGCTGTGGATGAGTGTTCGGTGATGGTCACGTTTCTACCTGAAAAAGAGGAATGACCCGCACGGGTTTCGCTCGTCAGACATAACAATAACAGTAATAATAATAATAATAATAACAATGATAATAATAATAATAATAATAATAATAAAAACATTATTATTATTATTATTATTATTATTATTATTATTATTATTATTATTATTATTAATGATTATTATTATTATTATTATTAATACAACATACAATAATAAAAATATTAATAACAGTAATAATAATTAACAATAATTAATAATAATTTATTTCCTTCTCCTAAACCAAAAAAATAAATCGCACCTCACAGTTTAGAGTAATAAATGCAAATCAAGAAGTTTGTTTGAGGGAAGGAAGGAAGGAAGGAGGGAAGGAAGAAGGAAGGAAGGAGGGAAGGAAGGAAGGAAGGAAGGAAGGAGGGAAGGAAGGAAGGAGGGAAGGAAGGAAGGAGGGAAGGAAGGAAGGAGGGAAGGAAGGAAGGAGGGAAGGAAGGAAGGAGGGAAGGAAGGAAGGGAGGGAAAGGAAGGAAGGAGGGAGGAAGGAAGGAGGGAAGGAAGAGGAGAAGGAAGGAAAAGAGGGAAGGAAGGAGGGAAGGAAGGAAGGAAGGAAGGAAGGAAGGAAGGAAGGAAGGAAGGAGGGAAGGAAGGAAGGAGGGAAGGAAGGAAGGAAGAAGGAGGGAAGGGAAGGAAGGAAGGAAGAAGGAGGGAAGGAAGGAAGGAAGAGGGAAGGAAGGAGGAAGGGAAAGGGGAAAGGGAAAGGGAAGAAGGAAGGAAGGGGGGGAAAGGGAAGGAAGGAGGGAAGGAAGAAGGAAGGAAGGAGGAGGAAGGAAGGAGGAAGGGAAAGGGAAAGGGAGGAGGAAGGAAGGAAGGAGGGGGAAAAGGGAAAGGAGGGGAAGGAGGAAGGAAGGAAGGAAGGAAGAGGGGAAAGGAAGGAAGGAAAAAAGGGAAAGGGAAGGGGGAAGGAGGAGGAAGAGGGAGAGGGAAGGGAAAGGGAAAGAGGAAGGAAGAAGGAGGAAGGAAGGAGGAAGGAGGAAAGGAAGAGGAAGGAAGGAAGGAGGGAAGGAAGAAGGAGGAAGGAGGGAGGAGAGGAAGGAAAGGAAGGAAGAAGGAAGGAGGGAAGGAGGAGGAGGAAGGAAGGAAGGAGGAAGGAAGGAAGAGGGAAGGAAGGAAGGGGAAGGAAGAAGGAAGAGGGAAGGAGGGAGGAAGGAGGAAGGGAAAAGGAAGGAGGAAGGAAGGAGGGAAGGAAAGAAGGAAGGAAGAAGGAGGAAAAGGAAGAAGGAAGAGGAAGAAAGGAAAGGAGGAAGGGAAGGAAGGAAGGAGGAGGGAAGGAAGGAAGGAGGGAAGAAGTAAGGGAAAGGAAGGAGGAAGAAGGAAGGGGGGAAAGGGAAAAGGGAAGGAAAGGAGAGGAAGGAAGAAGGAAGGAGGGGGAAGGAAGGAAGAAACGAAGGAAGAAGGAACGAGGAAGGAGGGAAGGAAGGAGGAAGAAGGAGGAAGAAGGTGGAGGGAAGGAAAGGGAAGGTTTCGGGCGTAAAGGGGAAGAAGGAAGGAAGGGGAAGGAGGAAAGAAGGAAGAGGAAGGAAGGAAGGAGGAAGGAAGGAAATAGGAAGGAGGAAGGAAGGAGGAATGGAAGGAAGGGAAGGAGGAAGAAGGGAGGAGGAAGGAAGACCCTGACCGGCGTGTTTTGCTCCCTTTCCCCGTGGTAAAAAGCCCCCCCCCCCCCCTTTTTTTTTTTTTTTTTTTTTTTTTTTTTTGGGCCCCCCCGGTTTTTTTTTTGGGTAAAAAAAACCCCCATGCCCCCCCCCCCCCAAATATCTGTATGCTACCAACTGCCAATACATAGAACCCCCATGGCCCCCAAAGGCCCCCAAAGGAAACACCCACCCCCAGGAGTGTATAGGAAAAAACCGTAAATGGATTATACGATCACATGATGGTTTAAAATTATATTTGTAGTTTCCTTAAATGGATTAGTCTCCGGGTGATTGTATATGGATCACTAATTAACGAATATAAATCGGAACTGGGATCAGAGATTTATTTCGTCCCTATTCCCACAATCCCGCTCCTTATTTCACATTTTTATCCTAGATCCTGCATTGCCAGTACTTTGTTTCCCATTTTTATCCTAATTCCAGCCTTTGCCAATTTTTTGTTTCCAATTTTATTCTAATTCCAGCTTTCTCAGTTCTTTGATTCTCATTTTCATTCTTATTCCTGCGCTGCCAATTCATCGCTTCTCATATTTATCTAAATTCTTGATTTCAGCTTTCACAGTTCCTTATTTCTCATTTTTATCCTTATTCCTGCATTGCCAGCTCCTTATTTCTCATTTTGATACTTCCTGCATTGTCAGTCCCTTATTTCTCATCTCATCGTTATTTTAGCATTGCCAGTTCCTTATTTCTAACTTTCATCGTTATTCCTGCATTATCAGTTCTTTATTTCTCATTTTAATTGTTATTCTTGCAATGCCAGTTCCTTATTTCACATGCCAAGAGCAGAAATTCTCATGTGTTTGTCTCGCATTCCAAAGCTAGTCATACATTTCCAATTTTTCCAGATTTAAAACAGTTTAAATTGCTAAATCGGACTCTCTTTTTTTTTTGCGGGGGGGGGGGGGGCATTCCAGTTCCTCATTTCAGATTTCTTATTTCAACGTGAGGACAAAATTGTCTAGTTAAAGGATTCCGGTTTGTAAAACCTTTGGGTTTTCAGTTTCAAAGTTGTTCACCGTTGAGCTCCAGTTGCTGGTTCCATATTTGTTTACGTTGTGGAAAAAAATATGTCATATAGAATCTGTACTGAGAAGGTGAACCTTTGTTTCTTTTTTTTCAAACTTAAGTTTAGATCAATTTCATTTTTTTTTAATTTCCTTGTCTAACAAAACTTCAGTTACACAGTGTTATACGCATCCTGGACCACACGTGTTCACTCACCCGGACCACCTGTGTTTCACTGCTCCCGGACCACACAGTGTTATACTGCACCCCCCACACTGTGTTAAAGCACCTGGACCAACGTGTTACACTGCATCCCGGGCCACACAGTGTTACCTTTCATCCTGGACCCCACAGTGTTACACTGCATCCTGGACCACACAGTGTTACACTGCATCCTGGACCACACAGTGTTAACTGCATCCTGGAACACAGTGTTCCTGATCCTGGACCACACGGGTTTTCACTCATCCTGGACCACACGTGTTACATGCATCCTGGCCACACAGTGTTACACTGCATCCTGGACCAACGTGTTTCACTGCATCCTGGACCACCAGGTTTTCATGCATCCTGGGCCACACGTGTTCACTGCATCCTGGACCACACAGGTAACACTGCATCCTGGACCACCAAATTTACACTGAAAACCTGACCACCAGTGTTACACTGATCCTGGACCACAGTGTTACACTGCTCCGGCCCCCGTGTTACACTGCATCCTGGACCACACAGTGTTAAATGCATCCTGGACCACACAGTGTTACATGCACCGGACCCACAGTGTTTCACTGCTCCTGGACCAAACGTGTTTCCGCATCCTGGGCCCCACAGTTTACAAGCATCCCGGCCACACAGTGTTACACTGCATCCCGGACCCCACAGTGTTACACTGCATCCTGGACCCACAGTGTTATATGCATCCTGGCCCACAGTGTTTCACTGCATCCTGGACCACAATGTTACACTGCATCCTGGACCCCTGGTTACATGCATCCTGGACCACACAGGTTTTCATGCACCGGACCACACGTGTTACCTGCATCCGGACCCACAGTGTTCATGCATCCCGACCCCACAGTGTTACAATGCATCTGGGCCACACAGGTTACATGCATCCGGACCACACAGTGTTACACGATCCCGGACCCACAGTGTTACACTGCATCCTGGACCCCACATGTTTTCACTGATCCTGGACCACACAGTGTTTTAAAAGCATCCTGGACCACACAGTGTTTTTACGCATCCCGGACCACACAGTGTTACACTGCATCCGGACCACACGGGTTCACGATCCTGGACCACACAGTGTTACACTGCAACCGCACCACCAGGTTATATGCACCCTGGAAAACAGTGTTACACTGCATCCGGACCCAAAAGTGTTTTTTGCATCCTGGGCCCACAGTGTTACACTGCATCCTGAACCCCACAGTGTTTTACTGATCCTGGACCACCAGGTTACCCCCTGCTTGGCCCCACAGTGTTACACTGCAAACTGAACCCACAGTGTTATACGTCCCGGACCAACAGTGTTAACTGCATCCTGGCCACACAGTGTTTACTGCATCCTGGCCACACAGTTTACACTGCATCCTGAACCACACAGTGTTACACTGATCCTGGGCCACACTGTGTTAATGCATCCTGGACCAACTGTTTTTCGCATCCCGGACCAACGTGTTACACTGCATCCTGGACCAACGTGTTTACACTCATTCTGGACCACACGTGTTTCCGCATCCTGGCCCAACGTGTTACAATGATCCCGTCCCCAGTGTTACACTGCATCCTGGGGCCACACAGTGTTATACTGCATCCGGCCCACGTGTTACACTGCATCCTGGACCACACAGTGTTACACTGCATCCTGGACCACACAGTGTTATACTGCATCCTGGACCACACAGTGTTACACTGCATCCTGGACCACACAGTGTTACACTGCATCCTGGACCACACAGTGTTCACTGCATTTGGACCACACAGTGTTATACTGCCCTGGCCACACGTGTTACCTGCATCCTGGCCCCACGTGTTACACTGCATCCTGGACCCCACGTGTTAAAAAGCATCCTGGACCACACAGTGTTACACTGATCCCGGGCCACACGTGTTATATTGATCCCGGGCCACCAGTGTTACAGCATCCGGACCAAAAAGGTTACACTGCATCCTGGCCAACAGGTTTCACTGCATCTGGCCACACAGTGTTACACTGATCCTGGACCAAACAGTGTTTTACTGCATCCTGGACCACACAGGTTTTTAAATGTCCTGGAAACCCCCAAAGGTTTTACTGCATCTGGACCACCAAAATGTTAACTGCATCCTGGACCACACAGTGTTACACTGCACCGGGCCACCATGTTCACTGCTCCTGGCCACCAGTGTTTCACTGCATCCTGGACCCAAGTGTTTCACTGATCCTGGACCACGTGTTACATGCATCCCGGACCCCAAAAAGTGTTACACTGCATCCTGGACCACACAGTGTTACACTGCATCCTGGACCACACAGTGTTACACTGCATCCTGGACCACACAGTGTTACACTGCATCCTGGACCACACAGTGTTACACTGCCCCCCACCAGTTTCCCCCCCCCCCCCCCCTGTTTGGACCACACAGTTTCACTGCATCCTGGACCACACATGTTAACTGCATCCCGGGGCACAAGTGTTACACTGCATCCTGGACCACACTGTTTTACTGCATCCTGGACCACACAGTGTTACACTGCATCCTGGACCACACAGTGTTACACTGCATCCTGGACCACACTGTGTTACACTGCATCCTGGAGCACACAGTGTTACACTGCATCCTGGATCACACAAACCGAGCATGGACACCGACGTATTTCTCCGAAATGCAGGGCGTTTCAGACAAATTAGGTCAATTTTGTCCCGAGGATGCGATCCACACAAGTCGACTAACACCCCCACCAGGTACCTACTTACTACTAGGTGAACATGGACAGCAGGTGCCCTAAGGAAACGCGTCCTATGTTCTCCCCCCGTACCGGGGACCGAACCATGGACCTCAGTGTGTGAGCTGAGTGCGCTAACAGTCCAACTCCGGGGCACCTTCCCTTCTCATTCCTTTCACTTCCCATTTCCCCTTCCCTCCATCTTCCCTTCCATTTATTTTTTTTCCTTTCTTCCACTAACGGTTTTAAACACGTGTGTGTGTGTTGTTTTCTCTCTTCTCAGCATGTGTTCCTATCCTCCTACTACCTTCATTCGTGTCTCCCTTTATCACGTCTTTCCCTTCCATTATTATTCTTTCCTTCTGATACAACCAACCAGTTAGACATTTGTGTTGCATTTAGGAATCTTTACTGAGGAAACGTTTTTCAGCCAGTGGCTTCCTCAGTTCAATACAGAGAAGAAAAGTGAAAGATGAGGAGAAGTTTGAGATAATCAGTCCCTCAGCCTGGAGTCGATGTGTTCAGTCCATCAGCCTTGATGGACTGAACACATCGGCTCAGGGACTGATTACCTCAAACTCCTCCTCATCTTTCACTTTTCTTCTCTGTATTGGACTGAAGAAGCCACTGGCTGAAAATACGTTTCCTAATAAAGATTCCCAAATGATGCACTTTTCCCTTGGTGGTGGTTTTGGGCAGCTGAGCACCAGGAGACACCCGGACCATCAGATGTGTGATTTTGACACCGGGATGAAAACATGATTGATCTGAGTGCCTTATTTTATTATGCGTTGGTTGGTCTATTTTCCGATCAGGTTTTAAAAGGTTTCTATCGCCTTCAGCTAGTATTCCATTTATTTGTATTATGTTAAATTGTAATTGGTTACATTTTGTGTATAGATAATAGTCTAACCTGACCAAATTTAACCCTAACATGAAGAACATTTATGGAGGAATTTGCTTAAATCATATATTGCTAATGTCTACCGGAAAAGGATGAGTTGCCATACAGGTGTATGTGGCTAATGTGTACTGAGAAGGATGAATTGCCATAATGGTGTATGCATTACCGTAAATTCCTTCGGCATTAAGCCTGACGAAGAGAGTTCTCAACGGTGATTTACGTTAAGCTAAAGGTAAGCGCAAAGGGGTATTGAAGCCCTGACCTGAGAAGATATTGGCCAGTGATCTTTTCAATGACTTTTGTGGGAAAAAAGTGCCTTATTACCAGAATTACGGTTAAGTGGCACGATAGAAGTATCTAACGGTATTTAACGTTATGTAAAGGTACGAAGTTACTGACCCCGATAGTATATGGCAGTGTGTTTAGTGTGTGTGGGTGTTATATGCGTGGTGTGGTAGGACGTACTCGCTGTATTGGTACTGTTATGTAAAGTTCATCTGATCTATGTGTGGTTGCATGGTGAGTGTGTCTGTGTGTGTGTGTGTGTGTGTGTTGTGTGTGTGTGTGTGTGTGTTTTGTGTGTGTGTGTGTGTGTGTGTGTGTGTGTGTGTGTGTGTGTGTGTTGTGTGTGTGTGTGTGTGTGTGGTGTTGTGTGTGTGTGTGTGTTGTGTGTGTGTGTGTGTGTGTGTGTGTGTGTGTGTGTGTGTGTGTGTGTGTGTGTGTGTCAAACGGACGGTACTCTACAGGTAGTTTACGTGACAGGATTTACTCTATCCTTGTTTGCATTCTCAAGGTTTTCCCAACTTTGTTAAGCACGGTCTGGGACCGAGCAGCGGGGGTGATGACTCTTTAAATAATAAAACAACTCTTACCTTCCTCACATTTATCTTCTTTCTTAGTTTTCCCCCTCTCTTCATTTTCTTTATCTTTCCATTCTCTGCTTTTTTTTGACCTCATCCATTTATCCATTTTCCCCTATTTTTATTCCAATCTCTTTTCTTCTTCCTTTCCTCCATCTTCTCATCTCCCATCTTCTCCTCCGCTGCGGCTTCTCCTCCGCTGCGGCTTCTCCTCCGCTGCGGCTTCTCCTCCGCTGCGGCTTCTCCTCCGCTGCGGCTTCTCCTCCGCTGCGGCTTCTCCTCCGCTGCGGCTTCTCCTCCGCTGCGGCTTCTCCTCCGCTGCGGCTTCTCCTCCGCTGCGGCTTCTCCTCCGCTGCGGCTTTCCTCCGCTGCGGCTTCTCCTCCGCTGCGGCTTCTCCTCCGCTGCGGCTTCCTTCACGCGTGATTCTCCTTCCGCTGCGGCTTTCTCTTCTCCTCGCTGCGGCTTCTCCTCCGCTGCGGCTTCCTCCGTCGCTTTCCTCCGCTGCGGCTTCTCCTCGCTGCGGCTTCTCCTCCCTGCGGCTTCTCCTCGCTGCGGCTTCTCCTCCGCTGACGGCTTCTCCTCCGCTGAGGCTCTCCTCCGCTGCGGCTTCTCCTCCACTGCGGCTTCTCCTCCGCTGCGGCTTCTCCTCCGCTGCGGCTTCTCCTCCGCTGCGGCTTCTCCTCCGCTGAGGCTTCTCCTCCGCTGCAGCTTCTCTTCCGCTGTGGCTTCTCCTCCGCTGCAGCTTCTCCTCCGCTGCGGCTTCTCCTCCGCTGCGGCTTCTCCTCCAACAAATACAAAACAAATCAAGCACCTTGAAGCAGAAGTTGCATAGTTGAGCGAGTTGACTCAGGTCAATCTCTTCCCCGAGGATTTTGCGTTTAATTAAGAAGTGAAAGTAGAACAAGTTTGTCCTACTTAGCGGAGAAAATCACAGCTAAACTTTCCCCTGCAGGACTTCCCTTTCCATTAAGAGAGTAACTGCCACTCAACTTACTCTCAACTGATGCAAACTGGGAGAATTTACCTCCTTGATTTTCTGGTTTGTTTATTATTATTGCTACTACTACTGCTTCTACTACTACTGCTGCTGCTACTGGTAGTAATACTAGTACTACTACTACTACTACTACTACTACTACTAGTACTACTACTACTACTACTAGTACTACTACTACTACTACTACTACCACCACCACCACCACCACCACTACCAGTTTCTACGATAACCACTACTACCACTATTATTTTTTATTTTTTACGAAAATATGTAATAAAATCTATGTTTTTACTTGACAAATAGAGGAAAGAGTATTTATGGATAACAGGGAATCAGAGTTAATGTAAGAGCCATCAACAAACATAATTTGTGGAAGAGAGTGTTGTGTGACTAAGATTTCCCTACAACTTAAGGCATCAAACTTGGCTTCAAAATTGTGGTTGTGACTGAGTAAGATTCTTTGAAGGAAAACGAGGGATGGCGATTTGAAAAAATTTCTCGTGGTGGTGAAAAGTGTTTCTGATGTCTAACTTGGCATAGATCTTGTATCTGATTGATATGAAATTCAGTTCGTTTTCTTATCTGTTTGAAGGATTGCTTGCCTGTTATCAAGAAATTTAGATGGCTTCTGTGCAAGGGTTTGGATGGATTTACGTGAACTTATTAACACCAATAAGGACATTTCTTTCAGTGACAGCATCTCTGATGCTTGAGATATCAAAATTTTCTCAGCATTTTAGTATTTTAGTAGTACTTAGACATCTTACGATGATCCTCATCGCATCTTTCTACATTTTTTTTTTCACTCACTTCAAGCTAGCTTTCAGTTTGATACAAGAAGAAGCAGGGGTGTGGCATAGTCAACCAGTGATCTGATGTTAGCAGAGTACACCACTTTCACTATTCTCTCGTTAGGGTGAAATCCAGCCGCAACCCTTTCAGCCTTGTTTTGTAATTGGCGACAAAGTTTGGTTACAAGAGCAAACAGAGAAACCTCAAATACAAGATATCTGTGTCTGACTACATATTCGGCCTGAGACCCATCATGCAATTGGATCCTGCGGGTTGCTCCTCCCTGCCAGTAAGGACGCCTAATAAGTACTTTCGTATTCTCAGCCGAGATGATGAACCCCAAGTCCTGACACAAATCTAAAACAGAGTTAAGGATGTTTTGAATGTCGGAGAAATTTATGAGTTGTCAGTGTGAAGGACGAAAAAGATGGTTATGCAATGATACTCAATACTTTTTTTTTAAGGAGAGAGAAATTGTTCGACTCTGTATACAAATCGATTTATAACCAACCTCTGTAAGTTTTGCACAAGCAGCTAGTGAGAGATATTGGACGAAATTCATCTTGTTGTCTGAGTTTTGAAATAAGAATGTAAGAATCTTGGGCGAAGATTTAGGAAGTTCCCCTGTGATGTAGTTCACGAGTTACAGTTCAATTAAAGGATTTCCCGAAAAAAGATAAAACAATTTAATAATGTCAGCGATGCCATCCTCTCCAGGGAAAGTAAGATTGTCTTTAGTGCAGTATCGAGTTCAAATTAAATAAAACAAAATGTAATCTTTTGGCTGAGCACAAAAGGAACCAGTCTCCCTCTCTTATTACATTTAGTATTGATTTTTTGTTTGTGTGTAATGGCTAACTTGTTAAAGCAATATGCAGCAGCCCGAACATTGACTCACATTGTGTAGAGGATGAGGGCGCAACATCTGAATGAAACTCTTGTTACCATTAATTCTATATACATGTATATTTCTCCATGTGTGTGGACACTGAGACCTGTGAGAACCGTTTTTCCCACCTGATTGCCTGAGTTCTGTCATACGTTCCCTGGCAGCAGCGGGAACAATTTCGGGGATATGAATATTTCAGAGGTATGATGATTTCTTTAGGCTGGGCCTACTTTTTTTAAAGGTACGTTTCAATACTTAAACTTTAGAATACTTACAGCATATATAATTATTATAGTAGTGTGCAATACAGGGTTCATGCGGCTGTCCAGGAGGTTCTGAATAATTTTAAGCATTACATACAAGGTCGTTGTTATAGGTCTCGACAGAGGAACATTCATTGGCACTGTACTAATCTGTAACATTGGTACAAAGTTGTTATGCTGGTCACTGGCAACTTGAAAGAGGCTTTCGCATGAGTGTTCCACCAGATAAGAGAATATTACCAGTATTAATAGCGGTTAGTCTAGGGAAATTATCTGATATATTTGTTAGATTGGAAAACTCACAGCTAGCGAAGGTAATGCTGAGAGCAAGACACAGGTCGTTGATGCCTCCACTGGTGTGTAGGTTCAAGGTTACCCATAATCTGTACATCATGACCATAACAACAACGTCAGTAACAACAACAACAACAGTAATAATCATTTTTTATTTCTGCAAGTACATGATACACTTACTGCTAGGTAAACAGGGACAGTAGATGTAAGAAAACACGCCCATTATTACCACCCGTACCAGGTATCGAAACAGGGACACTCATTGTGTGAACTGAGTGCGCTACCAACCGATCTACAGGTCACGTCACCAAAGCAGTATACTATTACAATTACTAACTGATGAGTGTCCAGCATTGTTGGCACCAGCAATAATAATGGTGTCTGACTGAGGATAAGGTGGTAGGTCCCTATAACCATCCTTATTAGCAAGAACAAACACCTACACTGCACTCGTTAGTTTTATCATCCTAAGTGATATTACTGCACTCAACAGTCACCATCACTACGCTCATTATCATCACATCACCACACTGAGCACAGTTTTCATTATCACCAACAACACTACCCGCACAGTCTTCCTCACGCTACTGAAGCTTAAGCTTTAGATATTTTTGCTTCCACGGCAGCTTCACGCGGCGCTTCAACTGTTATATGACTGAGGATGCATCCATCTCATCTTCCGAAGCCAGACACAGGCCAGCTGGGTCCGACATTTTGATGGATGAGGGCTGGCCAAGTCCACGGGCTGGAGGGGAAGGGCAGGTGGCACTAAAGCCAAGTTTCCTTACCTTGAGATGCCCAGAACCGGCTAGTTGGATGGTGTCAATACAGAAGCAGATCCAGGGGTAGACTCCTACGAATTAGCACGTACCGTGGTACGGTCCATGGTCTCTCCTCTCTGTCACACTATCAGCCCAGGGTATAGCACCCACATGATTTAGGGAAAAGCGCATCAACCCCTGGAAAGGCCCAGGACATCAGGGTTGCCAGTAGAAGTGCGGGCAAGCATATAATTCTGTACAGTCAAGAAATGACACTGACTCCATTGCACTAACAGTCTACACATTTCACGGAGACTTCCTGCTATTTACTTGATAGTTCATAACACTGCAGAGATGTATCGCCCTTAGAACAAACTTCAGTGTGATGGGAGGAGCATTTATTTGCACTGTGATCCATCGCTGCCGTGAGTGAGTGGATGAAGGGTGGTAGAGAAACTGAGCTGTCCACTCAGCCAGTATCAGATAGTTGAAGAGTTGACAGGGTTTGGCAGCTTGTTCTAATACCACATAGTTAGGTTTAAGCGCTTGTTGACACTAACTGATATGAACCTGTTGTGATGCCCTATGTGGTGTGCTCTAATAAATGCAATTATACCCAAAGACGAGACTGCTTTTGGCCCAATAACTTTATGCTTTTGTAAAGTAATAAC
Organism: Cherax quadricarinatus; assembly: GCF_026875155.1. Taxonomy (NCBI): domain Eukaryota; kingdom Metazoa; phylum Arthropoda; class Malacostraca; order Decapoda; family Parastacidae; genus Cherax; species Cherax quadricarinatus. Next base: position 40,141,086 of record NC_069407.1, on the reverse strand, counting down.
TATGCAATACCCAAGAACTGGTGGAAATTTAAAGATGTTCTGGATCAACAATAAATGTTCCATAACATCCCAGGCCGGCGTTAGTTGAAATCTTAAAAAAAAAAAAAAAAAAAAAAAAAAAAAAAAGCCTTTACTTGAGAGGACTTGAGCTAGAGTTCGTCACGGCCACGCTGGCAGGAGATTCATCAGTAAAAACTTGCATTTGTGGTCATAGTGGTGGCCCATGCTAACCTCACTGTGGTGTATAAACGTACCTAATTGGATGAATCTTATTGTAGCCAGCTGGCCCAGTGGCTTACGCGCTGGTCTGAAGTTTTACGACCCGAGTTCGATTATCACCCGTACCGTGGTTCGAGATAGATTATCTCGATCTGCTTCAGATGTTCAACTCCCGTGTACGGTAACTACAGCCAGTTCTTACAACACTGTATGAACTGTTACTGAAGCCATTCCCAGTATCCTGGAATGACTGTGATAACTTCCAAAACCCTCTGTAGCTGATTAAGATACATATGCAACAGTTGGATATCTTTATTGTTGATACGTATAGCCTACACAGTAGACTTCTTCAATCAGACACAGAGGCTGCCTCTGTATCTGACTGAAGAAGTCTACTGTGTAGGCGATACGTACCAACAATAAAGTTACCCATCTGCTGCACATGTATCTTAAACATCAACGTGTCAGCATTTTACATCATTTTCATCATAGTTCTCAGTGGTGTAACTTCGTGTGTTCCATATAGATGCCTCCTAGTTTGACGACGGAGAGTGAAATTCAAGTAGGAGCAGATTTACGCACTTTATGTGTAAAACAACATGTAGTTTTCCCGTTAAATCGCGTTAAATAAATTTCAGTTTACCTCTTCTGAACGCCTTCAGTAATTCATGGCTGGTGTAACTTAGGACCAGGATAGTACCTACTAGGTTTTGTTTACCTGCTGGCAAATTTGTCACTGTGACAAAATAGTTAAGCCTGCAATCGTTGGAATCCGTGCCGTAACTGGAGAACGACTCGTCTGATCGGTTTCACACTTTCACCATCGTTGTGGCTTCCTGGACACAAGCTTCGCACTGTTATTGGGAGTCACAAGTCCCAGTTTGCCAATTTTATTGAATAAAGACACAAAAATCGCTGTTTTGTTTAATTAGGATAGATTTTCTTAATGTTAGGATATCGTTGGTCCAAGATAATAAGAGAAAAACTCTTCAGTTTAGCTTCAAAGTTGGTGTTTGTTAATGGTAGGTTTGAATTAGATTTTTTACGCTGTTGAATTTAAAGGGTAAGATCCTTTATTCAGCCTCAACATACAGACTAATAGCTGTTATTCTACCTCATCTCATTGACGGGCTTTTATTCAACCTCAGCTTACTAGCAAGAGCTGTTATTCAGCCTTAGCTCACTAGCAGGCTAAGACCTGCTATTCTACTCAGTTCACTAACAAACTAAGAGCTGTTATTTAACCTCAGCTCACTCACTGGCTAAGAGCTGCTCTACCTCAGCTCACTCACTGACTGAGAGCTGCTCTCCTACCTCAGCTCAATTCGAAGTTCAGCTCTTAATATACATTACCGCCCCCAGGATGCCACCCACAGCAATCGACTAACCAGGTACCTACTAACTGAGTAGGTGAGGTAACAGCTTATAAAGAAATAGATGTCTAGAAGGTTAAAATGGATAGAAGTGAGACAGATTAAAAAGAGGCTGAAGTGGGGTAGATTAGAAGGTATAGAAGTGGGGTAGATAGACGAGAAACAGCCTAGACGGGATAAAAGGTAAGAAGGAATATAAGTGGGGTAGGTTAGAATGTGTAAAAAGAATAGATTAGAAGAGGCTGAATAAGGGTAGACCAAGCAAGGCTGAAAGCTCGATAGACTTTTATGATTATTATTATTAATATTGTTGCTATTATTATTATTATTATTATTATTATTATTATTATTATTATTATTATTATTATTATTATTATTATTATTATTATTATTATTATTATTATTATATATACTATTGTTATTATTATTAATATTATTATTGGGTGGAAGTGAGGAGAGATTATCACATAAGACCTCGGGAAGAATATAGCTCCAATTCCTTGAACCAAGAGCCCTTCAAGCGATCAAAAGGCACACATACTCTTCCCCCCTTTGAAGGGAGGAGTGATGGGGGGGAAGCCTTTTTACCATTCCATGTCCACCCCCCTCTGTCTCCTCTCCCCTTCCCTCGCTCCCCCCTCCTCCCCCCTTACACCTGAGACAAGGACCAGGTACCGGACCAATTTCCGGTTCCAAGCTGCTGGCCAGCTGGACCGGAATTGCTGTCGGAAGTTCCATTTCAAGTTCCGGTTCCGGTGCCTTACATCTCAGACCCCCACTCCCCCCCCCCCCCCCCCCGCCGAGGAGGCTGGCTCTTCATAGTCCACTAAGACCCAGGTGCATAGTTACTGCTGGGTGAATAAGGCACCTAGTTACTGTTGGGTGAATAAGGCACCTAGTTACTGCTGGGTGAATAAGGCATCTAGTTACTGCTGGGTGAATAAGGCATCTAGTTACTGTTGGGTGAATAAGGCACCTAGTATGTTCACATAGCTGGGTGAATAAGGCACCTAGTTACTGCTGGGTGAATAAGGCATCTAGTTACTGCTGGGTGAATAAGGCACCTAGTTACTGCTGGGTGAATAAGGAACCTAGTTACTGCTGGGTGAATAAGCATCTATTACTGCTGGGTGAATAAAGGCATCTAGTTACTGCTCGGTGAATAAGGAACCTAGTTACTGCTGGGTGAATAAGGCATCTAGTTACTGCTGGGTGAATAAGGCATCTAGTTACTGCTGGATGAATAAGGCACCTAGTTACTGCTGGGTGAATAAGGCATCTAGTTACTGCTGGTGAATAAGGCACCTAGTTATGCTGGGTGAATAAGGCACTATTACTGCTGGGTGAATAAGCATCTAGTTACTGCTGGGTGAATAAGGCACCTAGTTACTGCTGGGTGAATGAAGGCACTTGTTACTGCTGGATGAATAAGGCACCTAGTTATGCTAGTTAGCGTGTGAATACAGCACCTAGTTACTGCTGGGAGAATAAGCATCTAGTTACTGCTGGGTGAATAAGGTATCTAGTTACTGCTGGTGAATAAGGACCTAGTTACTGCTGGGTGAATAAGGCACCTAGTTACTTCTGGTGAATAAGGCACTAATTACTGCTGGGTGAATAAGGAACCTAGTTACTGCTGAGTGAATAAGGCACTCTAGTTACTGCTGGGTGAATAAGGCATCTGTTACTGCTGGATGAATAAGGAACCTAGTTACTGTTAGGTGAATAAGCACCTAGTTACTGCTGGGTGAATAAAGGCATCTAGTTACTGCTGGGATGAATAAGCACCTAGTTACTGCTGGGTGAATAAGGATCCTAGTTACTGCTGGTGAATACGGCACTAGTTACTGCTGGGTGAATAAGGCATCTAGTTACTGCTGGATGAATAAGGCACCTAGTTACTGCTGGGTGAATAAGGCATGTACGTTACTACTGCTGGGTGAATAAGGCACCTAGTTACTGTTAGGTGAATAAGGCACCTAGTTACTGCTGGGTGAATAAAGCACTAGTTACTGCTGGGTGAATAAGGCACTCTAATTACTGCTGGGTGAGTAAGGAAGCATCTAGTTACTGCTGGGTGAATAAGGCACTAGTTACTGCTGGTGAATAAGGCACTAGTTACTGCTGGTGAATAAGGCACCTAGTTACTGTAGGTGAATAAGACCTAGTTACTGCTGGGTGAATACGCATCTAGTTACTGCTGGGTGAATAAGGACATCTAGTTACTGCTGGTGAATAAGGACCTAGTTATGCTGGGTGAATAAGCCGTATGAATAGTTTACTGCTGGGTGAATAAGGCACCTAGTTACTGTTAGGTGAATAAGGCACCTAGTTACTGCTGGGTGAATAAAGCATCTAGTTACTGCTGGGTGAATAAGGCACCTAGTTACTGCTGGGTGAATAAGGAACCTAGTTACTGCTGGGTGAATAAGGCATCTAGTTACTGCTGGGTGAATAAGGCACCTAGTTACTGCTGGGTGAATAAGGCACCTAGTTACTGCTGGGTGAATAACGGCAACTAGTTACTGCTGGGTGAATAAGGCATCTAGTTACTGCTGGATGAATAAGGCACCTAGTTACTGCTGGGTGAATAAGGCATCTAGTTACTGCTGGATGAATAAGGCACCTAGTTACTGTTAGGTGAATAAGGCAACTAGTTACTGCTGGGTGAATAAAGCATCTAGCTACTGCTGGGTGAATAAGGCACCTAGTTACTGCTGGGTGAATAAGGCACCTAGTTACTGCTGGGTGAATAAGGCACCTAGTTACTTCTGGGTGAATAAGGCATCTAATTACTGCTGGGTGAATAAAGCATCTAGTTGCTGCTGGGTGAATAAGGCACCTAGTTACTGCTGGGTGAATGAGGCATCTAGTTACTGCTGGATGAATAAGGCACCTAGTTACTGTTAGGTGAATACAGCACCTAGTTACTGCTGGGTGAATAAAGCATCTAGTTACTGCTGGGTGAATAAGGCACCTAGTTACTGCTGGGTGAATAAGGAACCTAATTACTGCTGGGTGAATAAGGCACCTAGTTACTTCTGGGTGAACAAGGCATCTAGTTACTGCTGGGTGAATAAGGCACCTAGTTACTGCTGGGTGAATAAGGCACCTAGTTACTGCTGGGTGAATAAGGCACCTAGTTACTGCTGGATGAATAAGGCACCTAGTTACTGTTAGGGGACAAGGCACCTAGGTACCGCTAGGTGAATAAGGCACTTAGGTACTGCTAGGTAGCTAAGGCACCTAGGTACTGCTAGGTGACAGGCCAGCAGGTGGAAGAAAGCTGGCTCACTGTCTCGTCCTTCCGAGGAATCGAACCCAGGTCCTTTCTCTTGTCGCCACCTGCTGTAATACCTGTCTTAGACGTTATATAGCGCCTGATTATGGAAGGCAATCACGTTTGATCCAAGGAAGCGGAGGGTAGCTCCATTGTATGCCTTAACCAATATCAAGACTCCTGAACCTCTGGTTTATATACACTTGTGAGTTGAACCTCTGGTTTATATACACTTGTGTGTTGAACCTCTGGTTTATATACACTTGTGAGTTGAACCTCTGGTTTATATACACTTGTGAGTTGAACCTACTGGTTTATATACACTTGTGAGTTGAACCTCTGGTTTATATACACTTGTGAGTTGAACCTCTGGTTTATATACACTTGTGAGTTGAACCTCTGGTTTATATACACTTGTGAGTTGAACCTCTGGTTTATATACACTTGTGTGTTGAACCTCTGGTTTATATACACTTGTGTGTTGAACCTCTGGTTTATATACACTTGTGTGTTGAACCTCTGGTTTATATACACTTGTGAGTTGAACCTCTGGTTTATATACACTTGTGTGTTGAACCTCTGGTTTATATACACTTGTGTGTTGAACCTCTGGTTTATATACACTTGTGAGTTGAACCTCTGGTTTATATACAGTTGTGAGTTGAATCTCTGGTTTATATACACTTGTGAGTTGAACCTCTGGTTTATATACAGTTGTGTGTTGAACCTCTGGTTTATATACACTTGTTAGTTGAACCTCTGGTTTATATACAGTTGTGTGTTGAACCTCTGGTTTATATACACTTGTTAGTTGAACCTCTGGTTTATATACAGTTGTGTGTTGAACCTCCTGTTTATATTCACTTGTGTTGAACCTCTGGTTTATATACACTTGTGTGCTGAACCTCTGGTTTATATACACTTGTTAGTTGAACCTCTGGTTTATATACACTTGTTAGTTGAACCTCTGGTTTATATACAGTTGTGTGTTGAACCTCTAGTTTATATTCACTTGTGTGATGAACCTCTGGTTTATATACACTTGTGTTGAACCTCTGGTTTATATACAATTGTGAGTTGAACCTCTGGTTTATATACACATATGTGTTGAACCTCTGGTTTATATTCACTTGTGTGTATACAAGCATATATGTCGTGCCGAATTGATAAAACTTTCGATTTTGACTTATATAGCAACGCTCTTCTTGCCGAATAATGCCAACGAAAATTTATATATGCAATAATTTCGCGAAAGTCATTCTGAACCTAACGAAAACTATATTTCATTATGTTTGTTTATTTTTAAATTATTATAAACTTATCTAAAATATATTTAGCTGGATTAGGCTAAATTAAATTGCGCTTGTTATAATAAGGTTAGGTAAATTTTCTTAGGTTCTTTTGGTACAAAATTTCATTAATTTTTACATTAACATAGATGAATATATAATATATATATATATATATAATATATATATATATATATATATATATATATATATATATATATATATATATATATATATATATATATATATATATATATATATTTATATATATGTATATTATATATATAAGTTATCCTTTTTATGGAAAAAACGATGTCTTAAAAATTGAATAAACTTTAGATTTGGTGTAATTATAATTTTGTGTGTGTGTTTGTTAGCGAGAGTGAACGCGCGCGTGCGCGAGCGCCTTTGCGAATGTTCTATTCGCGATATATTTGCTGCTATGAATATGCATAGCGCTGCGTGTCGAGGCAGCATGGTATACATATTTATAATTGAAAACACACACACACATTCCTGGGGCTGTTTCAAACACGCATTTGAACTGCTGCCTGCTCACATCTGCCTGGATTAAATACGGACAAGTGTTCACATAAGTACATTAGTACACACACACTCACACACACACACACATACACACACACACCACACACACACACACACACACACACACACACACACACACACACACACACACACACACACACACACACACACACACACACACACAACACACACACTCACACAAACACACACACACACAAACACACACCACACACACATCACACACACAACACACACACAAATACCAACAAACCACGACACACAACAGACAAAACACACACTCACACACACACACACACAACACACCACACACACAACACACACAACCAAACACACCTGCAAAGAGACCTGGACAGCTGGACATGTGGTCCAGAAACTGGCTTCATCGAATTCAATCCTGCCAAATGCAAAGTCATAAAGATTGGGAGGGCAAAGATAGACCGCAGACAGAGTTAAGGCTAGTGGACAAAGACTACAGACCTCACTCAGGAGAAAGACCTTGGGGACCATAACACCGAGCACATCACAGGAGGCACACATCAACCAAATAATTGCTGCAGCATACGGGCTCCTGGCAAACCTGAGAATAGCGTTCCGATACCTTAATAAGGAATCGTTCAAGACACTGTACACTGTGTATGTTAGGCCCATACTGGAGTATGCAGCATCACTCTGGAACCCACACCTGGTCAAGCACGTCAAGAAGTTAGAGAAAGTACAAAGGTTTGCAACAAGGCTAGTCCCAGAGCTAAGGGGAATGTCGTATGAGGAAAGGTTGAGGGAAATCGGACTGGCGACACTGGAGGACAGGAGGGTCAGGGGAGACATAATAACGACATACAAGATACTGCGGGGAATAGACAAGGTGGACAGAGATAGGATGTTCCAGAGAGGGGACACAGGAACAAGGGGTCACAACTGGAAGCTGAAGACTCAGACGAGTCACGGGGACGTTAGGAAGTATTTCTTCAGTCATAGAGTCGTCAGGAAGTGGAATAGCCTAGCAAGTGAAGTAGTGGAGGCAGGAACCATACATAGTTTTAAGAAGAGGTATGATAAAGCTCAGGAAGCAGAGAGAGAGAGGACCTAGTAGCAATCAGTAAAGAGGCGATGCCAAGAGCTGAGTCTCGACCCCTGCAACCACAATTAGGTGAGTACAATTAGGTGAGTACACACACACACAAACACACAACACACACACACACACACACACACACGTACACATACCACAAAGTTCATGGAGCCGGGAGAGATTTTACCTAGTGGAAATCAGAGGCGGGGCCAGGAGCTGTGAATCGACATATAGGTGAGTATATACACACACAAACACATCACAGGAATGCAAGTAAAAGAATCTTCACTCTCAAGTCAGTAAACGCAACGACTTAAGACTGATAAGTTGGGTAAGAGTACACAAGGTCCTGGATCAGTCAGACTTAAGACATAACTCTGTAATCCAAACTTGATAAGTACAGTCAGATATATATACCAGTGATTGGTATCCAGAGAAATGATGCTCCTGTAGCCCCTTCATGTTCCAAGCTTCTCCGGTTGATGCCTGGTTCATCAAGTTGTTGCTGTTGGCAATCTGGTTTATCCGGTGTTAGCCAGAGGTATTGATCGAGTTTCCTCTTCAAGACTTCTACACTTGTTTCGCCAGTACTCCTGATGTCTTCTGGTAGTGTGTTGAATAATCTGAGCTCACGGATGCTGATACAATGTTTTTGTATTATGGCCATAGTGCCCCTGCTTTTTACTGTGTTTATTTTTTTTTTCTGACATTTACCACATTCCAGCATGTTATGGTAGTGTGTAGGTTTGCGACAAGGCCATCCAGTATTTTCCACGTAAATATTTTCGTGTATCTCTGTCTCTATCTGTCTCTCTCTCTCTGTCTCTCTCTCTCTGTCTCTCTCTCTCTCTCTCTTTTTTTTTTTTTTTTTTTTACACAGGGTTTGACAAGGTTAAGGATCCCTAGCTTTATTGACAGCTATTTACAGGTTAAGGATTCCTGACTTTATTCGCAAGCTAAGAGCTGTTACCTACATCAGCTCATTTGAAAGCATTTTTATTGTTATGAGACGTACAAGTAGGAAACAGGATGAAGTTGAGCCATCTGTGGCCGCATTTTCATTGATCAACTGACTTTATCTCGTTGACATCATTATCCTGTACTAATGTGTTCCATACTCGAGTCATCCTGGGTATGTATGATCTCAGATGGAGTGATGTTCTGGAGAAGGGTACAGCCAGAGTGAAGTTGCTGCTTTCTGCCCGTCTTGTGGCATAAAAGCTTGTTTCACGCTGTCCTCGAAGTGGATCCAAGTGTGGTATTTTGACAATATTGGCCTTGTACATAACAGTAAGGCCACCCACATCCCTCCTATGTTGAAGGCTCTGCTGAAATGACAGATCTATCCAGGATGGGTCCAGGCGAGAGATGAGACGTCTTGCTCTGTTCTCTACTCTGTCAAGCAGTCGCAGATGAGAGGGGGGGGCAGGCAAACCAAGAAAGTGGAGCATACTCAAGGTGCGAGCGTACTTGTGCCTCGTACAGGATCTTGCAACCCCTACTGTCAAGCAGATGCGAGATACGGCGAAGTGCTGTAAGCTTCCTGGCTGCCTTGTTTGCAAGATTTACAACATGGTTCTTCATGGTTAGTTTGGAGTCAAATTTCACCCAAGGATATCAACTTCTTCTCCAGGTGCCAACATCCTCCCATTCATCCTTACTACTGCACCAGCATTACCATCATGGTGCCTAGAGACGATCATCATTTGCGTTTTCTCAGGTGCAAATGTTACTTGCCATCTATTTCCCCAAGCTGATATAGCTCTCAGGCTGCTGCTGCTGCTGCTTGCGCTGCTGCTGCTTGCTGCTGCTGCTGCTGCTGCTGCGCTGCTGCTGCTGCTGCTGCTGCTGCTGCTGCTGGCTGCCTGCTGGGTCTACTGCCTAGTGGATATATAATACTACTTATAAAACTACCTATACACACAATACGAAAATATAAAACACAATAGCCGCATAATGTGATCCTTTACTGACAATGTTTAACGAAACGTTGCCAATGAAGGATCACAGGTATTACATGTGTGGTCATGAGCCCGGCCCAGGTATTACATGTGTGGTCATGAACCCGACCCAGGTATTACCTGTGTGGTCATGAACCCGACCCAGGTATTACCTGTGTGGTCATGAACCTGACCCAGGTATTACCTGTGTGGTCATGAACCCGGCCCAGGTATTGCCTGTGTGGTCATGAACCCGACCCAGGTATTGCCTGTGTGGTCATGAACCCGACCCAGGTATTGCATGTGTATTCATGAACCCGACCCAGGTATTACATGTGTGGTCATGAACCCGACCCAGGTATTACATGTGTGGTCATGAACCCGACCCAGGTATTACATGTGTGGTCATGAACCCGACCCAGGTATTACATGTGTGGTCATGAACCCGGCCCAGGTATTACATGTGTGGTCATGAACCCGACCCAGGTATTACATGTGTGGTCATGAAACCGACCCAGGTATTACATGTGTGGTCATGAACCAGACCCAGGTATTACATGTGTGGTCATGAACCCGGCCCAGGTATTACATGTGTGGTCATGAACCAGACCCAGGTATTACCTGTGTGGTCATGAACCCGACCCAGGTATTACCTGTGTGGTCATGAACCAGACCCAGGTATTACCTGTGTGGTCATGAACCAGACCCAGGTATTAGCTGTGTGGTCATGAACCAGACCCAGGTATTACATGTGTGGTCATGAACCAGACCCAGGTATTACATATGTGATCATATGTTTTATATTCATGTGTTTTATTTTCTATGCGATTAATAGTAATGTCAGATACTATGTAGGTGAGTCAGAGGTGAGGAAGGTGAGTGTATCCTCCACTCTGTTCTCCTTCAGTGGATTCCTCAGCAGTCATTCATGTTGATCTTTTAAAGATTTTGCTCACTGTTTCTTGTATTTCTCTCGTCGTCAGTGTACGAACTTCCTGTGATTAACGGGCCAAATTTTCAGACTATTCTTGACTTGATTTCGCGAATGTATATATATATTTTTGCAATATCCTTGACGGCTTTTTATTTCCCTTGTTCTTCTTACATATACATGTATATGAATTTTTAGGTTAGGTTAGGAAAGGTTTGTCAGGAAACAGGACATGTCTTTTCTGACGCGGGTCCTAGGTGATAACCCGCCGTTGGAGCTTTTGGTCACCTAACCGAGGCCTTCTACTGGCTTACCGATCCATTCCTTTAAAAAATTATGGTACATGTATATGAATATTTAAATTTTTTGTGTTATATCGATGTAGATAATCTTACCTTCATTCTATAATATTATTATTCTTAAATAAATCAATAACCTCCTCTTATTACATGATCTCTGTTGTCTGTCCTCGCTGGATCTTCCTGTAGGTTTTCTTACCTGCGGGGTATTCCGAGGGTCATAGCCCCCGGGGCCCAGTCCATGACCAGACCTCTCCTGGTCCATAACCAGGCCTCGCCCAGTCCATGACCAGACCTCTCCTGGTCCATAACCAGGCCTCGCCCAGTCCATGACCAGACCTCTCCTGGTCCATAACCAGGCCTCGCCCAGTCCATGACCAGACCTCTCCTGGTTCATGACCAGGCTTCGCCCAGTCCATGACCAGATTAGTGAAAATATTTCATACAGACTTTGTATCCTCCTGTACTCAACTTTTCCCAGGTACTGGGAAGGATTTAAAGTGTTGAAGACTGTTCTCCAGGGAATGTATGATGGCTCATAAGATTTAAAATAAAATTAGGTGAGAGAGACTAAACAAGGTCAGGTACGTGATCACGTACGTGATCAGCACATCAGGTACGTGATCAACACAACAGTGGTAACCTACAACAACCACTTTGGTTTCTGAAATGGATTAAAAGATCAATTTTGTTGGCTAGTGTTTTGTAGCAGTCGAGCCTCTGCAAGTTGGGATGTCCTCCCGTCTTTGTGGGATGTCCTCCCGTCCTTGTGGGATGTCCTCCGTCCTTGTGGGATGTCCTCCGGTACTTGTGGGATGTCCTCCGGTACTTGTGGGATGTCCTCCGTCCTTGTGGGATGTCCTCCGGTACTTGTGGGATGTCCTCCGGTACTTGTGGGATGTCCTCCCGTCCTTGTGGGATGTCCTCCGTCCTTGTGGGATGTCATCTGTCATTGTGGGATGTCCTCCGTCCTTATAAGATGTCCTCCGTCCTTGTGGGATGTCCTCCCGTCCATGTGGGATGTCCTCCGGTACTTTTGGAATGTCCTCCATCCTTGAGGGATGTCCTCCGTCCTTGTGGGATGTCCTCTGTCCTTGTGGGATGTCCTCTATCCTTGTGGGATGTCCTCTGTCCTTGTGGGATGTCCACTGTCCTTGTGGGATGTCCTCTGTCCTTGTGGGATGTCCTCTGTCCTTGTGGGATGTCCTCTGTCCTTGTGGGATGTCCTCTGTCCTTATGGGATGTCCTCCGTCCTTGTCGGATGTCCTCCGTCCTTATGGGATGTCCTCCGTCCTTGTGGGATGTTCTCTGTCGTTGTGGGATGTCCTCCGTCCTTGTGGGATGTCCTCTGTCTTTGTGGGATATCCTCCCATCCTTGTCGGATATCCTCCCATCCTTGTGGGATGTCCTCCCGTCCTTGTAGGATGTCCTTCCGTCCATGTGGGAGGTTTGCCATCCATGTGGGATGTGTTGGCCCATGTGTTACTAAAGTCTGTAATGAGAGCAATACTTGAACTTAGTGAACTTGAGTGCAAGATGGTACTTGAGAACTTAGTGAACTTGAGTGCAAGATAGTATTGCGACCCCTGAAAGGGTCACAATGTATATAATGTATATTATCAGTTCATATAATTTTATATTGCTTATATTTGCGATAATAGCTAAATCGTAAATATATTGTTTTATATTATTATTTGACTTCGTTATATTATTAGGTAGGATGTAACATTTATATATATTATTCAGTGCTCATAGTTCAAGTCTTGATTGTCTAACTACCAGTTCCTCTTGTTTCCCTGCCTGCTTTCTGTGTGCTGGCGAGCCCAGTCATGGCAGTCACATGTCGGGAGGTGATCACACCTCATGGTTGAATCTGTTGCTATATCCTCTTTTCTGTTTTAGTTGTTCCGACAAGACTGATAGCTCTCCCTCGCCTGTAAATCGTTTCTTTATTTCATTTGTTGTTGGGTTCTTTATTTGTAGATGTAACATTTATATTATATTTCAGTGACTTGTTCGAGTCTGATTGTCATAACCTGAACTCAGTCCTACTTGTTTCCTATTGCCCGGCTACTCTGTGTTGCTGGTCACAGTCAGGATTCAATGCGCACTTAAATCAGTGAGATGGTGATCCACCTCTGGTTGAAACTTCTTGCTGAGATCTCGCCCTACTTTTCTGTTTTATTGGCTTCCTGATCAATGATCGTGCCTGCTCTCCCTTGCGCCTTGTTGATAGATCGTCTCTGCGCTTTCTTGTGTTGTTTTGATTCTGTTCAAGGAACATTGCATAACTTAGTGATTTGTCGGACGTTGTATCAGACTGGTTAGTGTAGTCATATGAGACACTGAACAATACTCTAGGTCCTAGCTTAGCTTCCTACCTAAATTTTGTACTGTATTTGTGTACTGTCACAGTCGGATTTTCTAGATGTGACTTAAATAGAATTAGATGGAGTGTTTGTGACAATTTGTGGAGGATCTGCAATTGGTCCCTATTATGTTTATGATTAATCTCTTTTTCCTGATTTCGCCGCAATTTTGTCATATAATACTGATTCGGCTTATCTAGTTGTCTAATTGTATCTAAGCACATGAATCTTAATTCTAGTATTGCCAGGTTGGTCAAAAGTTAGGTTGTGTAGAGGCACTTTTAGTAGTCCACTGGTAAGATTCTATATAGTCTTGAGACATAGCGGTAAGTTACTTAGAGAACTTACGACACTTACATCAAATTACTTGTAATATAGTATTTGTGTGTGTATTAAATGTTAAATGTTACAGAAGGTAATTTTAAAAGACATATTAGATTGATAATCCTTCACACAATACTAATGTAGCACAAGTTGAAGTGTGCAACTTGTTAGCCTAATGTTATATTCAATTGATTATTTAATTTCATTTGTATATACGCAGTAGCAATTTTCTGTCATTTAAACTTATTAAACTTTATTTTCTGTTAGTCAGTTTTCCTGACCAGTTGTCATCTTGAAGCACTATGTGAATCTTACTCAATTCTATGGTTAATTGGACCAGGATTACTGCTACTGTGTTACAAACATCTGCATATACAGCTTGATGCAGATGTGCTAGTCTTTCTGAGTTCCAGTCTTCTGCAGTATCATCTATTGCATCCATCTTTGAAATTCGCGTTTTTTGTATCGAGTGGTATTTTGAGAACTTAGTGAACTTCTGCAAGATGGTACTTTGAAACTTAGTGACTTGTGCAGATGGTACTTGAAGTAATCAGTTTAGAATGTTCTGTTTTTGATTGGTTTCTAATGTGACTTTGATAATGCCTCACATCTGCAATAATGTCTCCTGTATGAAGTCTTTCTGCAAGTGTGCTCAGTCTTTCTGCAATGTGCTCAGTCTTTCTGCAATATGCTTCAGTCTTTCTGCAATGTGTCAGTCTTTCTGCAATGTGCTCAGTCTTTCTGCAATGTGCTCAGTCTTTCTGCAATGTGTTCAGTCTTTCTGCAATGTGCTCAGTCTTTCTGCAATGTGCTCAGTCTTTCTGCAATGTGCTCAGTCTTTCTGCAATGTGCTTCAGTCTTTCTGCAATGTGCTCAGTCTTTCTGCAATGTGCTCAGTCTTTCTGCAATGTGCTCAGTCTTTCTGCAATGTGCTCAGTCTTTCTGCAATGTGCTCAGTCTTTCTGCAATATGTTCAGTCTTTCTGCAGTGTGCTCAGTCTTTCTGCAGTGTGCTCAGTCTTTCTGCAATGTGCTCAGTCTTTCTGCAATGTGCTCAGTCTTTCTGCAATGTGCTCAGTCTTTCTGCAATGTGCTCAGTCTTTCTGCAATGTGCTCAGTCTTCTGCAATGTGTTCAGTCTTTCTGCATGTGCTCAGTCTTTCTGCAATTGTTCAGTCTTCTGCAATGTGTCAGTCTTTCTGCAATGTGCTCAGTCTTTCTGCAGTGTGCTCAGTCTTTCTGCAATGTGCTCAGTCTTTCTGCAATGTGCTCAGTCTTTCTGCAATGTGCTCAGTCTTTCTGCAATGTGCTCAGTCTTTCTGCAATATGTTCAGTCTTTCTGCAATGTGTTCAGTCTTTCTGCAATGTGCTCAGTCTTTCTGCAATGTGCTCAGTCTTTCTGCAATGTGCTCAGTCTTTCTGCAATATCTTCGGTCTTTCTGCAATGTGTTCAGTCTTTCTGCAATGTGCTCAGTCTTTCTGCAATGTGCTCAGTCTTTCTGCAATGTGTTCAGTCTTTCTGCAATGTGCTCAGTCTTTCTGCAATGTCGTCAGTCTT
Source organism: Cherax quadricarinatus (assembly GCF_026875155.1). Lineage (NCBI taxonomy): Eukaryota > Metazoa > Arthropoda > Malacostraca > Decapoda > Parastacidae > Cherax > Cherax quadricarinatus. Next base: position 40,125,870 of record NC_069407.1, on the reverse strand, counting down.
TCTGCAATATGTTCAGTCCTTCTGCAATGTGTTCAGTCTTTCTGCAATGTGCTCAGTCTTTCTGCAATATGTTCAGTCCTTCTGCAATGTGTTCAGTCTTTCTGCAATGTGCTCAGTTTTCTGCAATGTGCTCAGTCTTTCTGCAATGTGTTCAGTCTTTCTGCAATGTGCTCAGTCTTTCTGCAATGTGCTCAGTCTTTCTGCAATGTGCTCAGTCTTTCTGCAATATGTTCAGTCTTTCTGCAATGTGCTCAGTCTTTCTGCAATGTGCTCAGTCTTTCTGCAATGTGCTCAGTCTTTCTGCAATGTTAGTCTTTCGCATGGCTCAGTCTTTCTGCAATGTGCTCAGTCTTTCTGCAATGTGCTCAGTCTTTCTGCAATGTGCTCAGTCTTTCTGCAATGTGCTCAGTCTTTCTGCAATATGTTCAGTCTTTCTGCAATGTGTTCAGTCTTTCTGCAATATGTTCAGTCTTTCTGCAATGTGCTCAGTCTTTCTGCAATGTGTTCAGTCTTTCTGCAATGTGCTCA
>NC_069407.1:40085342-40122842 GCF_026875155.1 Cherax quadricarinatus | reverse complement strand
GTCCACTCTCTCCCTGCTCCATGAGCTTTATGGTATCTCTTCTTAAAGCTATGTATGGATGCTGCCTCCACTACATCACTCTTCAGATTATTCCACTTCCTGACAACCCTGTGGCTGAAGAAAAATTTCATAACATCTTTGTGACTCATCTGAGTCTTCAATTTCCAGTTTCGACCCCTTGTTGCCGTGTCACATCTCTGAAACATTCCGTCACTATCCACCTTATCAATTCCTCTCAGTATTTTATATTTGTTATCATGTCCTCCCTATCCCTCCTGTCCTCCAGTGTCGTTAGGTCCATTTTTCCTTAACCTGTCCTTGTAGAACGTACCCCTTAGCTCCCGTACTAGTCTCGTTACAAACCTTTGCACTTTCTCTAATTTCTTGACTTGCTTGATTAGATGTAGTTTCCAAACTTGTGTGTGTGTGTGTGTGTGTGTGTGTGTGTGTGTGTGTGTGTGTGTTGAGGATCATTCTTCTTGGTGTTTCTTTAGTGTCGCTGTTACTCCTGTCATTATTGAAAAATCTCGTGTTTATTTTTTTGAGAAGGAAGAGGAGAAACAGGAAGAGAAGAAATGGGAAAAGGAGGAAGAATTAAGAGAAGAACAAGAAAGAGGAAGGAGTAAAAGAAAAGAGAAGGTAGAGTTGGGGAAGAGAAGGAAGAGAAAAGAAAGGGGAGCAAGAGGAAGAAGAGACCGGGCAGGTGGCAGCTGCGGGAGTCTTGGTTAGGTTAGGTGAGGTTTGTCAGGAAACAGGACAAGTGTTTCCTGACGCGGGACTTAGTGATATGATGAGCCACCGCTGGAATTTTTGGTCATCTGACCGAGGCCTTCCGCTGGCTTACCCTTCCACCCCTTTAACAATTAATGGTAATTATTATAAGTATTCTTGGTTCTAAGGGAATCTTGGTCATCATCATTGTTTATATCAACTTAAAAATGCATGGATTGATTTTATTATCTCTAATATTACTACAATTATTAAATCAACCATATAAAAGTATCCTTTTTGGATACTTGTTATAGTTAGGTATCCCAGAGAGGATACCTTGAAGTGCTTGGCTTAATTTTGTTATTTTTCTTTCTCCAAACTTTTGTATATAACTCTAGAACGCCTTATCAGATCGGCTTCAAATTTTCAAGGCTGGCTTACTGCAACTGGGGAACGGTGCATGCAACTCCTGGCGTGTGTGTGTGTGTGTGTGTGTGTGTGTGTGTGTGTGTGTGTGTGTGTGTGTGTGTGTGTGTGTGTGTGTGTGTGTGTGTGTGTCCTTTGTTCACTCTCACAGCCCATCCCAGACATTTTTTTTTCTTCGCTCAGTAACTTAAAAAAATTGTTAGTTGGTTGTTATGGGGTCGCATCCCGGGGAGGGGATGGTAGATGGTAGATATGAGCTGAGGTTGAATAACAGCTCTGGGTCTGTAAAATGAATGAGTACAAAAAATATCACTTGTGACAGGCTTCGTTCATAAACAAAGTGTATGTTAATTACAAGTGATGGGACTGTTCTCAGTGTCCTTTTCATTATTTTTTTCCAAATTGTCTGCAGAATTGTGTTAATTTCTTTCGCGTTAAATCACTTTTAATTTGCCTAAGTGTGCCTCTTTTAAACCATTTAAATATTTAAACGATTTTACGACGTTGGGACAGAATGTTCACTGTGTTTGTTTTATTAAGGTAAAGATTTGTAAACACGGTGAAATTGGTGGAAAACTTGCGACAGATGCAGTATGTGTCGTAACTGAAGAATGATTTTTCTAACAGGCTTCAAACTTTCAGCGTTAGTGTGTTTTGTTGAACACGCTGTTTTGCAATGGCTTCGGTTGCCAGTTTTATTAAATAAAATATACTAACAGCCGTTCAGTAACACTAAGCGCAAGTTCATCTTAAAAGGGAAGTATATTGTTTTAATTTTGAGCGATAATATACAATTCCCCAATTTTTTTTTTTCGATAAAAAATCGTATCAATTTGGCCTTTAAAAAAAATTCTTGACGAATTGCGGAGATTTTAAATAAAACAGTAGTGACAAAAAAAAACTAAGTTATATTGAAAACTTGCATTTTCATGGCGTTTCTAAATTTGAGAGTTTAAATTTTTAACATTTAACTAAAAATAACTAGTGGAAAAAGTTGATGGAAGAATTAGCAAGTAGAGATGATCCTTTGATCAGCTTCATATATACATTTCTGATTGTGGTTTTCATGTAATACCTTTAGAAAGTTTATTTTGATCGGCTTCAAACTTTTCAAGACTGGTGTATCCTGCGTAAAAGAAGGATACCATTGTTAGTGTCATGCGTAGTGTGACTAGTTGAAGGATGAGACACTTATGCACCGTATGTGGAATCTTTATTTTGGGACTGATTACCTCAAACTCCTCATCTCTTTGCACCGTTCTTTGTATTGGACTGATGAAGCCACTGTGTGGCAAAACGTTTCCTCAATAAAGATTCCCATGTGTGGCATAAGTGTCTCATTCTTCATCTTGTGGGTTTCTAAAGTATTTATCACACAGTGTGACTAGTTAATGGTCCAAGTCGGAGCGAAACGTCGTCAAGAGTGTCTCTCTCCCGTGTGCCGGTTATGCCTCTAGTGTCTTGTTATTATTTTGCAAATTTTCAATTTCAAAATGGTATAGTATTGTAATTCTTTCAGTAACTGATGTTTGCCTCTGGTGAGCGACGTCACTCACTGATGGCTGATGCTGACATCAGTCACTGATGGCTGATGCTGACATCAGTCACTGATGGCTGATGCTGACATCAGTCACTGATGGCTGATGCTGACATCAGTCACTGATTTCTGATGCTGACATCAGTCACTGATGGCTGATGCTGACATCAGTCACTGATGGCTGATGCTGACATCAGTCACTGATGGCTGATGCTGACATCAGTCACTGATGGCTGATGCTGACATCAGTCACTGATGGCTGATGCTGACATCAGTCACTGATGGCTGATGCTGACATCAGTCACTGATGGCTGATGCTGACATCAGTCACTGATGGCTGATGCTGACATCAGTCACTGATGGCTGATGCAGACATCAGTCACTGATGGCTGATGCTGACATCAGTCACTGATGGCTGATGCAGACATCAGTCACTGACGGCTGATGCTGACATCAGTCACTGATGGCTGATGCTGACATCACTCAATGATGGTTGATGCAGACATCACTCACTGATGGCTGATGCTGACATCAGTCACTGATGGCTGATGCTGACATCACTCAATGATGGCTGATGCAGACATCACTCAATGATGGCTGATGCAGACATCACTGACTGATGGCTGATGCAGACATCACTGACTGATGGCTGATGCTGACATCACTCACTGATGGCTGATGCAGACATCACTCACTGATGGCTCATGCAGACATCAGTCACTGATGGCTCATGCAGACATCAGTCACTGATAGCTGATGCAGACATCACTGACTGATGGCTGATGCTGACATCACTGACTGATGGCTGATACTGACATCACTCACTGATGGCTGATACTGACATCACTCACTGATGGCTGATGCAGACATTACTGACTGATGGCTGATGCTGACATCACTCACTGATGGCTGATACTGACATCACTCACTGATGGCTGATGCAGACATCACTGACTGATGGCTGATGCATCTTAGAAAATGAATGAAACTTCTTAGGCTTTAGGCTGTGTAAGTGAAAATTTCTGGAATTTACTAACGTTGCTAATAAACTGATAACTGTTGGATCCTCTGCAATAAATGCATCTTCTGGTAGGCTTCAAACTTTTAGTGCTAACATGTTCTTTGCAAAGGAAGCCTCGCACTGCTTTAGGGTTATGTAACTTATGATTTGCAAATTTCACTAAACAGATTTTTTTTCCGTGAAATAACTGGGGAATGTTATTTCATGGGTAGCTAAAATATAGGCTGGACTGGTAGATGACTGGGTGTGGGCAGGTGTGAGTTGGTCTTAACTAATATGAACCAACAGACCTACTGTTCATTCATACTTTTTATGTTCATCCAGTTAGCTTAAAACTTCAGTACTTAAAATTTTATGTAATGCAATTTCTGAGTGACTTCAAACTTTCCAAGTTGATGTATCTTGAGGGAAGGTTGGGTTAGTGTAGGGCTGTGTAGGCGCCAGTTTGCAAGTGTAGGGCTGTGTAGGCGCCAGTTTGCAAGTGTAGGGCTGTGTAGGCGCCAGTTTGCAAGTGTAGGGCTGTGTAGGCGCCAGTTTGCAAGTGTAGGGCTGTGTAGGCGCCAGTTTGCAAGTGTAGGGCTGTGTAGGCGCCAGTTTGCAAGTGTAGGGCTGTGTAGGCGCCAGTTTGCAAGTGTAGGGCTGTGTAGGCGCCAGTTTGCAATGTAACTGAAGAAATTGCGATATTAATTTCCATGTGATTATATGTGAATGTCTTTTCTGATTTGCATCAAGTCTTCAATGCAAATACTTAATTGTATTAGAAACCTTGGCAGTACTCTGCAATATTTATGTTAAGTACATTATATATATATATATATATATATATATATATATATATATATATATATATATATATATATATATATATATATATATATATATATATATATATATATATACATATAAAAATTTTTCTTATGTTCATTAAAATTTCCTGACAGTGCCTCTCCCACTCTTTCATCTGCTCTCGTTTTGCACTCTCTCACCACTCTCTTTACCTTTCTTTTGCTCTCCACATACCCTGCTCTTCTTATAACACTTCTGCTTTGTGAAAACCTCTCATAAGCTACCTTTTTCTCTTTTATCACACCCTTTACTTCATCATTCCACCAATCACTCTTCTTTCCTCCTGCCCCCACTCTCCTATAACCACAAACTTCTGCCCCACATTCTAATACTGCATTTTTAAAACTATTTCAACCCTCTGCAACCCCCTCCCCCCACTACTCATACTTGCACCAGCCCACCTTTCTGCCAATAGTTGCTTATATCTCACCCGAACTTATAGTAGATGGGGAGATGGAGGTATTGGGTAGATGGCGAGAATATTTTAAGGAAAGAAAACAGTAGAAGAAGAAAGGGAGGCGGTAATTTCATGCACTGGCCAGGGAGGTATACCATCTTTTAGGAGTGGAGAAGAGCAGGATGTGAGTGTGGGGGAGGTAGAATGAAAGGCAGTAAAACAGCTGGAACTGATGGGATCATGACAGAAATGTTAAAAGAAAGGGGGGATATAGTGTTGGAGTGGTTGGTATTTTTGTTTAATAAATGTATGAAAGAGGGGAAGGTACCTAGGGATTGGCAGAGAGCATGTATAGCCCCTTTGTATATAGGGAAGGGGGACAAAAGAGATTGTAAAAATTGTAGAGGAATAAGTTTACTGAGTATACCAGGAAAACTGTACGGTAGGGTTATTATTGAAAGAATTAGAGGTAAGACAGAATGTAGGATTGCGGATGAGCAAGGAGGTTTTAGAGTGGGTAGAGGATGTGTAGATCAAGTGTTTATATTGAAGAATATATGTGAACAGTATTTAGATAAAGGTAGGTATGTTTTTATTGCATGTATGGATGTAGAAAAGGCATATGATAGAGTGGATAGGGGAGCAATGTGGCAGATGTTGGAAGTATATGGAATAGGTGGTAAGTTACTAAATGCTGTAAAGAGTTTTTATGAGGATAGTGAGGCTCAGGTTAGGGTGTGTAGAAGAGAGGGAGAATACTTCCCGGTAAAAGTAGGTCTTAGACAGGGATGTGTAATGTCACCATGTTTGTTTAATATATTTATAGATGGGGTTGTAAAAGAAGTAAATGCTAGGGTGTTTGGGAGAGGGGTGGGATTAATTTATGGGAATCAAATACAAAATGGGAATTGACACAGTTACTTTTTGCTGATGTTACTGTGCTAATGGGAAATTCTAAAGAAAAATTGCAAAGGTTAGTGGATGAGTTTGGGAGTGTGTGTAAAGGTAGAAAGTTGAAAGTGAACATAGAAAAGAGTAAGGTGATGAGAGTATCAAATGATTTAGATATAGAAAATTGGATATCAAATTGGAGAGGAGTGTAGAAGTGAATGTTTTCAGATATTTGGGAGTTGACGTGTCGGCGGATGGATTTATGAAGGATGAGGTTAATCATAGAATTGATGAAGGAAAAAAGGTGAGTGGTGCATTGAGGTAACTTTGGAGACAAAGAACGTTATCCATGGAGGCAAAGAAGGGAATGTACGAGAGTATAGAGGTACCAACATTCTTATATGGGTGTGAAACATGGGTTGCGAATGCTGCAGTGAGGAGGTGGCTGGAGGCAGTGGAGATGTCCTGTCTAAGGGCAATGTGTGGTGTAAATATTATGCAGAGAAATCGGAGTGTGGAAATTAGGAGGAGGTGTGGAGTTAATAAAAGTATTAGTCAGAGGGCTGAAGATGGGCTTTTGAGATGGTTTGGTCATCTAGAGAGAATGGAACAAAGTAGAATGACTTGAAGAGCACATAAACCTGTAGGGAAAGGAAGGTGGGGTAGGGGTCGGCCCCAAAAAAGTTGGAGGGAGAAGGTAAAGGAGGTTTTGTGGGCGAAGGGCTTGGACTCCAGCAAGCGTGCATAAATTTGTTAGATATGAGTGAATGGAGACGAATGATTTTTGGGGCTTGACGAGCTGTTGGAGTGTGAGCAGGGTAATATTTAGTGAAGGGATTCAGGGAAACCAGTTAGCCAGACTTGAGCCCTGGAAATGGGAGGTACAATGCGTGCACTTTAAAGGAGGGGTTTAGAATATTGGCAGTTTGGAGGGACAGCTGAACAGTCGTATCTGAGCGCCTCTGCAAAGACAGTGATTATGTATGAATGATGGTGAATGTATTGAATGACAAAAGTTTTTTCTTATTTTTTGGGTTTTTCTTTCGTTTTGGATCACCCTGCCTCAGTGGGACACGGCCGACGTGTTAAATATATATATATATATATATATATATATATATATATAATATATATATATATATATATATATATATATATATATATATATATATATATATAATATATATATATATATATATATATATATATATATATATATATATATATATATATAATATATATATATATATATATATATATATATTATATATATATATATATATATATGTATATATATATATATATATATATATATATATATATAATATATAATATATATATATATATATATATATATATATTATATATTATATACATATATACATATACATATATGTGTCCCGCCTGGGACACATTATCCCAGGCGAGGAGGATACAAGTGCCGGTGATTTCTATATCACTGACAATATATTTATATATTTATAGTTATAGATGTCATAACAGAATATGACCGAATTTTTTATTATTGCCAAGTTAATTTCGTTTCGTTTAGTCTTTTATAATATCAATGCTTATGGGATTTTTTCTAATACTATAATATTCATCTCTCTGGCTTTGGTACTGTTGGTGCATGGTACCCTCTCCTTTCTCTCTCTCTCACTCCAGTTGAGACGGTCCTCTGGGAATGCTATTTGCTGGACACCCTCCTCTTTTTTGCAATTTTGCAGGCTTCTGATGATGTGTTGATTGCAACACGAGGGTCCTGGAGCTGTCATTCTGCTCTCCCTCTTGTTGTTTTGCATCCTGTGTCGCTCTTGGTTTGCGATATTTGCTAAATTATTTACATATATATATATATATATATATATATATATATATATATATATATATATATATATATATATATATATATATATATATATATATATATATATATATATATATATATATATATATATATATATATATATATATATATATATATATATATATATATATGCAATAAGATCACAGTAAACAGGCGATTTTAAAATATGCAAAAACAACCACTGTGAAAGAGTAGTGAAATTACAAGCGCTTTCGTGACTACTCACATTGTCAAGGAACTATGAAAGTAATACATCAAAGGAAGGCAATTAAAGGACTTAGACCGCACCTCACAGTCAACCCCCACAACAAAGAAACACCTGATGCGCGACAATACCGAACTCGTAAGAAAAGAGGAACACTGCAGTAGGTCCGCTGGTCCAACTAGACAGGTCCTCACGACATCCCACTAACAAATTATTCTACCCAAGAAATAAGGTGTATTATTTGTCCAATGTATTATTAAACTCTAACCAAATTTTATTAATTATAAATGAATCTAATTTATATAAACCTAAGGAAATATTCATATTATTTTCAAAACTGCTTTTTATGAAACAAGATTCAATTATATTTCTGTCAACCATGGACTTGCTTGATACAACTTTCTCAACTTTTTGAAAATCAATTGGATGGTTAAAATCTCTCACATGAATAAATAGAGCATTGGAATCTTGTCCAGTTCTAATGATATATTTATGTTGTTTTAATCTAAGTTCGAGAATTTTACCAGTTTGACCGTAATAAACTTTATCGCAAATTTTACAAGGAATCTTATAGACACATACGTCAACATTTTGGGGGAAATTCTTTATCAAAAGTTTTTTTTACTGTATCAAGATTTTTAAATACAACTTTAATATTAAAAGTCTTAAGAAGAGAAGGCATATCAACCAAGTTTTCATAATAAGGGAGAACCAACATATTTTTAGTTGAATAAGGTTGGTTGTCCCTTTTTGGGTTGTATAAAGTATTTCTAGCAATTTTGAATGATTTAGCAGTTACATTTCTCGGGTATTTCAGATCAATGGCTATTTCATAAATTTTGGATATTTCTTCATCTATGAACTCTGGTCTACAAATACGTAAAGCTCTCAAAAACATTGATGAGAAAACAGACAGTTTAACTTTATCTTGATGGGAAGAATAATAGTGGACATAGGAACAGTTATTTGTAGGTTTTCTGTAAATTTTAAATTTGAATTCATTATTACTCTTAATAATTAAAACATCTAGAAAAGGCAATGAGTTATTTTCCTCAAACTCAACAGTAAAGTTTACATAATGGGCCAAGCTATTTAATTTGCCAAGGAAATGGTGTATATCTACATTCTTGGGCTGTGAGGTGCGGTCTAAGTCCTTTAATTGCCTTCCTTTGATGTATTACTTTCATAGTTCCTTGACAATGTGAGTAGTCACGAAAGCGCTTGTAATTTCACTACTCTTTCACAGTGGTTGTTTTTGCATATTTTAAAATCGCCTGTTTACTGTGATCTTATTATATATATATATATATATATATATATATATATATATATATATATATATATATATATATATATATATATATATATATATATATATATATGAAAGACAAGCCACGAAGGGTGGAAATCTTTAGCTCAAGTACTTTCATCAAACACTGTCATCAGAAGCTATGCAATATTGCAAGAGTAGCAACTGAATAAATGAGAGGAAGTTTTTTCCTTGTGTGTGTGTGTGTACTCACCTATTTGTGGTTTCAGGGGTCGAGTGACAGCTCAAGGCTCCACCTCCTGGCTCCACCTCCTCGCTCATCGCTACTAGATCCACTCTCTCCCTGCTATGAGATCTTTATCGTACCTATTTTTAAATTTTGCTCTGTATAGATTCTGCTTCCACAGCATCACTCTCCAGATTGTTCCACTTCCTGACAACTCTGAGTGAAGAAATATTTCCTAACATCCCTTTGAGCCATTTGATTTTTTTATCTTCCAGTTGTGACCCCTTGTTGTGTCCCATCTCTCCCTGTGTATGTGTGTGTGTGCTCATTGTTTGTGGTTGTTGGGATCGATTAATAGCTCCTGGCCCTGCCTCTTCTCTGGTTACTAAAAGGTCCACTCTTTCCCTGTTCCATGAGCTTTATCGTATCTCTTCTTAAAGCTATGTAAATAAGTGTATTCACCTAATTGTACTCACCTAATTGTAGTTGCAGGGGTCGAGACTCAGCTCCTGGCCCCGCCTCTTCACTGAACGCTACTGTCGTGTGGGGTGTAGTATGGGGTTCGGTAAGGAGATAAGAGGGTTGAAGGTAGACACACTTGTCAGCATGGTTGCTGATCCCTGTGTTGTATAGCATATTAGTATCATCCATGTGCTTTAGATAGGAGATCCCTTTTAGGCCTGTGACTGTTGTGTGATGTCACGGGATGCGCATGTGCACGTTCGTACCTCTGCCCCGGTCTCAGACGGCGTGTAGGCCTCGACAGGCGTAGACAGGCAGAGGCTGGGCTCCACATTCATCATCACAGTCTGACAATATATGTTACCATCCAACAAGTGTGTCTACCTTCAACCCTCGATATCTCCATTAAGAACCCCTACGATACACTTGTTGGATGGTAAAGATATATATATTGTCAGACTGTGGTAATGGGAGATGGAGGGAGCCCAGCCTACTGTGTCCTGCCTTCTTCTATGCCTATGCGTCGACTGAGGCCGAGGTAGCCTGTCTCACTGACTCGTGCTGTATTCCATGACGTCATACAGTCACTCGGCCTAGGGATCTTCTATATAAAGCACATGGATGGTACTATGATACACTATACAACACATATAAGGGGATCAGCAACTATGCTGACAGCTCGGTCATGTTACGTATGTCGTCCCGACATACACTACTATGCTATAGGCTGAACACGCAGGTGGTTCTGGGCTGATTCTATACAATAACAAATTCATATATAACTTAGAACTAATGGATGGTATCATAATGGATGTTAACAAAATGAGGTTTACGTAATGGGTGTTAACGTAATCAGTTTTAACGTAATAAGTTTTAACGTAATGCATTGCAAACTATAAGTACAAATCATTGTACATTATGGGATGGAATTGATCGATTGATCTGTATTCATGCACTCTACGGATTCTGAGGAAGAAAAAATATATATATATACAAGGTGAAATTAACAGCAAAGGCATCTGGTGCACTCAGATCATTACTGTCAAATTCTCAGAATACGGAGGGAACGTGAACATGAAAAAAAAAAAATTCTGAAAAACTGATCAGTTAATAACAAACAGTTGACAATTTCCTTCATCTTGGACAACTAGTTATACAGACTATGTACATTTAAACCCAATTCTGCGAAGGTGAGGTTTACATATGCAGAATGGTTATCATCTCTGGGAGGATCGAATTCCTCTGCAATGGCTAACACATGCCTTGACTGAGGGATATCTGAACGAGCATCTACAAAAGATACAGCTACATGGACAATCTGAACGAGTATCTACAAAAGATACAGCTACATTCACTAGTGACTGTGGAATTACTAACTCTTCTGCTAGGAGTACTCATCTCGACTGTTTGATACAGTAATTTTTGGCTCATTACAAAGTCACTAATGGGTGCTGGTGGCTTCACAGTCAGAATAAGATCTTCCTGGAGCAGGAATCGAATCACCAGAACACAAGGGATCGGTTCTTTCTTACTGGAGGAATGAACAAACTCGGTGGAGTGGATGACTTTCCCCGGTTGAAAAAAATAACGCTATAACACGCAATATGAGCAAGGGAGTAGGAATCTACTATCTCTCACTGCAAGCACAGGGGAAAAGAAATGAACATGGTCAACAATACTGATATTCAATCTGAGTCACACACAGTGACATGCAGTATCAACTATAAAGAAACTTCACTTACAAATGTTAACAACATGTGAAAGTTACTCGAGAAATAACTTCTTACAATGCACTGATTACTGTCAACTAGGATGGAATCACCATCTGGAACATTAGGAACAACAACAGACACTCTAGTGAGAGCACTAGCCGCAGTAGAGACGTCTTTCTGCAGACGGCATGTGACATCAAGAAGAGATGGCATTACTAGTTTCAAGTAATTGTTTTCTGACAAGGCATCCCCTGTGGAGAAACTACTACTTGAACTAGCAGACATTGCAGGGATAGGCTGTGCACTCAAAGCAGTCTGAGTGTCCCCGGACACTTGAGGCAATGGAACACTATCCTGCTAGTCCGAAGGTGTAGGTGGAACACAGATGGGAGTGACAGAGTTACTAGTGCCTGACTGCTCGGCTACGTTAATAACTAATGAACGAATCTATAGGAACTTAATCTGAACTTTACATTTCGCAGCACTTTAACAAATCTCAGATACAAGCTGTGAGAATAAACACATTGCTCAAGGGCTAGGTATTGTCTTTCAGTCAGTAAGGAAATATTGGTACTGTGGACTGGCAGACGATGCACCATCCCCCCAATGAAAAGCAGGGGTGTCACTAGCACGTTAAGAGACCATACAATAAGTGTCAGGGGCCCGAGACTGTTCAACTGCCTCCCAGCACACATAAGGGGGATTACCAACAGACCCCTGGCAGTCTTCAAGCTGGCACTGGACAAGCACCTAAAGTCAGTTCCTGATCAGCCGGGCTGTGGCTCGTACGTTGGTTTGCGTGCAGCCAGCAGCAACAGCCTGGTTGATCAGGCTCTGATCCACCAGGAGGCCTGGTCACAGACCGGGCCGCGGGGGCGTTGACCCCCGGAACTCTCTCCAGGTAAACTCCAGGTAAATATTGACTTTGACTGGCATGATACACTAAGTGAACATTCAAAAGTGACTGGGACATGTTCTCAGGGAACTTACTCAAGGGCATAAGGCAAGAAAAAAAATAGAAAGAATGACACAATAAGCTTAAATGGGAATAAAATGCTTAACTATTGACAGGACACACAGAAAGCAAGGAAACTCACACAAGAAAATATTCAACTGAATAAACAACACTTTGAAAGTCAAGAGAACTTGTAATTTACTCAAATCTAATTTGCTCAAATTTACTGTAAAATTGAATGAATGGCACAGTGAGTTGTCTTTACTCTCAATGCAATAGGGAAATTCAAAAAATGTTAAATTGGACTCAATAAAGCTTGTGCAAAATTAAGACAAACTGGGAGAACAATTCACTAAAAGGAAATAAAATAAAATGGCACAGAAAGAATAAAATATTATGCACAGAAAAGAGCATAAGAAACTGCACTGAAATAAACTGTAGCAATACTGCAAATAACAATTGATAATCAAGAGTATTGCACACACTACTTAAATTTCTGCAAGAAAAATTTTAATGGCAACACAATGTTTGCACAAGAATTATTGCAAAATGAGTCAATGTGCAATAATAAAAAAATATTACACACACAAGAAAATACAGTTTACAAGAAAAAGAAAATATATCAAGGAATGAACTGAGTGAACACTTTAACTCTTAATTGCAACTTAAGCAACACTTAACAAGCAAAAGAACAGTTTACTCTAAAAGAAGAACTTAAAAATTGCAATAAGAGTGAATTTGTTCAATGAAATATGAAAAAAAATAATAGATGCAAGAACATAGAACAAAAGGTTTGAACACTTACAGTGATGCAGAACACAACACATCAATATAAATACAATACTAAAATTTTCTTGCTATGAAACTTGATGTGTAAAAAATTTGGAAAATAATTTCTTGCTTGCACAAAATAATGGCACTATTGTCTGTGGAGATAAGACAAATTAGACACTGGCTGAATGAAAAGAATTAACACAAAAATGTTCAACACACAGAGAAAAATGTAATAAACTGACAAGACTACACAAATGCTGGGATAAAAATATAACAGACAACACTGAGTTGTGATGCAGAATACAAGGTAATAAATTACTGAATTACTTCACTGGAATACTGTGAACACAAGGTGATTCTGAAGTGGAAACACAAATTCTATACTGCTCATAAGTTTTGTACACACAACAAAGGAAAAACGCTAAGGTACTTACTTAAAGTGTATAAAAAAGAAGCACAACACAACAGATATGAAATTATGCACGAAAATTAACACTGAATTAAGAAGATAAAAAAAATATTGCAAACAGTATATAATGAACACTGAGTCTAATCGAGAGTCACTGAATGTCACTAAGAAAATCACTGGAAACACAAAAAGAAGTGTCTCAACACTCGCAAATGTCTCTATGAAAAATATTATCACTGTAACGACTTGATGAAGAATTAGGTAGATGGTCGTGGATGGTGGTGGAGGATTGTTTATGTCGTCTTGCGGCTGGCTACTGTCCTCACGTGATCGTAGAATTGAGCTTACATCGACGATAGACTTCACACAGGAGGCTTTTAATGATGGCACAAAACACACTCTAGCTCTTGACCCCCTATGTGGTCCTTAAAATATGGTGCTAGTACCCGTAGTAAGAGTACCAAAACACAGTGGTAGTGGTTGGGTGAGTGGGTGAATGGCTGAGTGAGGTGGCTGAGGCCAGTGTCAAGTGAGTGGGCTGAAACAGGGCTAAGGCTGAGATCGCGTGGTAACTGGGCCTATGGGATGAACGGCGTAAGCCTCACTGGGGACACCCTGACTGGCGCGAAGATAATTCTAAGCCAACTGGCTTAAAAACAAACCCACAAAATACCACAACACCACAGGGATGAAAAAGCACTCAGAATGGCTTGGAGCTTGAGCACAAAGCAATGAGGAAGACTGTACCCACGTGGCTTGCTTGAGTACTGGATTAGTCACCTGGGTTAGTCACCTGGGTTAGTTGCTGGCTGGCTTGGCTTATCTTAACCCTTCACACAGAACAGCTTGATAACTTCTCATAATGAGCACAGCAAGGGTGGAACACTGGCTTGGCAGGCAAAGGTTGGATGGTATTAGGCTTGGGCTGACTGGGTTGTTCTGACTCCCCCACCACAGACTGTCTTACTGGCTTACTTTGCAAACTCGGGTCAACCCCTCGGGAGTGATGCAAATAAGCAGATAAACACTAATACAAAGAGACTGACCAGTGAATAATGTAGTGGCTGGTAGATGCTTGATTGAGGTAGCTGGCTTGGCTAGGTCGGCCTACTGGCGACACGAAATGGCCCTCTTGCTGGTCGAAAGAAATCTCCGTACATCGGCGTAATTATCAATTTTACGCCCACATCGCTGTCACCAAATTGTCGTGTGGGGTTCGATAAGGAGATAAGAGGGTTGGAGGTAGACACACTTGTTGGATGGTAACGATATATATATTGTCAGACTGTGGTAATGGGAGATGGAGGGAGCCCAGCCTGCCGTGTCCTGCCTTCTTCTATGCCTATGCGTCGACTGAGGCCGAGGTAGCCTGTCTCACTGACTCATGCTGTATCCCGTGACATCATACAGTCACTCGGCCTAGGGATCTTCTCTATAAAGCACATGGATGGTACTATGATATGCTATACAACACATATAAGGGGATCAGCAACTATGCTGGCACTACTAGGTCCTCTCTCTCCCTGCTCCATGAACTTTATCATACCACGTCTTAAAGCTATGTATTGTTCCTGCCTCCACTACATCGCTCGCCAGACTGTTCCACTTCCTGACCACTTTATGACTGAAGAAATGCTTCCTAACTTCCCTGTGGCTCATCTGAGTCTTCAACTTCCAAGAGTGACCCCTTGTTTCTGTGTCCCCTCTCTGGAACATCTTGTCCCTCTCACCCTTGTCTATTCCACGCAGTATTTTGTATGTCGTTATCATGTTATCCCTATCCCTCCTGTCCTCCAGTGTCGTCAGGCCGATTTCCCTCAACCTTTCTTCATAGGACATTCCCTTTAGCTCTGGAACTAACGTTGCTGCAAACCTTTGCACTTTCTCTAATTTCTTAACGTGCTTGACCCGGTGCGGGTTCCAAACTGGTGCTGCATACTCCAGTATGGGCCTGACGTACACGGTGTACAGTGCCTTGAAAGATTCCTTACTTAGGTATCGGAATGCTAATCTCAGGTTTGCCAGGCGCCCATATGCTGCAGCAGTTATCTGGTTGATGTGTGCTTCCGGAGACGTGCTCGGTGTTATACTCACGCCAAGATCTTTCTCCTTGAGCGAGGTTTGCAGTCTTTGGCCACCTAGCCTATACTCTGTCTGCGGTCTTCTTTGACCTTCTCCGATCTTCATGACTTTGCATTTGGCGGGGTAAATTCTAGGAGCCAGCTGCTGGACCACGTGTCCAGCCTGTTCAGGTCTCTTTGAAGGTCTGCCTGATCCTCATCTGATTTAATTCTCCTCATTAATTTCACATCATCTGCGAACAGGGACACTTCTGAGTCTATCCCATCCATCATGTCATTCACAAGTGCGTGTGTGTGTGTGTGTGTGTGTGTGTGTGTGTGTGTGTGTGTGTGTGTGTGTGTGTGTGTGTGTGTGTGTGTGTGTGTGTGTGTGTGTGTGTGTGTGTGTGTGTGTGTGTGTGTATGTGTGTGTGTGTGTGTGTGTGTGTATGTGGTGTGTGTGTGTGTGTGTGTGTGTGTGTGTGTGTGTGTGTGTGTGTGTGTGTGTGTGTGTGCGTGAGTGTGTGTGTGTGTGTGTGTGTGTGTGTGTGTGTGTGTGTGTGTGTGTGTGTGTGTGTGTGTGTGTGTGTGTGTGTGTGTGCGTGAGTGTGTGTGTGTGTGTGTGTGTGTGTGTGTGTGTGTGTGTGTGTGTGTGTGTGTGTGTGTGTGTGTGTGTGTGTGTGTGTGTGTGTGTGTGTGTGTGATGAAAGCTTCAGTTAAGTCTTGATTTCCTTTTACTACAGTGAGGTAGTTCATGCTTGAGTTGGAGGAGGTCCTCCATCTACAACAGTAACCTCCAGAGCCAAGCCTGCCACAACTGGAGTCTTCCCTCCACCCACAACAGTAACTTCCAGATGCAAGCCTGCCACAACTGGAGTCTTCCCTTCTCTCACAACAGGAACTTCCACAGTCAAGCCCGCCACAACTGGAGACTTTCCTCCACTCACAACAGTAACTTCCACAGTCAAGCCTGCCACAACTGGAGACTTTCCTCCACTCACAACAGTAACTTCCACAGTCAAGCCTGCCACAACTGGAGACTTTCCTCCACTCACAACAGTAACTTCCACAATCAAGCCTGCCACAACTGGAGACTTTCCTCCACTCACAACAGTAACTTCCACAGTCAAGCCTGCCACAACTGGAGACTTTCCTCCACTCACAACAGTAACTTCCACAATCAAGCCTGCCACAACTGGAGACTTTCCTCCACTCACAACAGTAACTTCCACAATCAAGCCTGCCACAACTGGAGACTTTCCTCCACTCACAACAGTAACTTCCACACTCAAGCCTGCCTGAAATCAGTTCAGTAATGTCTCGTGTCTCAGTGAGAAAGACACACTCAATAAAGAGAGGCATCAGGAAGAGTGGAAGATGAATGCAGAAGAAATCCATACATAGGTTACAACCCAGTTTCATACTTGTTTTTCTGCTTACAAGCAAGTTGTTTGTAAAGGAAACAATAATACAAAGATGTTTATGTTTCCCTCGTGTTGGTACTGCAGCTTGGCAGCTGTACGGCTTTTATTGCTTCCTCAGTTCCCCGTCTGTGAGTGTGGTTGTGTGTGTTGTTGGGATCGTTTGTAAGTGTGGATGTGTGTGTTGTTTGGGTCGTCTGTATGTGTGGATGTGTGTGTTGTTTGGATCGTTTGTAAGTGTGGATGTGTGTGTGTTTGGATGTTTGTAAGTAAGGCTATGTGTTACTTGTATTGTTTGTAAGTGTGACTGTAACTTAAATGGTTGTAATTGTGAATGTACGTAACCTAACTGATTGTAAGTGTGGATGTGTGTGTTGTTTGGGTCGTCTGTAAGTGTGGATGCGTATGTTGTTTGGATCGTTTGTAAGTGTGGATGTGTGTGTTTGGATAGTTTGTTAGTAAGGCTATGTGTTACTTGTATTGTTTGTAAGTGTGACTGTAACTTAAAATGGTTGTAATTGTGAATGTACGTAACCTAACTTGATTGTAAGTGTGGATGTGTGTAACTTGAGGCCATTGCACGTATGGACGTGTGTAACTTGGAGACTTTTTATGTGTGGATATTTGTGACTTAGGACGTTTGTAAGTGTGGGTTTGTTTATCAGGAGGTGTTTGTTAGTGTGAATACCTTAGATTGTCTAAGTGTGAATGTGCATAACTTGAGGAATTTTTAAGGGTGGATGTGTGTAACTTGGGGGCATTTGTAACTGTCTCTAGCACTGGTAACATTATTTAAGGATGGACAGGGACAGCGGTCGAATATACAGCAAAGGATTGTTGCAACAAACAATCAAGACAATGTTGACTCACAAACCATTGTTCTGTCCATATGCAAGTTCCAGAAGCAGTTAGTTTACCTTCATTACTGAGAGAACTCTCATGTGGTCAGAGGCGAGAATACGAGAGGAAAGTTCAGATGTTGCAGCCTGAGCGGCTCCTTTATCATGCACCCTATATCTGTCCTGTGGACGGTAGCGCACAAGCATATGGATACACAAACCGTCTACTAACTAGGGTGCGAGGTGCGAGGTTCTGACCAGAGCTTTGGTAAGATGGGAGGGAGGAAGAAGGATGGGTCAGGATTGAATGTAGGAAAGGTTGGGGGGAGGAGGGGTAGGTGGGGTTGTAAAAGGGTAGTGGCCTATCCACTTTAGTGTATTTTGAATATGCGTGTGAGCATACTGAGTAATTTATAGAGAGGTTGCTTTTATGAGTGGGATATGTCTCCTACCCTTCAATCGCACACTGCTATATTGTTGTTATACCAGTGCGCCACTGAATTGGAAGGATGCATACTGCGTGCAATTTTTTTTTTTAAGAGGTTGGTCAGAAGGCCGAAGCTGCAGGCGGAAGTTGCAGGTCTTTTGATGGTGGTTGGTTGCTCACCTGGGGTTGGCTGGCTAAGCAGCGACTGAGGTGGTGTCCTGCTGGAGGGTAGTTGTAGTGCAACAAGGTTTGTTGTGAGGAGTAGATTGATAGAAGTGGGTCACCCGGAGATGGGGAGCGTTAGTCCGTGTTACAGGACGTAGAATGGTTCCGGTGGTATCCATTCTTCTTCTGCAGGGAGGTCGCTTAAGATTTTCGGTCGAGGGAAGTTCTCCTTGTGGATGAAGCGTCGAACTCTTTGTTGGAGGGTCATTCTTTGGGCTCTGTGGGGAGGGGTGGTAATGGTATAGTCGGTCGTGTTCACTTGTTGGGGGGGGAGGTTCTCTCTATCAGGCACATAGAGTTCCTGCATGTCATATAGTTGTCTCCGTGAGTTTATCTAACCGGACATTGATTGCGGGGATTCTCTACTGTATGTGAAGGTCCTCGGTCCTGATTCTGTCTCTGAGTCTGGTGCCAGTGATGAAGCGGAGGACTTTGTTTTGGACTCTTTGGAGTTTTAGCATGTTGGTTTTGGTTGTGAGCGACAAGGGTACACAGGGGTATTCCAGCAGAGGTCTGATCATCATCTTGTACAGGTGTAGTTTGATGTGGGGAGGAGCTGCTTTGAATCGATAAAGTTGGCCAAGGCGGGTTTTAGCTAGGTTTACTTTTTTGGTTGTGTGGGATGTAGAGTTGAGTAATCTGTCGATCTAGTATCCTAGGATCTTGTTTGGATTCCTAATAGCAATTCGGGTGCCCCTGATGGAGATGCCCCCTTTGTCTTCTGTGGTTGATGGCAAGCATCCGATGGTGCTGATGAGGACTTGTCTGGGTTGGTTGTGATTCTCCATTTCTTCTCCCACCTGGCTGTTCTATTTAGTTCTTCATTCAACTAACTAGGGTTAACAGCAGTTTTTTTGGACATATGTCTACAGATTGTCATTTATTGCACAAATTTAGGATATTTGGATATTTACTGAAAATGTCTGGTATCTTATTCTAATTAGTAAAACACTTTGACAGACTACACAGGTTATGCTACTATCTCTATATTCCACAATAAGCAGACATGAAGCACAATGATCAAACAAGTGACCCTGAGGGTGACCACATATTCGGCATTTCGCAGCGCTTCGTCATCACATTCTCAGGCAATGTTGTCAACTAATATTCATCTGCTTCTGTACTACACGTTGTGCTAAATTCATCTTTGTGGACAAAGGCACAATATTTACTGCCTAGCCATACATAATTCGTCACTATCTGTTCGACACTGTCAGTTCTATCTCTACAAGACATGACAGTGGTCAGATAAGTCTGGTGCTTTCACGTAGAAAGGTACTGCTGAGTTAGTCCTGCCTTCAGCACTAACCATGTTAACAGGTGCTACATTTACACTGTCTTCTTTTAGTGATGCTTCTGGCATGGCTGATTCATTATCCACATCAGGTAAGGCCTGTGTGACTAGTTCATTCCCAGATTCATATGGGAGTCACAGGTGAGACGGCAGTTTGACTGGTGGAGGTATATGTTGGGAAGGGGTGAGAGCCATTCACATATACAGGTGTAAGTCACAGGTGGGATTAGCGGCAGATCAGTGGCTCCATGTATGCTAGCAAGGATGCTTAGCTCATTCACAAACTTTTGGTGTAGCAGAAGACAGTATGGTGTCACCAGAAAAGTTTGCAGGAGTAGGGGAGGGGAATAGCTCCCTACAATTCCTTGAGGTTGGGCTGCAGGTTTGGTGGTGATAAGATGGCTGGCCTCACCCTGTTGTTGTCTGGGTTAGATCGACAGTTGTTTGAGTTCAATTTACAGCCCTTATACCAAACTTTAAGTCCAATTGTTTTATAGTTAATACATTTAAATGTCCAACATTCTACGTTCTGACTATCACGCCTCCCTCTTCATTCTTTAGTGGGGTTTTTTCAACACACTTGCCACAACAAGAATGGAGTATTTCGCAGTCTTTGTAACAAGACCATAGTGCTGGTGGTTGTAACACTGTGCCAGGGAGGCTGATACTCTTCAACAGTTAGGAAACAATCCAGGCACCCACATATTTCGGGTGAGGGTCACTGACCCTGCCCTGCTAGCAACGATTCAACTCCAGCCTGCAAGTCTTTTGAAATCCCAGTGACATGTTCACTCCTAGGTAAATTTGAGGGTTGCAGGTGTAAGTTAAGCAGCGACAGCACATGACTCCTATTTTCCAGGCGCTGTATGCTCCCTATGGTAGAAGTGTTTTCTCTTGAATGAAATGAGTAGCGAAGGCGAGTGTGTATGTCCATCCTGAGGCGGGGAGCCCTAAGATAACTACCCACATTCATTACGTCTCTCTCTCTCTCTCTCTCTCTCTCTCTCTCTCTCTCTCTCTCTCTCTCTCTCTCTCTCTCTCTCTCTCTCTCTCTCTCTCTTACTTTCACACCTCCAAGAGATAACATTATCGATGTCTTGAAACTTCCCGGGCCAGCCATTGTGAGGAGTGGAACAAAGTTGGTGTGAGGAGGATGATGAAGAGAAGGCGTAGGAGGAGGAGGAGGAGAAGGAGGCGTCAAAAGATTTTAGATTTTGCCACCGAAGTGGTTAGTTTATTGTGTACCCCATATCCATCCTGTGGACGGTAGCGCAAGAGTATATGGATACACAAAATGCCTAGGAACTAGGCCCCAAAAGGGTTAACAGGAGTACATGTAGATTTTTATCTTCAGTTCACTTATCTGTTACAAGCAAATTTAGAAAATTCGCTTAATATATCTGGTATTTTATTTTCATTACTAAGATACCTTGACATGTCACATAGGTTATTATACTGTCTATCTCTGTATTCCTCAATAAGTGGACAATTAAGCACACAGTGTTTAAGACAGTGACCATAGGGTTGGCCACAAACTTTGCATTTAGTGTGATCATCATGTGTGTGTCTCCCAAACTGCCAGAAATACTTGTAACCAAGCCTAAGCCTGGCCACTGCAACATCAGTCAGTTTGTTCATACTGCAAGTTGTTCCATAAACATACTTATCTACACTCATGTTATCATAGTGGGTTATAGATCTACTCAGACTTCTAACTGCATCCCTGTAACAATCATTTCCATTATTTACTTCTCTCCTAATATTATTCCTAATGCTAGACACAGATATACCAAAGTTATATTCTACATTCTCCTTCATTGTACTTTTCTTGGCTAACATATCAACTTTATCATGGAGTAATCCAATTATGTGATGGGATCCATAGCAATTGTACATTAAGCCCTGTTTCCCAGATTTTTTTAGTATCTATACCTGGCTTCTGCAATTAGCATGTTGTTAGAGTCATTATATCAGTCAACAGCCTACAATGATGACACAGTAATGATGATAGTCAAGCTTAGTGTCATAAGTTGCGGCAGCAGCTAAAACGACAGCAAATGTTAGAGAGAACATAATCCATTTTCTGCCCCTTCCCCCTCTACATCGTCCCTTCCTCTGTCCCTCCCCCTCTATATCCTCCCTTTCTCTGCCCCTCCCCTCTATATCCTCCCTTCCTCTGCCCCTTCCCTCTATATCCTCCCTTCCTCTGCCCCTCCCCCTCTATATCCTCCCTTCCTCTGCCCCTCCCCCTCTACATCTTCCCTTCCTCTGTCCCTCCCTCTCTGTATCCTCCCTTTCTCTGCCCCTCCCCTCTATATCCTCCCTTCCTCTGCCCCTCCCCTCTATATCCTCCCTTCCTCTGCCCCTCCCTCTCCATATCCTCCCTTCCTCTGCCCTCCCCCTCTACATCTTCCCTTCCTCTGCCCCTCCCCCTCTATATCCTCCCTTTCTCTGCCCCTCCCCTCTATATCCTCCCTTCCTCTGCCCCTCCCCTCTATATCCTCTCTTCCTCTGCCCCTCCCCCTCTATATCCTCCCTTCCTCTGCCCCTCCCCCTCTATATCCTCCCTTTCTCTGCCCCTCCCCTCTATATCCTCCCTCCTCTGCCCCTCCCCCTATACTCCCTTCCTCTGCCCTCCCCTCTCATATCCTCCCTTCCTGCCCCTACCCCTCTACATCTTCCTCCTCTGCCCCTCCCCCTCTAATCTTCCCTTCGCTCTGCCCCTCTACCCCCTGCTATATCCTCCCTTCTCTGCCCTCCCCTCTAATCCTCTTCCTCTGCCCCTCCCCCTCTATATCCTCCCTTCCTCTGCCCCTCCCCCTCTATATCCTCCCTTTCTCTGCCCCTCCCCTCTATATCCTCCCTTCCTCTGCCCTCCCCCTCTATATCCTCCCTTCCTCTGCCCCTCCCCCTCCATATCTCACCTTCCTCTGCCCCTCCCCTCTACATCTTCCCTTCCTCTGCCCCTCCCTCTATATCCTCCTTTCTCTGCCCTCCCCTCTATATCCTCCCTTCCTCTGCCCCTCCCCTCTATATCCTACTCTATCTCTGCCCCTCCCCTCTATATCCTCCCTTCCTGCCCTCTCTATAATCCTCCCTTTTCTCTGCCCTCCCCTCTATATCTCCTTCTCTGCCCATCTCCTCTAGTATCCCCTTTCCTCTGCCCTCCTTATTCTCTCTTATCTCTGCCTCCCATCATCTCCTTCCTTTGCCACCTCTCCTCTATATCCTCCCTTCCTCTGCCCTGTCCTCTATTTCCTCCCTTCCTCTGCCCCTCTCCTCTCTATCCTCCCATCATCTGACTTCCCCCGTATTCTTCTCTATTTCTCATTAGGTAATTGCAAAGTAACAGTAACCTCAGCTCGGTTAAAAGAAACATTTGTAGTTCCTGAATCTGCTGAACCTGAGTGAACCACTGGAATATGTCCTCACTGACACTACTGAAGTCTCTCAGCTTTGTCAGTAATGAAGTCTCCCAGCTCAGACTGACAGTACTGAAGTCTCCCAGCTCAGCCTGACACTACTGGAGTGTCCCAGCTCAGCCTGACACTACTGGAGTGTCCCAGCTCAGGCTGACACATTTCAACACTGTGATTGCAACACATCCTGTATGATGGAATGTGACAGGGAAAGAGTCAGTTTTTGTTGCCATCCTGTAACTATCATGCAGAACATGGCAGCTGCACATTGCTGATGTATTCAATGTTGCCAGGAAAAATCTTCATCTCATTAAGAGGGCAAGTTGTTATTTGGTTGGTTGGTTGGCTGATTGGTTAGGTGGGTGGTTGGTTGGGTGATTGGTTGGTTTAGGGCCTTTACGATACATTCTCTTCTCCATTTAGAGTTTGCTTTTTTCACCTCATCTCCGTTAGTTCATTTTTTGCTCCAGCTGACATAATACGGAAATTTAACATTGTTATTCTTTAGTAGGCTATGTCGGGTTAAATATGGTTAGGTTATGTTAGGTTATGTTTGGTTATCTTATGCAGGATTGGTTAGGTTGTGCTAGGATTGGTTAGGTTGTGCTAGGATTGGTTAGGTTAGGCTAGGATTGGTTAGGTTAGGCTAGGATTGGGTAGTTTATGCTAGGATTGGTTAGGTTAGGCTAAGATTGGTTATGTTAGGCTAGGATTGGTTAGGTTATGCTAGGATTGGTTAGGTTAGGCTATGTTTGGTTCGATTAGGTTGTCGTGTATTAAATGCACGATTAGATTAGTGATTAATTAATCCACAGTAATGAAATACAACAAATACGCTGGAGACTTGTGTGGGGTAGGAGGGCGTCACTTACAGCTTCTTTCTCCAGAATGTTAACACAGTTGGTGGAGGAGTTTTGGTGTAAATATTGAGCGATGTATGTTATAAAGATAAAGCACAGAGATGATGTTGATAAAAATACACAACTTTGTAGTAGACCACTTAGAGCTGTCTTGGTACCCAAAATAGAACATGCAGTACTTGGTGATGAACATTGTGTAAATATTAGTTATATTGATATATAATAAATAATATGTTATGATAAAATTAAAATACTATATTATAATATATTAAGCAATTATGTAATAATATATAAATATTATATATATGTTATATAAATATATATATATATATATATATATATATATATTATATATATATATATATATATATATATATATATATATATATATATATATATATATATATATATATATATATATATATATATATATATATATATATATATATATATATATATATATATATATAAATAATCATGGCAGCTGTGTTCTAGATTACACTGCTTTTGTACACTTAACTCCTGCTAAAACAAAAATCAAGAAACTTTAGCAGGAACTGAGTCTAGCTATGAAAATAATTTTCATATGCCCAAGAACTGCAAAAAAAGTATCTTAAGATCAGAGTTCAACCTAGTGACTACGTAACACAATGGACGGCAGTAAATATTATTATTTGGCAATAAATCTTTGAGAAGTTACATAAACAACGTTTCTAACTGAGAGATTAAATAATACACTCAGTCAAGGGCAAAATCAGAGAAGTCGGATAAATTATTATGAACTGCATGAAGAATTGAGACACTTATGCAACACATGGGAATCTTTATTGAAGAAACGTTTCGCCACACAGTGGCTTCATCAGTCCAATACAAAGTAGAGATGGGTAAGGAGAGTAGAAGTTTGAGGTAATCAGTCCCTCAACCTGGAATCGATGTGTTCAGTCCATCACTCTTGTAGGAAGTGCAGCATAGGGCCAGAGAGGTGGCTTATATACTGCGGTATATAAGCTTATATACTGCGGTATATAAGCCACCTCTCTGGCCCTGTGCTGCACTTCCTACAAGAGTGATGGACTGAACACATCGATTCCAGGTTGAGGGACTGATTACCTCAAACTTCTACTCTCCTTCAGTAGGCAGGAACAGTAGAGAGGTGAAGACGATGTAATCAGTCCATCACCCTTGAAGTCGTAGAATTTGAGGTTGTCAGTCCCTCAGCCTGGAGAAGTTCAGTTCCATAGTCAGGAACTATCTGAAGATAAAGCGACAGTGCAGAGACTTAAATACTGTCGGAAGGAGAGGTGCAGAGTAGTAGTAGTGAGAATGTAGCCACTGAGAGGTCATGTCCCTCTCAGATCCAACAATTCTCACTTGAAAAGGTTGTCCAAGGTGTTTTCTGTACCAAGATGCCATGTGTTGCAGTGTCTGATAAGATGAACATCAAAATGGTATACAGTACCGACAGGTTGGTAGGTAAGACACATAGGCAACAATTAGGCAACTTTATTCCGAAACGTTTCGCCTACACAGTAGGCTTCTTCAATCGAATACGGAAAGTAGGCAGGAACAGTAGAGATGTGAAGACGATGTAATCAGTCCATCACCCTTGAAGTCGTAGAATTTGAGGTTGTCAGAGATCTACCATGAAGGTAATCACTGAGGAGACATAGCGTAGAGCCTGCAATTCCCAGTGCTTGAAGTTTTGCTAAGAGGCCCTGGTGCCACACCCGGTCGAAAGCGCCAGCAATGTCCAGTGCTACCACACAGCTGACTTTGGATTCATCCAGTGACTGGTGCCACTTAGTGGAGAGGTTTAACAACAGATCAGCAACAGAGTAACCTTTCCTGAAGCCATATTGACGATCACAAAGTAGTGAGTGGTAGTCAAAAAACTCTGTCATTTGTTTTGATATTATTGTCTCAAGGATCTTACCAGTGATTGACAGGAGTGACACTGGTCTGTAGTTGCTGATTTCTGCTCTGCTCTTCTTTTTGTGAACAGGGACTACATTTGCCTCTTTCCACAGAGAGGATCATTTACACTGTACTAGTCAGTGCTGAAAGATGCGAGTTAGAGGTGCTGCTAGCTGGTCTGCATATCTTCTCAGCAATCTTGGGCTCAACTTGTCTGGGCCCACAGCCTTTTCTTGGTCAAGCGATTTAAGAAGGAAATGCACCTCCACCTGCCTTATTGTCACCACTGACAGTTTTGACACAGTTCTTGCAGCTAGCCAAGGAGGGTCCCTTGCTGGATCAGGAACTTGCATTTTGGTAGCAAAGTGTTCAGCAAAAAGGTCCGCCTTCTCTTGACTACTAGTAGAGGTGGTCCCATCCTGTCGATTTAGAGGTGGAATGAGTTCATCAGGCAGATAACCTTGTCTGTCCTTGACCAGGGACCACCAGGTTTTGGAGCCTACCCTACCTGATGCTAGCTTTCTTTTAGTGTCCACTTCCCATTTAGCAATGGCCCACTTTTGAACGTCACCCATATGCCTACAGGCTTGCCTGTGCAAGTTCCTGTTACAGGTGGTAGGATGTCTCTTATACCTTCGCCATGCTTTGTACTTAGCAGTAGCAGCCTCTCTACAACGAAAGCCAAACCAAGGCTGATCTGTAGGCTTCGTCACATATTGCCGGTGAGGAATGTGTTCTTGTTGTAGATTAAGGATGTTTCCAGTGAAGACTTTCACTTGGTTGTCAACATCCCCTTGGAGAAGAGCATTCCAATCGGTGGTGGCGAGCTCAGAGCAAAGGGCTGGCCAATTACCTCTTTCCCATAGCCAGGTTGTGCGTGTGGACTCCTCACCTCGTTCTGTTGGGATCTTAAGTGTCGTAAAAACAGCCTTGTGGTCAGACGATCCAACGTAGCCGAGGGGTTGACAAGTGACTATGCCTTCTGCCAGATCACTCACTACTGAGTCAAGGGAGGAGCCAGAGATGTGAGAAGGGAAATCAACAAAGTTTCTCATGTCAAATACTGCAAGTAGATCATCAAAGTCCCTCTGTAAGGTGTTGGTTGAAGTCACCTCTCTCTCTCTCTCTCTCTCTCTCTCTCTCTCTCTCTCTAGTCAATTCATCTATACCATCCCTGCCTCTCACCCATCCCCTCCTTTTCTGCCTCCCATCCATCCCTTACCTCTCTCTCTCAACCTTTCTCTTACTCCTTCATTTCCTTTCTCCATCCCTCACCTATTTTCTCTCCATCTGTCACTAAATCTATCCAATAATCAGCTCCCTCTGTCCCTCTTCACACTTCAGGACTCACCCACACACACAAGGACAAAAGTGCTTCCCACTCTAAGACAAACTCACTCATCACACTCTAAGAAAAACACACAAGTCAAACCTGAGGACTACTGCAGGTGCTCTGTTCTCAGTTTCTTTTTGATCTTCCTGTGGCGACGGCATCTGTCACTACCCGTGATAAACATCTATATATCACCTCTAACATCTGCTATATAATTTTTGTTATATAAATTTTTATCCCGTATGAAGAAAATGTTTTATTGATATATTTTACCCGTATCTAGACATCGTGTGCATGGTCAGTTCTACGGTGACCCGTAACTAGCTTGCTAGCGCGCACTCACCTCTCACACTGAGGTCCGTGCTTGGATCCCCGGTACGGGTGACAACATTAGAAAATATTGCCTTAAATCTGCTGTCCCTGTTCACCTATCACTAAACTGGGTGCCTGGGTGTTAGTGAACTGGTGTGGGTCGCATCCTGAGGACAAAATTGACCTAATTTGCCCGAATTGCTCTGCATAACAAGGGGCTTTCTATACAGTAGTATGTCATTGATGTCAACTAGGACTGTATACCTTGCACATGTACTTGTAGAGAAATAAAGATTATTATTACTATTAATATTATATTCCCCAAAGTTAAACAGCGGACATGGGAATATTGAAGCTCTCAGAGAGACGGGATAAGCGTTTGTTAAACTGCAACACGTTTGTCTTGGTGGATCAAGCCTCCACCAGAGTGACCCATAGGGGTTTAACGCTTTCCATAAATGCAAAATCTACAGGACTACGACATGTCCCTCGGCGGAAAATGTAAAAAGCAGCAGCAGCGGCACGATTGTTTCTTTAGTGTCAAGTGACTTTAAGGGAAGTTATATGGTAGCTTAAACCTGACCCTGAGTCATACTTGTGTAGAGATGAAGACAGAGAGGACATTCTGTAGCACCAGTATGAGAACCAGTGTCCAGTGTTTGTGAGAACCAGTGTACAGTAGCACCAGTGTTTGTGAGAACCAGTGTACAGTAGCACCAATGTTTGTGAGAACCAGTGTACAGTAGCACCAGTGTTTATGAGAACCAGTGTCCAGTAGCACCAGTGCTTGTGAGAGCCAGTGTCCAGTATCACCAATGTTTGTGAGAACCAGTGTTCAGTAGCACCAGTGTTTGTGTGAACCAGTATCCAGTAACACCAATGTTTTTGAGAAACAGTGTCCAGTAACACCAATGTTTGTAAGAACCAGTGTCCAGTAACACCAATGTTTGTGAGAACCAGTGTCCAGTAGCACCAATGTTTGTGAGAACCAGTGTACAGTAGCACCAGTGTTTGTGAGAACCAGTGTCCGTAGCACCAGTGTTTGTGAGAACCAGTGTACAGTAGCACCAGTGTTTGTGAGAACCAATGTGCAGTAGCACCAGTGTTTAAGAGAACCAGTGTACAGCAGCACCAGTGTTCGTGAGAACCAGTGTACAGCAGCACCAGTGTTTGTGAGAACCAGTGTACAGTAGCACCAGTGTTTGTGAGAACCAATGTACAGTAGCACCAGTGTTTGTAAGAACCAGTGTACAGTAGCACCAGTGTTTGTGAGAACCAGTGTACAGTAGCACCAGTGTTTGTGAGAAGCAATGTCCAGTAGCACCAGTGTTTGTGAGAACCAGTGTACAGTAGCACCAGTGTTTGTGAGAACCAGTGTACAGTAACACCAGTGTTTGTGAAAACCACTGTACAGTAGCACCAGTGTTTGTGAGAACCAGTGTACAGTAGCACCAGTGTTTGTGAGAACCAGTGTCCAGTAGCACCAGTGTTTGTGAGAACCAGTGTCCAGTAGCACCAGAGTTTGTGAGAACCAGTGTACAGTAGCACCAATGTTTGTGAGAAGCAATGTCCAGTAGCACCAGTGTTTGTGAGAACCAGTGTCCAGTAGCACCAATGTTTGTGAGAACCAATGTACAGTAGCACCAGTGTTTGTGAAAACCAATGTGCAGTAGCACCAGTGTTTGTGAGAACCAGTGTACAGTAGCACCAGTGTTTGTGAGAACCAATGTACAGTAGCACCAGTGTTTGTGAGAACCAGTGTATAGTAGCACCAGTATTTGAGAGAAGCAATGTCCACTAGTATCAATGTTTGTGAAGTGTTTGCATTATGTACGTGGACCTCTGGCTTCCATAGTGACTGGGTACTGGAAGTCGGTGGGAGACGAACTACTACCTCCCTCCACCACCACTACTACCACCATAAGTCTTCACCACACCACCACTACTACCACCATAAGTCTTCACCACCACCTCCACTACTACCACCATAAGTCTTCACCACCACCACCACTACTACCACCATAAGTCTTCACCACCACCTCCACTACTACCGCCATAAGTCTTCACCACCACCACCACTACTACCACCATAAGTCTCCACCACCACCTCCACTACTACCACCATAAGTCTTCACCACCACCACCACCACTACTACCACCATAAGTCTTCA
The DNA here is from genome assembly GCF_026875155.1 of Cherax quadricarinatus. Taxonomy (NCBI): domain Eukaryota; kingdom Metazoa; phylum Arthropoda; class Malacostraca; order Decapoda; family Parastacidae; genus Cherax; species Cherax quadricarinatus. The sequence continues at coordinate 40,092,858 of NC_069407.1, read as the reverse complement.
CCACCACCACCACCACTACTACTACCATAAGTCTTCACCACCACCTCCACTACTACCACCATAAGTCTTCACCACCACCACCACATATTACCACCTCACTCCATCACCCGCCTTTCCCCTTTTTATACATCCTGCTTTTACACTCCCATCATCTATCCTTCCACCGCCTGCTGTAGCCTCCCTGCCGGCCACCTGTCCACTCATCCAGACACGAGCGTCAAGCAGGTGTGTGTAATATTTTCAGCCACAACAATGTATTATGGGTAGGTGAGATAACACATGCTACGAGTGCTGAGAGCAACTAATGTGAGTCCATTACCAGACTTCCTATCTCAGTGTCCTACGAGATGGAGAGAGAGAGAGAGAGAGAGAGAGAGAGAGAGAGAGAGAGAGAGAGAGAGAGAGAGAGAGAGAGAGAGAGAGAGAGACAGAGAGACAGAGAGACAGAGAGAGAGACAGAGAGACAGAGAGAGAGACCAGAGAGACATGAGAGAACAGACAGGACAGACAGAAGAAGAGAGAGAGAGAGAGAGAGAGATGAGAGAGAGAGAGAGAGAGAGAGAAAGAGATGAGAGAGAGAGAGAGAGAGAGAGAGAGAGAGAGAGAGAGAGACGACAGACAGACAGACAGACAGACAGACAGAGAGAGAGAGAGAGAGAGAGAGAGACAGACAGACAGACAGACAGAGACAGACAGACAGACAGAGAGACAGAGACAGACAGACAGACAGAGAATAAATCAAGGAAAAGGTTCTCTCAGAGCAGCCACGAGTACAGCACAGCAAGATATTAACTAAAGCAACTCGGTATCTTATTGAGGCAGAGTTCAACGCGGAATAAGCTGTCACAACAGAGGCTCGTCGCCATCTTTAACATGGACAACTTAAGAAAGTCGAAAATACAAATATATCTGGAGGGTTTTCCGGGGGTCACCGCCCTCGCAGCCCAGGCCTGCTGGTGGATCACAGCCTGATCAACCAGACTGTTACTACTGGCCGCACGTAGTCCAACGTATGAACCACAGCCCGGCTGGTCGGGTACTGACTTTAGATATCTGTCCGGTTCCCTCTTGAAGACAGCCAGGGGTTTGCTGTTAATTCCCCTTATGCTTGGTGGGAGGCTGTTGAACAGTCTTGGGCCCCGTACACTTACTGTGTTTTCTCTTAGTGTATTAATGGCACCCCTACTTTTCACTGGGGGGATGTTTCACCGTCTGCCCAGTCTTTTGCTTTCGTAGGGAGCGATTTCTGTGTGCAGATTTGGAACCAGTCCCTCTAGGATTTTCCAAGTGTAGATTATGATGTGTCTCTTTCGCATGCGCTCCGGTGAGCACAGGTCAAGTGATTCCAAGCGATTTTACCTTCCTTGAATGGAGCTGTTAGTTTACAGCAGTATTCCAGCCTAGAGAGAACCAGTGATTTGAAAAGGATCATCACTGGCTTGGCATTCCTTGTTTTAAAGATTCTCATTATCCATCCTATCCTTTTCTTCGCAGATGTGATAGTGGCATAGTTGAGATCCTTGAAGATGAGATCCTCAGACATTGCCACTCCCAGGTCCTTCACATTACTTTTCCGCTCTATTGTGTGATTAGAGTTCGTAGTATCAGCTCTAGCTATTATTTCCTCAGGTTTTCCATAACGGAGCACTTGAAATTTGTCCTCATTTAACATCATAATGTCTTCCGTTGCCCATTGGAAAACTGGTTTATATAAGCTTGGAGATTTACTGTTTCCTCAGCGGATGACAGCCTCATGCAGATTCTAGTATCGTCTGCAAAGGATGACACGGTTCTGTGGTTTACATCTCTGTGTATGCCTGACATGAGAATGAGGAACAGGATGGGGGTAAGTACTGTGCCTTGTGGAACAGAGCTTTTCACTGTGGCAGCCTTCGACTTAGACTCTATTTACCACTACTCTGTGTTTGATTGGTTAAATCGAATCAAAGAAAATTAAGGGATTATTAGAGAAATGATTAATAGAGTGAAGAGAATATGAAGAAAACGGAAGAAAGAGACTGGAGCACCGGTCCGATAAAAGGTTGTGCAAAGGAAGACATAAAAAAAATATATATATTGGAAGGAATTGAGGACGCCCTGAGGTTAAATGTTTCCACAATAGTGGGCAGAAGTTGTGATTGGCAGACAAGCTCCTCCTGCCGGACCTGCCCCATCCTGCGCGTCCCCGCTCAGACCAGACCCCGACCAGACATCTTAGGAAATATGTTAACCTGACTCACGAAATCGTAACACGATTGCAAAGAAACTACTGCACGCGTAAGCCCAAGATAAGCCAAGCCAAGAAAGGTTAAGTAAGACCCTTGTGGGGTGAACGTGGAAGTAGGGATTGGGAAAGAGTAGATTGGTAAGAGGAAGGTTATGAGTAGAAGAGATAGTGCCAGGGCTTAACCCAGCAGCTAGGAACTCGTTGGGCGGACTGGAGAAACAGGGGGGGGGTAGTGTGAGGACGAGAATGTATCGTTCTTAGTTGGTGGAAGCAGCAGGCTTGGTCGCAGGAGGGGAGGCGGATGGGGACAACAGAGGCAGCTCAGTTGTAGGTATTATTTAACGCGGAGCATTTGAGGAAGAGCTGTTCTCAAATTACTTGAAATTGGTTCTGGAGAGGTGATAAAGTCTTGTTTTATTACCAAAAGTAAAACGGAGTGTGATAAATGGTTTTAAAAAGGCAAGTTGAAGATTGAGACACTTATGCAACATACGGGAATCTTCATTGAGGCAACGTTTCGCCACACAGTGGCTTTATCACTCCAATACAAAGCAGAAAGGTGTAAGGAGAGGAGGAGTTTGAGGTAATCAGTCCCTCAGCCTGGAGTCTATGTGTTCAGTCCATCAATCTTGTAGAATGTGCAGCATAGGGCCGTAGACGTGGCTTATATACTGTAGTCAGGTGAGGCAAAGCAGGAGGAGGCGGGGTATAGTGGAACCATCCACAGTGAGTACTGTGAGTGAGTGGTCAAACGTCACACAATCATCAGAGTAGTGCGTTGTGGTGTCTTGTTCATGGTTTTGGAAACTATTATCATGCTTCTAAAAGCGAAATTTTATTTCCTACGATTAGTACTTGTGATGGTGAACACCCTCAACCTTCTGCGTCTGACATTTAAGTCACCAACTAAAACAGTGGGTTAGGTATAGCTGAAGTTAGGAAGATATGTATAGTGGAGGAAGCTGGCATGTGCATAAGCATTTAGTACATTCACCGTTTGTCTGTCTGTCTATTTGTCTATTTGTCTGTCTGTCTCTGTCTGTCTGTCTGTCTGTCTGTTTCTCCTCTCTCTCTCTCTCTCTCTCTCTCTCTCTCTCTCTCACTCTCTCTCTCTCTCTCTCTCTCTCTCTCTCTCTCTCTCTCTCTTTTCTCTCTCTCTCCTCTCTCCTCCTCTCTCTCTCTTCTCTCTCTCTCTCTCTTTATTTTTTTACACAGGGCTTGGCAGGGTTAGGTTAAGGATCCCTAGCTTTATTGACAAGCTATTTGCAGGTTAAGAATTCCTAACTCTATTGGCAAGCTAAGAGCTGTTACCTACATCAGCTCATTTGAAAGCATTTTTGTTATGAGACATACAAGTAGGGAACAGAATGAAGTTGGAGCCATCTGTGGGCCAGCATTTTCATTTGATCAATTGGCTTTATCTCGTTGACATCATTATGCTGTACGAATGTGTTCCATACTCGAGTCATCCTGGGTATATATGATCTCAGATGAAGTGATGTTTTGGAGAAGGGTACAGCCAGAGTGAAGTTGCTGCTTTCTGCCCGTCTTGTAGCATAAAAGCTTGTTTCACGCTGTCCTCGAAGTGGATCCAAGTGTGGTACTTTGACAATATTGGCCTTGTACATAACAGTAAGACCACCCACATCCCTCCTGTGTTGAAGACTCTGCTGAAATGACAGATCTATCCAGGAAGGGTCCAGGCGAGAGATGAGACGTCTTGCTCTGTTCTCTACTCTGCCAAGCAGTCACAGATGAGAGGGGGGGGGGCAGGCAAACCAAGAAAGTGGAGCATACTCAAGGTGTGAGCGCACTTGTGCCTCATACAGAATCTTGCAACCCCTACTGTCAAGCAGATGCGAGATACGGCGAAGTGCTGTAAGCTTCCTGGCTGCCTTATTTACAAGATTTACAACATGGTTCTTCATGGTTAGTTTGGAGTCAAATTTCACCCCAAGGATATCAACTTCTTCTCCAGGTGCCAACACCCTCCCATTCATCCTTACTACTGCACCAGCATTACTTTCATGGTGCCTAGAGACGATCATCATTTGCGTTTTCTCAGGTGCAAATGTTACTTGCCATCTATTTCCCCAAGCTGATATAGCTCTTAGCTGGTGATTGATGTAGCTTAGAGCAGCTGGCATTTCTTCTCTTGGATAAGTGAATGTCAGTGTACAGTCGTCTGCATATGCATGGGATTTCTGGGATGAGATGAAGAAGGTCATTGAAGTAGACATTCCATAACTATGGTCCCAGCACGCTTCCTTGTGGAACTCTTGCCCCAATAGGATGTCTTGCTGATTCCGTTCCATGGAGAACTACTCTCTCTCTCTCTCTCTCTCGCTCTCTCTCTCTCTCTCTCTCTCTCTCTCTCTCTCTCTCTCTCTCTCTCTCTCTCTCTCTCTCTCTCTCTCCCCTCTCTGTCTCTGTCTGTCTCTCTGTCTGTCTGTCTGTCTCTCTGCCTGTCTCTCTGTCTGTCTCTCTTTTTTTTACACAGGGTTTGACAAGGTTAAGGATCCCTAGCTTTATTGACAAGCTATTTACAGGTTAAGGATTCCTAACTTTATTGGCAAGCTAAGAGCTGTTACCTACATCAGCTCATTTGAAAGCATTTTTATTGTTATGAGACATACAAGTAGGGAACAGGATGAAGTTGGAGCCATCTGTCTCTCTCTCTCTCTCTCTCTCTCTCTCTCTCTCTCTCTCTCTCTCTCTCTCTCTTCTCTCTCTCTCTCTCTCTCTCTCTCTCTCTCTCTCTCTCTCTCTTTCGCTCTCTCTCTCTCTCTCTCTCTCTCTCTCTCTCTCTCTCTCTCTCTCTCTCTCTCTCTCTCTCTCTCTCTCTCTCTCTCTCTCTCTCTCTCTCCCTCTCCTCTCCCTCTACCTGCTCTCCACTAAATGATTTATGATCTGAAAGAGCTTGGTGCGAAAGCGAGAAAAAGGTTTTGAATTTTGTGTGTAAACTCTGCGATGATTTGGATTCCATTTTTGAACAGCATTTTAAAGCAAAAATTTTATTGTGTTTTCCCTCAATTTTTAAATAATATTTAAAGCTGGTATTTTCACGAAAGTTTTATATAAATATTTAATAGTTTATGAGTCCACCTTTCTTTACCGTAGAGTACAGTTTTTATATGCAAAAATGAAATTAAATATTGCAACTTCAGTTGCAGTTTCCGTTATGTTCAGGAGTAAATTTCATTGTAACTTTAGTACTGCAAATTGTTTATGAAGTCACGTTGTAATATGTTTGTTTTGGTAGCTGTTAGATGCATGACAGAGACAGGTTGAGGACGAGAATACGTGTGCCAATACTTGAGTCGTTCCAACAGGTAACGATTCCCTGTCAGGACCTTGTTCTTTCCAATGATACACTGAGTACATTAAACACTGTGTGTATATATATATATATATATATATATATATATATATATATATATATATAATATATATATATATATATATATATATATCGGAGGTAACAGGTGAGTTAAGAGTGTTCAGGTATAACAAGATGTTATTTCGGGTGGAAAGCTTGAAGGAAGAGAGGTCACCGAATTGTTGTGTGGTAGTGTGGGCGTGGGGAAGGGTTGTCAAGTGTCATGGGGATTAGAGCGGTAGAGGTACTATAGCTGGCTTTTTGCTCTACAGTGTTAGAAAACAGCAATAATAAGGCTTCTAAGCATAAATTGAAGTTCGGTGAAGACTAACTGGGCGTCTCTCTAATTCAGTGGATGGTCTTAAATATCCCAGTGAGAACACAGACGCTGCTCTGGTCACCACAAGTACATGTGTACTTGTGTTCACTAAGACTGGTCGACTGGCTCCTCTGTTTCTTCTACACATTTCGTATCGCATTGTGTGCACAGGATGATGTAGACTCCAGCTCCAGAAGCCGGTGGAGAGACGAAGGGTCGCTTCGTCTTTGATAGCGGTAGAGGTTGTGGTACCTACATTTATGTTGTTGCCAGTAAGCCACGTCACCACACGACAGAACTAAGACTTTCATAGTGGTTTTAACAGTGGGAGTGGCATATGGGATAGTCTGTATCCTGCGCTTACACTCTCGAATGAAGTACGATGGAAAGTGAAGATGTGGAAAGGCTTTAATTATGTAAGCGCATACCTATTCGAGAAATTTTGGAACAGAGTAGAAATTTTCAATCTCTGGGTTTTCGACGACGATGTTGATAAGTAGGGCGCTACCCACGGTCATGGCGAAGCTTGGCTTAGTTAACTTCATGAAGTCCTGACAAGGAAGTTGGTAGGTTCGTGTCAGTGGTGATTTTTCCTTTTAAGTATGTCAATAGGGGCGCCAGTGGGGATAATGCTAAATAAATATGAAATATCAAATGATATCCTGTACGTATTCTTGATGTTTATTCTGGTCTGTATAGTCCTTGTGGCTTAGCGCTTCTTTTCTGATTATAATAATAATAATAATAATTGATGTTTATTCTGGAGATGAGAGGAAGCAATCCTGAAACATATTTAAGATGTTTTGGACATACCTTTTCTTTACGAGGTGGTCATCCTGTTTGCGTGTCCATTTATGATGTCCAGTTATGATGTCCAGTTATGATGTCCAGTTATGATGTCCAGTTATGATGTCCAGTTATGAATGCGAATGCATGAGACGGGTTTCATAAAGGCGAGCTTAGAAAACTCTCCAGTGAAGAGAACACCGTCTGGTTTCTGGATTTACATCTGTTGTTATGTCGAAACCTCTTACTGTTGCTGTTGTTGCTCTTTTCTCTTTCACCCTCCCCACCCCTTTCTTTTCACTCTATACACTCCTTTCATTTCTTTAGTACATTTCTTCTGTTTTCTCTCTTTTTACCTTTGCTTATCATTCCTCGTCTATCTCCGCATCTTGCTTTCATCCTTTTAACTCAGCTTCCTTTCTCGCATCCTCTTTTATTGTCCTACGTCGCTTTCCTCCCTCCCTCTCTACTCTCTCTCTGTCTTTTTCTGTCTCTCTCTCTCTCTCCATTTCAGATTTGCATCTCTTTCAACTGTTATTAAATCTAGTGACAAATTTGCTGAATCAGTGAGGCTGTGCGAGTAACAAAGAGAGTTGCTTGTATTCAATGAAGGTGCCTTCCTTTGTGTCGTCTAAGTGCCCAGCAGGACGCTACCTTGCTACTCCACACTCCCATGCGTCTCACTCAAGTATCTGATTGTCCTGACTGCATCATCATCATCATCTCTCTCTCTCTCTCTCTCTCTCTCTCTCTCTCTGTCTCTCTCTCTCTCTCTCTCTCTCTCTCTCTCTCTCTCTCTCTCTCT